>JAZKLR010000463.1:0-347163 GCA_037103525.1 Ganaspis brasiliensis | reverse complement strand
AGTCTTGGGCAAGTCTCCCTGGGGCATCACCTCCCAAGTGAAAATGTATGGATTGGTGGCAGTCATGGGCAAGTCTCCCCGGGGCATCTCTTCCCAAGTGAGAATGTATGTACTTGTGGCAGTCTTGGGCAAGTCTCCCCGAGGCATCTCATTCCAAGTGGAAATGTATGGATTGGTGGCAGCCTTGGGCAAGTCTCCCCGGGGCATCTCCTCCCAAGTGAGAATGTATGGACTTGTGGCAGTCTTGGGAGAGTCTCCCGGGGCATATCCTCCCAAGTGATAATGTATGTACTTGAGGCCGTCTTAGTCAAGTCTCCCCGGGGCATCTCCTTTTAAGGGAGAATGTATGTATTTGTAGCAGTCTTGGGCAAGTCTCCCCGGAGCATCTCCTCCGAAGTGATAATGTATGTACTTGTGGCAGTCTTGGGCAAATCTCCCCGGGGCATCTCCTCCCAAGGGAGAATGTATGGACTTGTGGCAGTCTTGGGCAAGTCTCCCCGGGGCATTTCCTCCCAAGTGAAAATGTATGGATTGGTGGTAGTCATGGGCAAGTCTCCCCGGGGCATCTCCTCCCAAGGGAGAATGTATGTATTTGTGGGAGTCTTGGGCAAGTCTCCCCGGGGCATCTCCTCCTAAGTGAGAATGTATGGACTTGTGGAAGTCTTAGGCAAGTCTCCCGGGGCACCTCCTCCCAAGGGAGAATGTATGTATTTGTGGGAGTCTTGGGCAAGTCTCCCTGGGGCATCACCTCCCAAGTGAAAATGTATGGATTGGTGGCAGTCATGGGCAAGTCTCCCCGGGGCATCTCCTTCCAAGGGAGAATGTATGGACTTGTGGCAGTCTTGGGCAAGTCTCCCCGGGGCATCTCATCCCAAGTGAAAATGTATGGATTGGTGGCAGTCATGGGCAAATCTCCCCGGGGCATCTCCTCCCAAGTGAAAATGTATGGATTGGTGGCAGTCATAGGCAAGTCTCCCCGAGGCATCTACTCTCAAGTGGAAATGTATAGATTGGTGGCAGTCATGGGCAAGTCTCCCCGGGGCATCACCTCCCAAGTGAAAATGTATGGATTGGTGGCAGTCATGCGCAAGTCTCCCCGGGGCATCTCCTCCTAAGTGAGAATGTATGGACTTGTGGCAGTCTTAGGCAAGTCTCCCCGGGGCATCTCCTCCCAAGGGAGAATGTATGTATTTGTGGGAGTCTTGGGCAAGTCTCCCTGGGGCATCACCTCCCAAGTGAAAATGTATGGATTGGTGGCAGTCATGGGCAAGTCTCCCCGGGGCATCTCTTCCCAAGTGAGAATGTATGTACTTGTGGCAGTCTTGGGCAAGTCTCCCCGAGGCATCTCATTCCAAGTGGAAATGTATGGATTGGTGGCAGCCTTGGGCAAGTCTCCCCGGGGCATCTCCTCCCAAGTGAGAATGTATGGACTTGTGGCAGTCTTGGGAGAGTCTCCCGGGGCATATCCTCCCAAGTGATAATGTATGTACTTGAGGCCGTCTTAGTCAAGTCTCCCCGGGGCATCTCCTTTTAAGGGAGAATGTATGTATTTGTAGCAGTCTTGGGCAAGTCTCCCCGGAGCATCTCCTCCGAAGTGATAATGTATGTACTTGTGGCAGTCTTGGGCAAATCTCCCCGGGGCATCTCCTCCCAAGTGAGAATGTACGGACTTGTGGGAGTCTTGGGCAAGTCTCCCCGGAGCATCTCCTCCCAAGTGAGAATGTATGGACTTGTGGCAGTCTTGGGCAAGTCTCCCCGGGGCATCTCCTCCCAAGTGATAATGTATGTACTTGTGGCAGTCATGGGCAAGTCTCGCCGGGGCATCTCCTTTTAAGGGAGAATGTATGTATTTGTAGCAGTCTTGGGCAAGTCTCCCCGGAGCATCTCCTCCCAAGTGAGAATGTATTGACTTGCGGCAGTCTTGGGCAAGTCTCCACTTGGCATCTCCACCCAAGTGAGAATGTATGGACTTGTGGCAGTCATGGGCAAGTCTTCCAGGGGCATCTCCTCCCAAGTGAAAATGTATGGATTGGTGGCAGTCATGGGCAAGTCTCCCCGGGGCATCTCCTCCCAAGGGAGAATGTATGTATTTGTGGCAGTCATGGGCAAGTTTCCCCGAGGCATCTTCTCCCAAGGGAGAATGTATGTATTTGTAGCAGTCTTTGGCAAGTCTCCCCGGGGCATCTCCTCCCAAGTGAGAATGCATGGACTTGTGGCAGTCTTGGGCAAGTCTCCCAGGGCATCTCGTCCCAAGTGAAAATGTATGTACTTGTGGCAGTCTAGGGCAAGTCTCCCCGGGGCATCTCCTCCCAAGTGAGAATGTATGGACTTGTGGCAGTCTTGGGCAAGTCTCCCCGGGGCATCTCCTCCCAAGTGAAAATGTATGGATTGGTGGCAGTCATGGGCAAGTCTCCCCGGGGCATCTCTTCCCAAGTGAGAATGTATGTACTTGTGGCAGTCTTGGGCAAGTCTCCACGAGGCATCTCCTCCCAAGGGAGAATGTATGTATTTGTGGGAGTCTTGGGCAAGTCTCCCTGGGGCATCTCCTCCCAAGTGAGAATGTATCGACTTGTGGTAGTCTTGGGCAAGTCTCCCCGGGGCATCTCCTCCCAAGTGAAAATGTATGGATTGGTGTCAGTCTTGGGCAAGTCTCCCCGGGGCATTTCCTGCCAAGTGAGAATGTATGGACTTGTGGCAGTCTTGGGCAAGGCTCCCCGGGGCATCTCCTCCCAAGTGAAAATGTATGGATTGGTGGCAGTCATAGGCAAGTCTTCCAGGGGCATCTCCTCCCAAGTGAAAATGTATGGATTGGTGGCAGTCATGGGCAAGTCTCCCCGGGGCATCTCCTCCCAAGGGAGAATGTATGTATTTGTGGGAGTCTTGGGCAAGTCTCCCTGGGGCATCACCTCCCAAGTGAAAATGTATGGATTGGTGGCAGTCATGGGCAAGTCTCCCCGGGGCATCTCCTTCCAAGGGAGAATGTATGGACTTGTGGCAGTCTTGGGCAAGTCTCCCCGGGGCATCTCCTCCCAAGTGAAAATGTATGGATTGGTGTCAGTCATGGGCAAGTCTCCCCGGGGCATCTCCTCCTAAGTGAGAATGTATGGACTTGTGGCAGTATTAGGCAAGTCTCCCCGGGGCATCTCCTCCCAAGTGAAAATGTATGGATTGGTGGCAGTCATGGGCAAATCTCCCCGGGGCATCTCCTTCCAAGTGAAAATGTATGGATTGGTGGCAGTCATCGGCAAGTCTCCCCGGGGCATCTCCTCCCAAGTGATAATGTATGTACTTGTGGCAGTCTTGGGCAAGTCTCCCCGGGGCATCTCCTCCCAAGTGAGAATGTATGGACTTGTGGCAGTCTTGGGCAAGTCTCCCCGGGGCATTTCCTCCCAAGTGAAAATGTATGGATTGGTGGCAGACATGGGCAAGTCTCCCCGGGGCATCTCCTCCCAAGTGAGAATGTATGTACTTGTGGCAGTCTTAGGCAAGTCTGCCCGGAGCATCTCCTCCCAAGTGAGAATGTATGGACTTGTAGCAGTCTTGGGAAATTCTCCCCAAGGCATCTCCTTCCATGTGGAAATGTATGGATTGGTGGCAGTCTTGGGCAAGTCTCCCCGGGGCATCTCCTTCCAAGTAAGAAGGTATGTACTTGTGGCAGTCTTGGGCAAGTCACCCCGGGGCATCTCCTCCCAAGTGAGAATGTATGGACTTGTAGCAGTCTTGGGCAAGTCTCCCCGGAGCATCTCCTCCCTAGTGAGAATGTATGGACTTGTGGCAGTCTTGGGCAAGTCTCCCCGGAGCATCTCCTCCCAAGTGAAAATGTATGGATTGGTGGCAGTCATGGGCAAGTCTCCCCGGGGCATCTCCTCCCAAGTGATAATGTATGGACTTGTGGCAGTCTTGGGCAAGTCTCCCGGGGCATATCTTCCCAAGTGATAATGTATGTACTTGAGGCCGTCTTGGGCAAGTCTCCCCGGGGCATCTCCTCCCAAGGGAGAATGTATGGACTTGTGGCAGTCTTGGGCAAGTCTCGCCGGGGCATCTCCTTTTAAGGGAAAATGTATGTATTTGTAGCAGTCTTGGACAAGTCTCCCCGGAGCATCTCCTACCAAGTGATAATGTATGTACTTGTAGCAATCTTGGGCAAATCTCCCCGGGGCATCTCCTCCCAAGTGAGAATGTATGGACTTGTGGGAGTCTTGGGCAAGTCTCCCCGGGGCATCTCCCCCTAAGTGAGAATGTATGGACTTGTGGCAGTATTAGGCAAGTCTCCCCGGGGCATCTTCTCCCAAGTGAGAATGTATGGACTTGTAGCAGTCTTGGGCAAGTCTCCCCGGGGCATTTCCTCCCAAGTGAAAATGTATGGATTGGTGGCAGACATGGGCAAGTCTCCCCGGGGCATCTCCTCCCAAGTGAGAATGTATGTACTTGTGGCAGTCTTAGGCAAGTCTCCCCGGAGCATCTCCTCCCAAGTGAGAATGTATGGACTTGTGGCAGTCTTGGGAAAGTCTCCCCAAGGCATCTCCTCCCAAGTGGAAATGTATAGATTGGTGGCAGTCATGGGCAAGTCTCCCGGGGCATCACCTCCCAAGTGAAAATGTATGGATTGGTGTCAGTCATGGGCAAGTCTCCCCGGGGCATCTCCTCCTAAGTGAGAATGTATGGACTTGTGGCAGTATTAGGCAAGTCTCCCCGGGGCATCTCGTCCCAAGTGAAAATGTATGGATTGGTGGCAGTCATGGGCAAATCTCCCCGGGGCATCTCCTCCCAAGTGAAAATGTATGGATTGGTGGCAGTCATAGGCAAGTCTCCCCGAGGCATCTACTCCCAAGTGAAAATGTATGGATTGGTGGCAGTCATAGGCAAGTCTCCCCGAGGCATCTACTCCCAAGTGGAAATGTATAGATTGGTGGCAGTCATGGGCAAGTCTCCCGGGGCATCACCTCCCAAGTGAAAATGTATGGATTGGTGGCAGTCATCGGCAAGTCTCCCCGGGGCATTTCCTCCCAAGTGAAAATGTATGGATTGGTGGCAGTCATGGGCAAGTCTCCCCGGGGCATCTCCTCCCAAGGGAGAATGTATGTATTTGTGGGAGTCTTGGGCAAGTCTCCCCGGGGCATCTCCTCCTAAGTGAGAATGTATGGACTTGTGGCAGTCTTAGGCAAGTCTCCCGGGGCACCTCCTCCCAAGGGAGAATGTATGTATTTGTGGGAGTCTTGGGCAAGTCTCCCTGGGGCATCACCTCCCAAGTGAAAATGTATGGATTGGTGGCAGTCATGGGCAAGTCTCCCCGGGGCATCTCCTTCCAAGGGAGAATGTATGGACTTGTGGCAGTCTTGGGCAAGTCTCCCCGGGGCATCTCATCCCAAGTGAAAATGTATGGATTGGTGGCAGTCATGGGCAAATCTCCCCGGGGCATCTCCTCCCAAGTGAAAATGTATGGATTGGTGGCAGTCATAGGCAAGTCTCCCCGAGGCATCTACTCCCAAGTGGAAATGTATAGATTGGTGGCAGTCATGGGCAACTCTCCCCGGGGCATCACCTCCCAAGTGAAAATGTATGGATTGGTGGCAGTCATGCGCAAGTCTCCCCGGGGCATCTCCTCCTAAGTGAGAATGTATGGACTTGTGGCAGTCTTAGGCAAGTCTCCCCGGGGCATCTCCTCCCAAGGGAGAATGTATGTATTTGTGGGAGTCTTGGGCAAGTCTCCCTGGGGCATCACCTCCCAAGTGAAAATGTATGGATTGGTGGCAGTCATGGGCAAGTCTCCCCGGGGCATCTCCTCCCAAGTGAGAATGTATGGACTTGTGGCAGTCTTGGGAGAGTCTCCCGGGGCATATCCTCCCAAGTGATAATGTATGTACTTGAGGCCGTCTTAGGCAAGTCTCCCCGGGGCATCTCCTTTTAAGGGAGAATGTATGTATTTGTAGCAGTCTTGGGCAAGTCTCCCCGGAGCATCTCCTCCTAAGTGATAATGTATGTACTTGTGGCAGTCTTGGGCAAATCTCCCCGGGGCATCTCCTCCCAAGTGAGAATGTATGGACTTGTGGGAGTCTTGGGCAAGTCTCCCCGGAGCATCTCCTCCCAAGTGAGAATGAATGGACATGTGGCAGTCTTGGGCAAGTCTCCCCGGGGCATCTCCTCCCAAGTGATAATGTATGTACTTGTGGCAGTCATGGGCAAGTCTCGCCGGGGCATCTCCTTTTAAGGGAGAATGTATGTATTTGTAGCAGTCTTGGGCAAGTCTCCCCGGAGCATCTCCTCCCAAGTGAGAATGTATCGACTTGTGGCAGTCTTGGGCAAGTCTCCACTTGGCATCTCCACCAAGTGAGAATGTATGGACTTGTGGCAGTCATGGGCAAGTCTTCCAGGGGCATCTCCTCCCAAGTGAAAATGTATGGATTGGTGGCAGTCATGGGCAAGTCTCCCCGGGGCATCTCCTCCCAAGGGAGAATGTATGTATTTGTGGCTGTCATGGGCAAGTTTCCCCGAGGCATCTCCTCCCAAGGGAGAATGTATGTATTTGTAGCAGTCTTTGGCAAGTCTCCCCGGGGCATCTCCTCCCAAGTGAGAATGCATGGACTTGTGGCAGTCTTGGGCAAGTCTCCCAGGGCATCTCGTCCCAAGTGAAAATGTATGTACTTGTGGCAGTCTAGGGCAAGTCTCCCCGGGGCATCTCCTCCCAAGTGAGAATGTATGGACTTGTGGCAGTCTTGGGCAAGTCTCCCCGGGGCATCTCCTCCCAAGTGAAAATGTATGGATTGGTGGCAGTCATGGGCAAGTCTCCCCGGGGCATCTCTTCCCAAGTGAGAATGTATGTACTTGTGGCAGTCTTGGGCAAGTCTCCCCGAGGCATCTCCTCCCAAGGGAGAATGTATGTATTTGTGGGAGTCTTGGGCAAGTCTCCCTGGGGCATCTCCTCCCAAGTGAGAATGTATCGACTTGTGGTAGTCTTGGGCAAGTCTCCCCGGGGCATCTCCTCCCAAGTGAAAATGTATGGATTGGTGTCAGTCTTGGGCAAGTCTCCCCGGGGCATTTCCTGCCAAGTGAGAATGTATGGACTTGTGGCAGTCTTGGGCAAGGCTCCCCGGGGCATCTCCTCCCAAGTGAAAATGTATGGATTGGTGGCAGTCATAGGCAAGTCTTCCAGGGGCATCTCCTCCCAAGTGAAAATGTATGGATTGGTGGCAGTCATGGGCAAGTCTCCCCGGGGCGTCTCCTCCTAAGTGAGAATGTATGGACTTGTGGCAGTATTAGGCAAGTCTCCCCGGGGCATCTCCTCCCAAGTGAAAATGTATGGATTGGTGGCAGTCATGGGCAAATCTCCCCGGGGCATCTCCTCCCAAGTGAAAATGTATGGATTGGTGGCAGTCATCGGCAAGTCTCCCCGGGGAATCTCCTCCCAAGTGATAATGTATGTACTTGTGGCAGTCTTGGGCAAGTCTCCCCGGGGCATCTCCTCCCAAGTGAGAATGTATGGACTTGTGGCAGTCTTGGGCAAGTCTCCCCGGGGCATTTCCTCCCAAGTGAAAATGTATGGATTGGTGGCAGACATGGGCAAGTCTCCCCGGGGCATCTCCTCCCAAGTGAGAATGTATGTACTTGTGGCAGTCTTAGGCAAGTCTCCCCGGAGCATCTCCTCCCAAGTGAGAATGTATGGACTTGTGGCAGTCTTGGGAAAGTTTCCCCAAGGCATCTCCTCCCAAGTGAGAATGTATGGACTTGTAGCAGTCATGGGCAAATCTCCCCGAGGCATCTACTCCCAAGTGGAAATGTATAGATTGGTGGCAGTCATGGGCAAGTCTCCCGGGGCATCACCTCCCAAGTGAAAATGTATGGATTGGTGTCAGTCATGGGCAAGTCTCCCCGGGGCATCTCCTCCTAAGTGAAAATGTATGGATTGGTAGCAGTCATAGGCAAGTCTCCCCGAGGCATCTACTCCCAAGTGAAAATGTATGGATTGGTGGCAGTCATAGGCAAGTCTCCCCGAGGCATCTACTCCCAAGTGGAAATGTATAGATTGGTGGCAGTCATGGGCAAGTCTCCCGGGGCATCACCTCCCAAGTGAAAATGTATGGATTGGTGGCAGTCATCGGCAAGTCTCCCTGGGGCATCTCCTCCCAAGTGAAAATGTATGGATTGGTGTCAGTCTTGGGCAAGTCTCCCCGGGGCATTTCCTGCCAAGTGAGAATGTATGGACTTGTGGCAGTCTTGGGCAAGGCTCCCCGGGGCATCTCCTCCCAAGTGAAAATGTATGGATTGGTGGCAGTCATAGGCAAGTCTTCCAGGGGCATCTCCTCCCAAGTGAAAATGTATGGATTGGTGGCAGTCATGGGCAAGTCTCCCCGGGGCATCTCCTCCCAAGGGAGAATGTATGTATTTGTGGGAGTCTTGGGCAAGTCTCCCTGGGGCATCACCTCCCAAGTGAAAATGTATGGATTGGTGGCAGTCATGGGCAAGTCTCCCCGGGGCATCTCCTTCCAAGGGAGAATGTATGGACTTGTGGCAGTCTTGGGCAAGTCTCCCCGGGGCATCTCCTCCCAAGTGAAAATGTATGGATTGGTGTCAGTCATGGGCAAGTCTCCCCGGGGCATCTCCTCCTAAGTGAGAATGTATGGACTTGTGGCAGTATTAGGCAAGTCTCCTCGGGGCATCTCCTCCCAAGTGAAAATGTATGGATTGGTGGCAGTCATGGGCAAATCTCCCCGGGGCATCTCCTCCCAAGTGAAAATGTATGGATTGGTGGCAGTCATAGGCAAGTCTCCCCGAGGCATCTCCTCCCAAGTGAGAATGTATGGACTTGTGGCAGTCATGGGCAAGTCTCCCCGGGGCATCTCCTCCTAAGTGAAAATGTATGGATTGGTAGCAGTCATAGGCAAGTCTCCCCGAGGCATCTACTCCCAAGTGAAAATGTATGGATTGGTGGCAGTCATAGGCAAGTCTCCCCGAGGCATCTACTCCCAAGTGGAAATGTATAGATTGGTGGCAGTCATGGGCAAGTCTCCCGGGGCATCACCTCCCAAGTGAAAATGTATGGATTGGTGGCAGTCATCGGCAAGTCTCCCCGGGGCATCTCCTCCCAAGTGATAATGTATGTACTTGTGGCAGCCTTGGGCAAGTCTCCCCGGGGCATCTCCTCCCAAGTGAGAATGTATGGACTTGTGGCAGTCATGGGCAAGTCTCCCCGGGGCATCTCCTCCTAAGTGAAAATGTATGGATTGGTAGCAGTCATAGGCAAGTCTCCCCGAGGCATCTACTCCCAAGTGAAAATGTATGGATTGGTGGCAGTCATAGGCAAGTCTCCCCGAGGCATCTACTCCCAAGTGGAAATGTATAGATTGGTGGCAGTCATGGGCAAGTCTCCCGGGGCATCACCTCCCAAGTGAAAATGTATGGATTGGTGGCAGTCATCGGCAAGTCTCCCTGGGGCATCTCCTCCCAAGTGAAAATGTATGGATTGGTGTCAGTCTTGGGCAAGTCTCCCCGGGGCATTTCCTGCCAAGTGAGAATGTATGGACTTGTGGCAGTCTTGGGCAAGGCTCCCCGGGGCATCTCCTCCCAAGTGAAAATGTATGGATTGGTGGCAGTCATAGGCAAGTCTTCCAGGGGCATCTCCTCCCAAGTGAAAATGTATGGATTGGTGGCAGTCATGGGCAAGTCTCCCCGGGGCATCTCCTCCCAAGGGAGAATGTATGTATTTGTGGGAGTCTTGGGCAAGTCTCCCTGGGGCATCACCTCCCAAGTGAAAATGTATGGATTGGTGGCAGTCATGGGCAAGTCTCCCCGGGGCATCTCCTTCCAAGGGAGAATGTATGGACTTGTGGCAGTCTTGGGCAAGTCTCCCCGGGGCATCTCCTCCCAAGTGAAAATGTATGGATTGGTGTCAGTCATGGGCAAGTCTCCCCGGGGCATCTCCTCCTAAGTGAGAATGTATGGACTTGTGGCAGTATTAGGCAAGTCTCCTCGGGGCATCTCCTCCCAAGTGAAAATGTATGGATTGGTGGCAGTCATGGGCAAATCTCCCCGGGGCATCTCCTCCCAAGTGAAAATGTATGGATTGGTGGCAGTCATAGGCAAGTCTCCCCGAGGCATCTACTCCCAAGTGGAAATGTATAGATTGGTGGCAGTCATGGGCAAGTCTCCCGGGGCATCACCTCCCAAGTGAAAATGTATGGATTGGTGGCAGTCATCGGCAAGTCTCCCCGGGGCATCTCCTCCCAAGTGATAATGTATGTACTTGTGGCAGCCTTGGGCAAGTCTCCCCGGGGCATCTCCTCCCAAGTGAGAATGTATGGACTTGTGGCAGTCTTGGGCAAGTCTCCCCGGGGCATTTCCTCCCAAGTGAAAATGTATGGATTGGTGGCAGACATGGGCAAGTCTCCCCGGGGCATCTCCTCCCAAGTGAGAATGTATGTACTTGTGGCAGTCTTAGGCAAGTCTGCCCGGAGCATCTCCTTCCAAGTAAGAAGGTATGTACTTGTGGCAGTCTTGGGCAAGTCACCCCGGGGCATCTCCTCCCAAGTGAGAATGTATGGACTTGTAGCAGTCTTGGGCAAGTCTCCCCGGAGCATCTCCTCCCTAGTGAGAATGTATGGACTTGTGGCAGTCTTGGGCAAGTCTCCCCGGAGCATCTCCTCCCAAGTGAAAATGTATGGATTGGTGGCAGTCATAGGCAAGTCTCCCCGGGGCATCTCCTCCTAAGTGAGAATGTATGGACTTGTGGCAGTATTAGGCAAGTCTCCCCGGGGCATCTCCTTCCAAGTGGAAATGTATGGATTGGTGGCAGTCTTGGGCAAGTCTCCCCGGGGCATCTCCTTCCAAGTAAGAAGGTATGTACTTGTGGCAGTCTTGGGCAAGTCACCCCGGGGCATCTCCTCCCAAGTGAGAATGTATGGACTTGTAGCTGTCTTGGGCAAGTCTCCCCGGAGCATCTCCTCCCTAGTGAGAATGTATGGACTTGTGGCAGTCTTGGGCAAGTCTCCCCGGAGCATCTCCTCCCAAGTGAAAATGTATGGATTGGTGGCAGTCATAGGCAAGTCTCCCCGGGGCATCTCCTCCTAAGTGAGAATGTATGGACTTGTGGCAGTATTAGGCAAGTCTCCCCGGGGCATCTTCTCCCAAGTGAGAATGTATGGACTTGTAGCAGTCTTGGGCAAGTCTCCCCGGGGCATTTCCTCCCAAGTGAAAATGTATGGATTGGTGGCAGACATGGGCAAGTCTCCCCGTGGCATCTCCTCCCAAGTGAGAATGTATGTACTTGTGGCAGTCTTAGGCAAGTCTCCCCGGAGCATCTCCTCCCAAGTGAGAATGTATGGACTTGTGGCAGTCTTGGGAAAGTCTCCCCAAGGCATCTCCTCCCAAGTGAGAATGTATGGACTTGTAGCAGTCATGGGCAAATCTCCCCGAGGCATCTACTCCCAAGTGGAAATGTATAGATTGGTGGCAGTCATGGGCAAGTCTCCCGGGGCATCACCTCCCAAGTGAAAATGTATGGATTGGTGTCAGTCATGGGCAAGTCTCCCCGGGGCATCTCCTCCTAAGTGAGAATGTATGGACTTGTGGCAGTATTAGGCAAGTCTCCCCGGGGCATCTCCTCCCAAGTGAAAATGTATGGATTGGTGGCAGTCATGGGCAAATCTCCCCGGGGCATCTCCTCCCAAGTGAAAATGTATGGATTGGTGGCAGTCATAGGCAAGTCTCCCCGAGGCATCTACTCCCAAGTGAAAATGTATGGATTGGTGGCAGTCATAGGCAAGTCTCCCGGGGCACCTCCTCCCAAGGGAGAATGTATGTATTTGTGGGAGTCTTGGGCAAGTCTCCCCGGGGCATCTCCTCCTAAGTGAGAATGTATGGACTTGTGGCAGTCTTAGGCAAGTCTCCCGGGGCACCTCCTCCCAAGGGAGAATGTATGTATTTGTGGGAGTCTTGGGCAAGTCTCCCTGGGGCATCACCTCCCAAGTGAAAATGTATGGATTGGTGGCAGTCATGGGCAAGTCTCCCCGGGGCATCTCCTTCCAAGGGAGAATGTATGGACTTGTGGCAGTCTTGGGCAAGTCTCCCCGGGGCATCTCATCCCAAGTGAAAATGTATGGATTGGTGGCAGTCATGGGCAAATCTCCCCGGGGCATCTCCTCCCAAGTGAAAATGTATGGATTGGTGGCAGTCATAGGCAAGTCTCCCCGGGGCATCTCCTCCTAAGTGAGAATGTATGGACTTGTGGCAGTATTAGGCAAGTCTCCCCGGGGCATCTCCTTCCAAGTGGAAATGTATGGATTGGTGGCAGTCTTGGGCAAGTCTCCCCGGGGCATCTCCTTCCAAGTAAGAAGGTATGTACTTGTGGCAGTCTTGGGCAAGTCACCCCGGGGCATCTCCTCCCAAGTGAGAATGTATGGACTTGTAGCTGTCTTGGGCAAGTCTCCCCGGAGCATCTCCTCCCTAGTGAGAATGTATGGACTTGTGGCAGTCTTGGGCAAGTCTCCCCGGAGCATCTCCTCCCAAGTGAAAATGTATGGATTGGTGGCAGTCATAGGCAAGTCTCCCCGGGGCATCTCCTCCCAAGTGATAATGTATGTACTTGTGGCAGCCTTGGGCAAGTCTCCCCGGGGCATCTCCTCCCAAGTGAGAATGTATGGACTTGTGGCAGTCATGGGCAAGTCTCCCCGGGGCATCTCCTCCTAAGTGAAAATGTATGGATTGGTAGCAGTCATAGGCAAGTCTCCCCGAGGCATCTACTCCCAAGTGAAAATGTATGGATTGGTGGCAGTCATAGGCAAGTCTCCCCGAGGCATCTACTCCCAAGTGGAAATGTATAGATTGGTGGCAGTCATGGGCAAGTCTCCCGGGGCATCACCTCCCAAGTGAAAATGTATGGATTGGTGGCAGTCATCGGCAAGTCTCCCTGGGGCATCTCCTCCCAAGTGAAAATGTATGGATTGGTGTCAGTCTTGGGCAAGTCTCCCCGGGGCATTTCCTGCCAAGTGAGAATGTATGGACTTGTGGCAGTCTTGGGCAAGGCTCCCCGGGGCATCTCCTCCCAAGTGAAAATGTATGGATTGGTGGCAGTCATAGGCAAGTCTTCCAGGGGCATCTCCTCCCAAGTGAAAATGTATGGATTGGTGGCAGTCATGGGCAAGTCTCCCCGGGGCATCTCCTCCCAAGGGAGAATGTATGTATTTGTGGGAGTCTTGGGCAAGTCTCCCTGGGGCATCACCTCCCAAGTGAAAATGTATGGATTGGTGGCAGTCATGGGCAAGTCTCCCCGGGGCATCTCCTTCCAAGGGAGAATGTATGGACTTGTGGCAGTCTTGGGCAAGTCTCCCCGGGGCATCTCCTCCCAAGTGAAAATGTATGGATTGGTGTCAGTCATGGGCAAGTCTCCCCGGGGCATCTCCTCCTAAGTGAGAATGTATGGACTTGTGGCAGTATTAGGCAAGTCTCCTCGGGGCATCTCCTCCCAAGTGAAAATGTATGGATTGGTGGCAGTCATGGGCAAATCTCCCCGGGGCATCTCCTCCCAAGTGAAAATGTATGGATTGGTGGCAGTCATAGGCAAGTCTCCCCGAGGCATCTACTCCCAAGTGGAAATGTATAGATTGGTGGCAGTCATGGGCAAGTCTCCCGGGGCATCACCTCCCAAGTGAAAATGTATGGATTGGTGGCAGTCATCGGCAAGTCTCCCCGGGGCATCTCCTCCCAAGTGATAATGTATGTACTTGTGGCAGCCTTGGGCAAGTCTCCCCGGGGCATCTCCTCCCAAGTGAGAATGTATGGACTTGTGGCAGTCTTGGGCAAGTCTCCCCGGGGCATTTCCTCCCAAGTGAAAATGTATGGATTGGTGGCAGACATGGGCAAGTCTCCCCGGGGCATCTCCTCCCAAGTGAGAATGTATGTACTTGTGGCAGTCTTAGGCAAGTCTGCCCGGAGCATCTCCTTCCAAGTAAGAAGGTATGTACTTGTGGCAGTCTTGGGCAAGTCACCCCGGGGCATCTCCTCCCAAGTGAGAATGTATGGACTTGTAGCAGTCTTGGGCAAGTCTCCCCGGAGCATCTCCTCCCTAGTGAGAATGTATGGACTTGTGGCAGTCTTGGGCAAGTCTCCCCGGAGCATCTCCTCCCAAGTGAAAATGTATGGATTGGTGGCAGTCATAGGCAAGTCTCCCCGGGGCATCTCCTCCTAAGTGAGAATGTATGGACTTGTGGCAGTATTAGGCAAGTCTCCCCGGGGCATCTCCTTCCAAGTGGAAATGTATGGATTGGTGGCAGTCTTGGGCAAGTCTCCCCGGGGCATCTCCTTCCAAGTAAGAAGGTATGTACTTGTGGCAGTCTTGGGCAAGTCACCCCGGGGCATCTCCTCCCAAGTGAGAATGTATGGACTTGTAGCTGTCTTGGGCAAGTCTCCCCGGAGCATCTCCTCCCTAGTGAGAATGTATGGACTTGTGGCAGTCTTGGGCAAGTCTCCCCGGAGCATCTCCTCCCAAGTGAAAATGTATGGATTGGTGGCAGTCATAGGCAAGTCTCCCCGGGGCATCTCCTCCTAAGTGAGAATGTATGGACTTGTGGCAGTATTAGGCAAGTCTCCCCGGGGCATCTTCTCCCAAGTGAGAATGTATGGACTTGTAGCAGTCTTGGGCAAGTCTCCCCGGGGCATTTCCTCCCAAGTGAAAATGTATGGATTGGTGGCAGACATGGGCAAGTCTCCCCGGGGCATCTCCTCCCAAGTGAGAATGTATGTACTTGTGGCAGTCTTAGGCAAGTCTCCCCGGAGCATCTCCTCCCAAGTGAGAATGTATGGACTTGTGGCAGTCTTGGGAAAGTCTCCCCAAGGCATCTCCTCCCAAGTGAGAATGTATGGACTTGTAGCAGTCATGGGCAAATCTCCCCGAGGCATCTACTCCCAAGTGGAAATGTATAGATTGGTGGCAGTCATGGGCAAGTCTCCCGGGGCATCACCTCCCAAGTGAAAATGTATGGATTGGTGTCAGTCATGGGCAAGTCTCCCCGGGGCATCTCCTCCTAAGTGAGAATGTATGGACTTGTGGCAGTATTAGGCAAGTCTCCCCGGGGCATCTCCTCCCAAGTGAAAATGTATGGATTGGTGGCAGTCATGGGCAAATCTCCCCGGGGCATCTCCTCCCAAGTGAAAATGTATGGATTGGTGGCAGTCATAGGCAAGTCTCCCCGAGGCATCTACTCCCAAGTGAAAATGTATGGATTGGTGGCAGTCATAGGCAAGTCTCCCGGGGCACCTCCTCCCAAGGGAGAATGTATGTATTTGTGGGAGTCTTGGGCAAGTCTCCCCGGGGCATCTCCTCCTAAGTGAGAATGTATGGACTTGTGGCAGTCTTAGGCAAGTCTCCCGGGGCACCTCCTCCCAAGGGAGAATGTATGTATTTGTGGGAGTCTTGGGCAAGTCTCCCTGGGGCATCACCTCCCAAGTGAAAATGTATGGATTGGTGGCAGTCATGGGCAAGTCTCCCCGGGGCATCTCCTTCCAAGGGAGAATGTATGGACTTGTGGCAGTCTTGGGCAAGTCTCCCCGGGGCATCTCATCCCAAGTGAAAATGTATGGATTGGTGGCAGTCATGGGCAAATCTCCCCGGGGCATCTCCTCCCAAGTGAAAATGTATGGATTGGTGGCAGTCATAGGCAAGTCTCCCCGAGGCATCTACTCCCAAGTGGAAATGTATAGATTGGTGGCAGTCATGGGCAACTCTCCCCGGGGCATCACCTCCCAAGTGAAAATGTATGGATTGGTGGCAGTCATGCGCAAGTCTCCCCGGGGCATCTCCTCCTAAGTGAGAATGTATGGACTTGTGGCAGTCTTAGGCAAGTCTCCCCGGGGCATCTCCTCCCAAGGGAGAATGTATGTATTTGTGGGAGTCTTGGGCAAGTCTCCCTGGGGCATCACCTCCCAAGTGAAAATGTATGGATTGGTGGCAGTCATGGGCAAGTCTCCCCGGGGCATCTCCTCCCAAGTGAGAATGTATGGACTTGTGGCAGTCTTGGGAGAGTCTCCCGGGGCATATCCTCCCAAGTGATAATGTATGTACTTGAGGCCGTCTTAGGCAAGTCTCCCCGGGGCATCTCCTTTTAAGGGAGAATGTATGTATTTGTAGCAGTCTTGGGCAAGTCTCCCCGGAGCATCTCCTCCTAAGTGATAATGTATGTACTTGTGGCAGTCTTGGGCAAATCTCCCCGGGGCATCTCCTCCCAAGTGAGAATGTATGGACTTGTGGGAGTCTTGGGCAAGTCTCCCCGGAGCATCTCCTCCCAAGTGAGAATGTATGGACATGTGGCAGTCTTGGGCAAGTCTCCCCGGGGCATCTCCTCCCAAGTGATAATGTATGTACTTGTGGCAGTCATGGGCAAGTCTCGCCGGGGCATCTCCTTTTAAGGGAGAATGTATGTATTTGTAGCAGTCTTGGGCAAGTCTCCCCGGAGCATCTCCTCCCAAGTGAGAATGTATCGACTTGTGGCAGTCTTGGGCAAGTCTCCACTTGGCATCTCCACCCAAGTGAGAATGTATGGACTTGTGGCAGTCATGGGCAAGTCTTCCAGGGGCATCTCCTCCCAAGTGAAAATGTATGGATTGGTGGCAGTCATGGGCAAGTCTCCCCGGGGCATCTCCTCCCAAGGGAGAATGTATGTATTTGTGGCTGTCATGGGCAAGTTTCCCCGAGGCATCTCCTCCCAAGGGAGAATGTATGTATTTGTAGCAGTCTTTGGCAAGTCTCCCCGGGGCATCTCCTCCCAAGTGAGAATGCATGGACTTGTGGCAGTCTTGGGCAAGTCTCCCAGGGCATCTCGTCCCAAGTGAAAATGTATGTACTTGTGGCAGTCTAGGGCAAGTCTCCCCGGGGCATCTCCTCCCAAGTGAGAATGTATGGACTTGTGGCAGTCTTGGGCAAGTCTCCCCGGGGCATCTCCTCCCAAGTGAAAATGTATGGATTGGTGGCAGTCATGGGCAAGTCTCCCCGGGGCATCTCTTCCCAAGTGAGAATGTATGTACTTGTGGCAGTCTTGGGCAAGTCTCCCCGAGGCATCTCCTCCCAAGGGAGAATGTATGTATTTGTGGGAGTCTTGGGCAAGTCTCCCTGGGGCATCTCCTCCCAAGTGAGAATGTATCGACTTGTGGTAGTCTTGGGCAAGTCTCCCCGGGGCATCTCCTCCCAAGTGAAAATGTATGGATTGGTGTCAGTCTTGGGCAAGTCTCCCCGGGGCATTTCCTGCCAAGTGAGAATGTATGGACTTGTGGCAGTCTTGGGCAAGGCTCCCCGGGGCATCTCCTCCCAAGTGAAAATGTATGGATTGGTGGCAGTCATAGGCAAGTCTTCCAGGGGCATCTCCTCCCAAGTGAAAATGTATGGATTGGTGGCAGTCATGGGCAAGTCTCCCCGGGGCGTCTCCTCCCAAGGGAGAATGTATGTATTTGTGGGAGTCTTGGGCAAGTCTCCCTGGGGCATCACCTCCCAAGTGAAAATGTATGGATTGGTGGCAGTCATGGGCAATTCTCCCCGGGGCATCTCCTTCCAAGGGAGAATGTATGGACTTGTGGCAGTCTTGGGCAAGTCTCCCCGGGGCATCTCCTCCCAAGTGAAAATGTATGGATTGGTGTCAGTCATGGGCAAGTCTCCCCGGGGCATCTCCTCCTAAGTGAGAATGTATGGACTTGTGGCAGTATTAGGCAAGTCTCCCCGGGGCATCTCCTCCCAAGTGAAAATGTATGGATTGGTGGCAGTCATGGGCAAATCTCCCCGGGGCATCTCCTCCCAAGTGAAAATGTATGGATTGGTGGCAGTCATCGGCAAGTCTCCCCGGGGAATCTCCTCCCAAGTGATAATGTATGTACTTGTGGCAGTCTTGGGCAAGTCTCCCCGGGGCATCTCCTCCCAAGTGAGAATGTATGGACTTGTGGCAGTCTTGGGCAAGTCTCCCCGGGGCATTTCCTCCCAAGTGAAAATGTATGGATTGGTGGCAGACATGGGCAAGTCTCCCCGGGGCATCTCCTCCCAAGTGAGAATGTATGTACTTGTGGCAGTCTTAGGCAAGTCTCCCCGGAGCATCTCCTCCCAAGTGAGAATGTATGGACTTGTGGCAGTCTTGGGAAAGTCTCCCCAAGGCATCTCCTCCCAAGTGAGAATGTATGGACTTGTAGCAGTCATGGGCAAATCTCCCCGAGGCATCTACTCCCAAGTGGAAATGTATAGATTGGTGGCAGTCATGGGCAAGTCTCCCGGGGCATCACCTCCCAAGTGAAAATGTATGGATTGGTGTCAGTCATGGGCAAGTCTCCCCGGGGCATCTCCTCCTAAGTGAAAATGTATGGATTGGTAGCAGTCATAGGCAAGTCTCCCCGAGGCATCTACTCCCAAGTGAAAATGTATGGATTGGTGGCAGTCATAGGCAAGTCTCCCCGAGGCATCTACTCCCAAGTGGAAATGTATAGATTGGTGGCAGTCATGGGCAAGTCTCCCGGGGCATCACCTCCCAAGTGAAAATGTATGGATTGGTGGCAGTCATCGGCAAGTCTCCCTGGGGCATCTCCTCCCAAGTGAAAATGTATGGATTGGTGTCAGTCTTGGGCAAGTCTCCCCGGGGCATTTCCTGCCAAGTGAGAATGTATGGACTTGTGGCAGTCTTGGGCAAGGCTCCCCGGGGCATCTCCTCCCAAGTGAAAATGTATGGATTGGTGGCAGTCATAGGCAAGTCTTCCAGGGGCATCTCCTCCCAAGTGAAAATGTATGGATTGGTGGCAGTCATGGGCAAGTCTCCCCGGGGCATCTCCTCCCAAGGGAGAATGTATGTATTTGTGGGAGTCTTGGGCAAGTCTCCCTGGGGCATCACCTCCCAAGTGAAAATGTATGGATTGGTGGCAGTCATGGGCAAGTCTCCCCGGGGCATCTCCTTCCAAGGGAGAATGTATGGACTTGTGGCAGTCTTGGGCAAGTCTCCCCGGGGCATCTCCTCCCAAGTGAAAATGTATGGATTGGTGTCAGTCATGGGCAAGTCTCCCCGGGGCATCTCCTCCTAAGTGAGAATGTATGGACTTGTGGCAGTATTAGGCAAGTCTCCTCGGGGCATCTCCTCCCAAGTGAAAATGTATGGATTGGTGGCAGTCATGGGCAAATCTCCCCGGGGCATCTCCTCCCAAGTGAAAATGTATGGATTGGTGGCAGTCATAGGCAAGTCTCCCCGAGGCATCTACTCCCAAGTGGAAATGTATAGATTGGTGGCAGTCATGGGCAAGTCTCCCGGGGCATCACCTCCCAAGTGAAAATGTATGGATTGGTGGCAGTCATCGGCAAGTCTCCCCGGGGCATCTCCTCCCAAGTGATAATGTATGTACTTGTGGCAGCCTTGGGCAAGTCTCCCCGGGGCATCTCCTCCCAAGTGAGAATGTATGGACTTGTGGCAGTCTTGGGCAAGTCTCCCCGGGGCATTTCCTCCCAAGTGAAAATGTATGGATTGGTGGCAGACATGGGCAAGTCTCCCCGGGGCATCTCCTCCCAAGTGAGAATGTATGTACTTGTGGCAGTCTTAGGCAAGTCTGCCCGGAGCATCTCCTTCCAAGTAAGAAGGTATGTACTTGTGGCAGTCTTGGGCAAGTCACCCCGGGGCATCTCCTCCCAAGTGAGAATGTATGGACTTGTAGCAGTCTTGGGCAAGTCTCCCCGGAGCATCTCCTCCCTAGTGAGAATGTATGGACTTGTGGCAGTCTTGGGCAAGTCTCCCCGGAGCATCTCCTCCCAAGTGAAAATGTATGGATTGGTGGCAGTCATAGGCAAGTCTCCCCGGGGCATCTCCTCCTAAGTGAGAATGTATGGACTTGTGGCAGTATTAGGCAAGTCTCCCCGGGGCATCTCCTTCCAAGTGGAAATGTATGGATTGGTGGCAGTCTTGGGCAAGTCTCCCCGGGGCATCTCCTTCCAAGTAAGAAGGTATGTACTTGTGGCAGTCTTGGGCAAGTCACCCCGGGGCATCTCCTCCCAAGTGAGAATGTATGGACTTGTAGCTGTCTTGGGCAAGTCTCCCCGGAGCATCTCCTCCCTAGTGAGAATGTATGGACTTGTGGCAGTCTTGGGCAAGTCTCCCCGGAGCATCTCCTCCCAAGTGAAAATGTATGGATTGGTGGCAGTCATAGGCAAGTCTCCCCGGGGCATCTCCTCCTAAGTGAGAATGTATGGACTTGTGGCAGTATTAGGCAAGTCTCCCCGGGGCATCTTCTCCCAAGTGAGAATGTATGGACTTGTAGCAGTCTTGGGCAAGTCTCCCCGGGGCATTTCCTCCCAAGTGAAAATGTATGGATTGGTGGCAGACATGGGCAAGTCTCCCCGGGGCATCTCCTCCCAAGTGAGAATGTATGTACTTGTGGCAGTCTTAGGCAAGTCTCCCCGGAGCATCTCCTCCCAAGTGAGAATGTATGGACTTGTGGCAGTCTTGGGAAAGTCTCCCCAAGGCATCTCCTCCCAAGTGAGAATGTATGGACTTGTAGCAGTCATGGGCAAATCTCCCCGAGGCATCTACTCCCAAGTGGAAATGTATAGATTGGTGGCAGTCATGGGCAAGTCTCCCGGGGCATCACCTCCCAAGTGAAAATGTATGGATTGGTGTCAGTCATGGGCAAGTCTCCCCGGGGCATCTCCTCCTAAGTGAGAATGTATGGACTTGTGGCAGTATTAGGCAAGTCTCCCCGGGGCATCTCCTCCCAAGTGAAAATGTATGGATTGGTGGCAGTCATGGGCAAATCTCCCCGGGGCATCTCCTCCCAAGTGAAAATGTATGGATTGGTGGCAGTCATAGGCAAGTCTCCCCGAGGCATCTACTCCCAAGTGAAAATGTATGGATTGGTGGCAGTCATAGGCAAGTCTCCCGGGGCACCTCCTCCCAAGGGAGAATGTATGTATTTGTGGGAGTCTTGGGCAAGTCTCCCCGGGGCATCTCCTCCTAAGTGAGAATGTATGGACTTGTGGCAGTCTTAGGCAAGTCTCCCGGGGCACCTCCTCCCAAGGGAGAATGTATGTATTTGTGGGAGTCTTGGGCAAGTCTCCCTGGGGCATCACCTCCCAAGTGAAAATGTATGGATTGGTGGCAGTCATGGGCAAGTCTCCCCGAGGCATCTCCTCCCAAGGGAGAATGTATGTATTTGTAGCAGTCTTTGGCAAGTCTCCCCGGGGCATCTCATCCCAAGTGAAAATGTATGGATTGGTGGCAGTCATGGGCAAATCTCCCCGGGGCATCTCCTCCCAAGTGAAAATGTATGGATTGGTGGCAGTCATAGGCAAGTCTCCCCGAGGCATCTACTCCCAAGTGGAAATGTATAGATTGGTGGCAGTCATGGGCAACTCTCCCCGGGGCATCACCTCCCAAGTGAAAATGTATGGATTGGTGGCAGTCATGCGCAAGTCTCCCCGGGGCATCTCCTCCTAAGTGAGAATGTATGGACTTGTGGCAGTCTTAGGCAAGTCTCCCCGGGGCATCTCCTCCCAAGGGAGAATGTATGTATTTGTGGGAGTCTTGGGCAAGTCTCCCTGGGGCATCACCTCCCAAGTGAAAATGTATGGATTGGTGGCAGTCATGGGTAAGTCTCCCCGGGGCATCTCCTCCCAAGTGAGAATGTATGGACTTGTGGCAGTCTTGGGAGAGTCTCCCGGGGCATATCCTCCCAAGTGATAATGTATGTACTTGAGGCCGTCTTAGGCAAGTCTCCCCGGGGCATCTCCTTTTAAGGGAGAATGTATGTATTTGTAGCAGTCTTGGGCAAGTCTCCCCGGAGCATCTCCTCCTAAGTGATAATGTATGTACTTGTGGCAGTCTTGGGCAAATCTCCCCGGGGCATCTCCTCCCAAGTGAGAATGTATGGACTTGTGGGAGTCTTGGGCAAGTCTCCCCGGAGCATCTCCTCCCAAGTGAGAATGTATGGACATGTGGCAGTCTTGGGCAAGTCTCCCCGGGGCATCTCCTCCCAAGTGATAATGTATGTACTTGTGGCAGTCATGGGCAAGTCTCGCCGGGGCATCACCTTTTAAGGGAGAATGTATGTATTTGTAGCAGTCTTGGGCAAGTCTCCCCGGAGCATCTCCTCCCAAGTGAGAATGTATCGACTTGTGGCCGTCTTGGGCAAGTCTCCACTTGGCATCTCCACCCAAGTGAGAATGTATGGACTTGTGGCAGTCATGGGCAAGTCTTCCAGGGGCATCTCCTCCCAAGTGAAAATGTATGGATTGGTGGCAGTCATGGGCAAGTCTCCCCGGGGCATCTCCTCCCAAGGGAGAATGTATGTATTTGTGGCTGTCATGGGCAAGTTTCCCCGAGGCATCTCCTCCCAAGGGAGAATGTATGTATTTGTAGCAGTCTTTGGCAAGTCTCCCCGGGGCATCTCCTCCCAAGTGAGAATGCATGGACTTGTGGCAGTCTTGGGCAAGTCTCCCAGGGCATCTCGTCCCAAGTGAAAATGTATGTACTTGTGGCAGTCTAGGGCAAGTCTCCCCGGGGCATCTCCTCCCAAGTGAGAATGTATGGACTTGTGGCAGTCTTGGGCAAGTCTCCCCGGGGCATCTCCTCCCAAGTGAAAATGTATGGATTGGTGGCAGTCATGGGCAAGTCTCCCCGGGGCATCTCTTCCCAAGTGAGAATGTATGTACTTGTGGCAGTCTTGGGCAAGTCTCCCCGAGGCATCTCCTCCCAAGGGAGAATGTATGTATTTGTGGGAGTCTTGGGCAAGTCTCCCTGGGGCATCTCCTCCCAAGTGAGAATGCATCGACTTGTGGTAGTCTTGGGCAAGTCTCCCCGGGGCATCTCCTCCCAAGTGAAAATGTATGGATTGGTGTCAGTCTTGGGCAAGTCTCCCCGGGGCATTTCCTGCCAAGTGAGAATGTATGGACTTGTGGCAGTCTTGGGCAAGGCTCCCCGGGGCATCTCCTCCCAAGTGAAAATGTATGGATTGGTGGCAGTCATAGGCAAGTCTTCCAGGGGCATCTCCTCCCAAGTGAAAATGTATGGATTGGTGGCAGTCATGGGCAAGTCTCCCCGGGGCATCTCCTCCCAAGGGAGAATGTATGTATTTGTGGGAGTCTTGGGCAAGTCTCCCTGGGGCATCACCTCCCAAGTGAAAATGTATGGATTGGTGGCAGTCATGGGCAAGTCTCCCCGGGGCATCTCCTTCCAAGGGAGAATGTATGGACTTGTGGCAGTCTTGGGCAAGTCTCCCCGGGGCATCTCCTCCCAAGTGAAAATGTATGGATTGGTGTCAGTCATGGGCAAGTCTCCCCGGGGCATCTCCTCCTAAGTGAGAATGTATGGACTTGTGGCAGTATTAGGCAAGTCTCCCCGGGGCATCTCCTCCCAAGTGAAAATGTATGGATTGGTGGCAGTCATGGGCAAATCTCCCCGGGGCATCTCCTCCCAAGTGAAAATGTATGGATTGGTGGCAGTCATAGGCAAGTCTCCCCGAGGCATCTACTCCCAAGTGGAAATGTATAGATTGGTGGCAGTCATGGGCAAGTCTCCCGGGGCATCACCTCCCAAGTGAAAATGTATGGATTGGTGGCAGTCATCGGCAAGTCTCCCCGGGGCATCTCCTCCCAAGTGATAATGTATGTACTTGTGGCAGTCTTGGGCAAGTCTCCCCGGGGCATCTCCTCCCAAGTGAGAATGTATGGACTTGTGGCAGTCTTGGGCAAGTCTCCCCGGGGAATTTCCTCCCAAGTGAAAATGTATGGATTGGTGGCAGACATGGGCAAGTCTCCCCGGGGCATCTCCTCCCAAGTGAGAATGTATGTACTTGTGGCAGTCTTAGGCAAGTCTCCCCGGAGCATCTCCTCCCAAGTGAGAATGTATGGACTTGTGGCAGTCTTGGGAAAGTCTCCCCAAGGCATCTCCTTCCAAGTGGAAATGTATGGATTGGTGGCAGTCTTGGGCAAGTCTCCCCGGGGCATCTCCTTCCAAGTAAGAAGGTATGTACTTGGGGCAGTCTTGGGCAAGTCACCCCGGGGCATCTCCTCCCAAGTGAGAATGTATGGACTTGTAGCAGTCTTGGGCAAGTCTCCCCGGAGCATCTCCTCCCTAGTGAGAATGTATGGACTTGTGGCAGTCTTGGGCAAGTCTCCCCGGAGCATCTCCTCCCAAGTGAGAATGTATGGACTTGTGGCAGTCTTAGGCAAGTCTCCCCGGGGCATCTCCTCCCAAGGGAGAATGTATGTACTTCTGGCAGTCTTGGGCAAGTCTCCCCGGGGCATCTCCTCCCAAGTGAGAATGTATGGACTTGTAGCAGTCTTGGGCAAGTCTCCCCGGGGCATTTCCTCCCAAGTGAAAATGTATGGATTGGTGGCAGACATGGGCAAGTCTCCCCGGGGCATCTCCTCCCAAGTGAGAATGTATGTACTTGTGGCAGTCTTAGGCAAGTCTCCCCGGAGCATCTCCTCCCAAGTGAGAATGTATGGACTTGTGGCAGTCTTGGGCAAGTCTCCCCGGGGCATCTCCTCCCAAGTGAAAATGTATGGATTGGTGGCAGTCATAGGCAAGTATTCCAGGGGCATCTCCTCCCAAGTGAAAATGTATGGATTGGTGGCAGTCGTGGGCAAGTCTCCCCGGGGCATCTCCTCCCAAGTGAAAATGTATGGATTGGTGGCAGACATGGGCAAGTCTCCCCGGGGCATCTTCTCCCAAGTGAGAATGTATGTACTTGTGGCAGTCTTGGGCAAGTCTCCCCGGGGCATCTCCTTCCAAGTGGAAATGTATGGATTGGTGGCAGTCTTGGGCAAGTCTCCCCGGGGCATCTCCTCCCAAGTGAGAAGGTATGTACTTGTGGCAGTCTTGGGCAAGTCACCCCGGGGCATCTCCTCCCAAGTGAGAATGTATGGACTTGTGGCAGTCTTGGGCAAGTCTCCCCGGAGCATATCCTCCCAAGTGAGAATGTATGGACTTGTGGCAGTCTTGGGCAAGTCTCCCCGGGGCATCTCCTCCCAAGTGAAAATGTATGGATTGGTGGCAGTCATAGGCAAGTATTCCAGGGGCATCTCCTCCCAAGTGAAAATGTATGGATTGGTGGCAGTCGTGGGCAAGTCTCCCCGGGGCATCTCCTCCCAAGTGAAAATGTATGGATTGGTGGCAGACATGGGCAAGTCTCCCCGGGGCATCTTCTCCCAAGTGAGAATGTATGTACTTGTGGCAGTCTTAGGCAAGTCTCCCCGGAGCATCTCCTCCCAAGTGAGAATGTATGGACTTGTGGCAGTCTTGGGAAAGTCTCCCCAACGCATCTCCTCCCAAGTGAGAATGTATGGACTTGTAGCAGTCATGGGCAAATCTCCCCGAGGCATCTACTCCCAAGTGGAAATGTATAGATTGGTGGCAGTCATGGGCAAGTCTCCCGGGGCATCACCTCCCAAGTGAAAATGTATGGATTGGTGTCAGTCATGGGCAAGTCTCCCCGGGGCATCTCCTCCTAAGTGAGAATGTATGGACTTGTGGCAGTATTAGGCAAGTCTCCCCGAGGCATCTCCTCCCAAGTGAAAATGTATGGATTGGTGGCAGTCATGGGCAAATCTCCCCGGGGCATCTCCTCCCAAGTGAAAATGTATGGATTGGTGGCAGTCATAGGCAAGTCTCCCCGAGGCATCTACTCCCAAGTGAAAATGTATGGATTGGTGGCAGTCATAGGCAAGTCTCCCCGAGGCATCTACTCCCAAGTGGAAATGTATAGATTGGTGGCAGTCATGGGCAAGTCTCCCGGGGCATCACCTCCCAAGTGAAAATGTATGGATTGGTGGCAGTCATCGGCAAGTCTCCCCGGGGCATTTCCTCCCAAGTGAAAATGTATGGATTGGTGGCAGTCATGGGCAAGTCTCCCCGGGGCGTCTCCTCCCAAGGGAGAATGTATGTATTTGTGGGAGTCTTGGGCAAGTCTCCCCGGGGCATCTCCTCCTAAGTGAGAATGTATGGACTTGTGGCAGTCTTAGGCAAGTCTCCCGGGGCACCTCCTCCCAAGGGAGAATGTATGTATTTGTGGGAGTCTTGGGCAAGTCTCCCTGGGGCATCACCTCCCAAGTGAAAATGTATGGATTGGTGGCAGTCATGGGCAAGTCTCCCCGGGGCATCTCCTTCCAAGGGAGAATGTATGGACTTGTAGCAGTCTTGGGCAAGTCTCCCCGGGGCATCTCATCCCAAGTGAAAATGTATGGATTGGTGGCAGTCATGGGCAAATCTCCCCGGGGCATCTCCTCCCAAGTGAAAATGTATGGATTGGTGGCAGTCATAGGCAAGTCTCCCCGGGGCATCTACTCCCAAGTGGAAATGTATAGATTGGTGGCAGTCATGGGCAAGTCTCCCCGGGGCATCACCTCCCAAGTGAAAATGTATGGATTGGTGGCAGTCATGCGCAAGTCTCCCCGGGGCATCTCCTCCTAAGTGAGAATGTATGGACTTGTGGCAGTCTTAGGCAAGTCTCCCCGGGGCATCTCCTCCCAAGGGAGAATGTATGTATTTGTGGGAGTCTTGGGCAAGTCTCCCTGGGGCATCACCTCCCAAGTGAAAATGTATGGATTGGTGGCAGTCATGGGCAAGTCTCCCCGGGGCATCTCCTCCCAAGTGAGAATGTATGGACTTGTGGCAGTCTTGGGAGAGTCTCCCGGGGCATATCCTCCCAAGTGATAATGTATGTACTTGAGGCCGTCTTAGGCAAGTCTCCCCGGGGCATCTCCTTTTAAGGGAGAATGTATGTATTTGTAGCAGTCTTGGGCAAGTCTCCCCGGAGCATCTCCTCCCAAGTGATAATGTATGTACTTGTGGCAGTCTTGGGCAAATCTCCCCGGGGCATCTCCTCCCAAGTGAGAATGTATGGACTTGTGGGAGTCTTGGGCAAGTCTCCCCGGAGCATCTCCTCCCAAGTGAGAATGTATGGACATGTGGCAGTCTTGGGCAAGTCTCCCCGGGGCATCTCCTCCCAAGTGATAATGTATGTACTTGTGGCAGTCATGGGCAAGTCTCGCCGGGGCATCTCCTTTTAAGGGAGAATGTATGTATTTGTAGCAGTCTTGGGCAAGTCTCCCCGGAGCATCTCCTCCCAAGTGAGAATGTATCGACTTGTGGCAGTCTTGGGCAAGTCTCCACTTGGCATCTCCACCCAAGTGAGAATGTATGTACTTGTGGCAGTCTTGGGCAAGTCTCCCCGAGGCATCTCCTCCCAAGGGAGAATGTATGTATTTGTGGGAGTCTTGGGCAAGTCTCCCTGGGGCATCTCCTCCCAAGTGAGAATGTATCGACTTGTGGTAGTCTTGGGCAAGTCTCCCCGGGGCATCTCCTCCCAAGTGAAAATGTATGGATTGGTGTCAGTCTTGGGCAAGTCTCCCCGGGGCATTTCCTGCCAAGTGAGAATGTATGGACTTGTGGCAGTCTTGGGCAAGGCTCCCCGGAGCATCTCCTCCCAAGTGATAATGTATGTACTTGTGGCAGTCTTGGGCAAATCTCCCCGGGGCATCTCCTCCCAAGTGAGAATGTATGGACTTGTGGGAGTCTTGGGCAAGTCTCCCCGGAGCATCTCCTCCCAAGTGAGAATGTATGGACATGTGGCAGTCTTGGGCAAGTCTCCCCGGGGCATCTCCTCCCAAGTGATAATGTATGTACTTGTGGCAGTCATGGGCAAGTCTCGCCGGGGCATCTCCTTTTAAGGGAGAATGTATGTATTTGTAGCAGTCTTGGGCAAGTCTCCCCGGAGCATCTCCTCCCAAGTGAGAATGTATCGACTTGTGGCAGTCTTGGGCAAGTCTCCACTTGGCATCTCCACCCAAGTGAGAATGTATGGACTTGTGGCAGTCATGGGCAAGTCTTCCAGGGGCATCTCCTCCCAAGTGAAAATGTATGGATTGGTGGCAGTCATGGGCAAGTCTCCCCGGGGCATCTCCTCCCAAGGGAGAATGTATGTATTTGTGGCAGTCATGGGCAAGTTTCCCCGAGGCATCTCCTCCCAAGGGAGAATGTATGTATTTGTAGCAGTCTTTGGCAAGTCTCCCCGGGGCATCTCCTCCCAAGTGAGAATGCATGGACTTGTGGCAGTCTTGGGCAAGTCTCCCAGGGCATCTCGTCCCAAGTGAAAATGTATGTACTTGTGGCAGTCTAGGGCAAGTCTCCCCGGGGCATCTCCTCCCAAGTGAGAATGTATGGACTTGTGGCAGTCTTGGGCAAGTCTCCCCGGGGCATCTCCTCCCAAGTGAAAATGTATGGATTGGTGGCAGTCATGGGCAAGTCTCCCCGGGGCATCTCTTCCCAAGTGAGAATGTATGTACTTGTGGCAGTCTTGGGCAAGTCTCCCCGAGGCATCTCCTCCCAAGGGAGAATGTATGTATTTGTGGGAGCCTTGGGCAAGTCTCCCTGGGGCATCTCCTCCCAAGTGAGAATGTATCGACTTGTGGTAGTCTTGGGCAAGTCTCCCCGGGGCATCTCCTCCCAAGTGAAAATGTATGGATTGGTGTCAGTCTTGGGCAAGTCTCCCCGGGGCATTTCCTGCCAAGTGAGAATGTATGGACTTGTGGCAGTCTTGGGCAAGGCTCCCCGGGGCATCTCCTCCCAAGTGAAAATGTATGGATTGGTGGCAGTCATAGGCAAGTCTTCCAGGGGCATCTCCTCCCAAGTGAAAATGTATGGATTGGTGGCAGTCATCGGCAAGTCTCCCCGGGGCATTTCCTCCCAAGTGAAAATGTATGGATTGGTGGCAGTCATGGGCAAGTCTCCCCGGGGCGTCTCCTCCCAAGGGAGAATGTATGTATTTGTGGGAGTCTTGGGCAAGTCTCCCCGGGGCATCTCCTCCTAAGTGAGAATGTATGGACTTGTGGCAGTCTTAGGCAAGTCTCCCGAGGCACCTCCTCCCAAGGGAGAATGTATGTATTTGTGGGAGTCTTGGGCAAGTCTCCCTGGGGCATCACCTCCCAAGTGAAAATGTATGGATTGGTGGCAGTCATGGGCAAGTCTCCCCGGGGCATCTCCTTCCAAGGGAGAATGTATGGACTTGTAGCAGTCTTGGGCAAGTCTCCCCGGGGCATCTCATCCCAAGTGAAAATGTATGGATTGGTGGCAGTCATGGGCAAATCTCCCCGGGGCATCTCCTCCCAAGTGAAAATGTATGGATTGGTGGCAGTCATAGGCAAGTCTCCCCGAGGCATCTACTCCCAAGTGGAAATGTATAGATTGGTGGCAGTCATGGGCAAGTCTCCCCGGGGCATCACCTCCCAAGTGAAAATGTATGGATTGGTGGCAGTCATGCGCAAGTCTCCCCGGGGCATCTCCTCCTAAGTGAGAATGTATGGACTTGTGGCAGTCTTAGGCAAGTCTCCCCGGGGCATCTCCTCCCAAGGGAGAATGTATGTATTTGTGGGAGTCTTGGGCAAGTCTCCCTGGGGCATCACCTCCCAAGTGAAAATGTATGGATTGGTGGCAGTCATGCGCAAGTCTCCCCGGGGCATCTCCTCCTAAGTGAGAATGTATGGACTTGTGGCAGTCTTAGGCAAGTCTCCCCGAGGCACCTCCTCCCAAGGGAGAATGTATGTATTTGTGGGAGTCTTGGGCAAGTCTCCCTGGGGCATCACCTCCCAAGTGAAAATGTATGGATTGGTGGCAGTCATGGGCAAGTCTCCCCGGGGCATCTCCTTCCAAGGGAGAATGTATGGACTTGTAGCAGTCTTGGGCAAGTCTCCCCGGGGCATCTCATCCCAAGTGAAAATGTATGGATTGGTGGCAGTCATGGGCAAATCTCCCCGGGGCATCTCCTCCCAAGTGAAAATGTATGGATTGGTGGCAGTCATAGGCAAGTCTCCCCGAGGCATCTACTCCCAAGTGGAAATGTATAGATTGGTGGCAGTCATGGGCAAGTCTCCCCGGGGCATCACCTCCCAAGTGAAAATGTATGGATTGGTGGCAGTCATGCGCAAGTCTCCCCGGGGCATCTCCTCCTAAGTGAGAATGTATGGACTTGTGGCAGTCTTAGGCAAGTCTCCCCGGGGCATCTCCTCCCAAGGGAGAATGTATGTATTTGTGGGAGTCTTGGGCAAGTCTCCCTGGGGCATCACCTCCCAAGTGAAAATGTATGGATTGGTGGCAGTCATGGGCAAGTCTCCCCGGGGCATCTCCTCCCAAGTGAGAATGTATGGACTTGTGGCAGTCTTGGGAGAGTCTCCCGGGGCATATCCTCCCAAGTGATAATGTATGTACTTGAGGCCGTCTTAGGCAAGTCTCCCCGGGGCATCTCCTTTTAAGGGAGAATGTATGTATTTGTAGCAGTCTTGGGCAAGTCTCCCCGGAGCATCTCCTCCCAAGTGATAATGTATGTACTTGTGGCAGTCTTGGGCAAATCTCCCCGGGGCATCTCCTCCCAAGTGAGAATGTATGGACTTGTGGCAGTCATGGGCAAGTCTCGCCGGGGCATCTCCTTTTAAGGGAGAATGTATGTATTTGTAGCAGTCTTGGGCAAGTCTCCCCGGAGCATCTCCTCCCAAGTGAGAATGTATCGACTTGTGGCAGTCTTGGGCAAGTCTCCACTTGGCATCTCCACCCAAGTGAGAATGTATGGACTTGTGGCAGTCATGGGCAAGTCTTCCAGGGGCATCTCCTCCCAAGTGAAAATGTATGGATTGGTGGCAGTCATGGGCAAGTCTCCCCGGGGCATCTCCTCCCAAGGGAGAATGTATGTATTTGTGGCAGTCATGGGCAAGTTTCCCCGAGGCATCTCCTCCCAAGGGAGAATGTATGTATTTGTAGCAGTCTTTGGCAAGTCTCCCCGGGGCATCTCCTCCCAAGTGAGAATGCATGGACTTGTGGCAGTCTTGGGCAAGTCTCCCAGGGCATCTCGTCCCAAGTGAAAATGTATGTACTTGTGGCAGTCTAGGGCAAGTCTCCCCGGGGCATCTCCTCCCAAGTGAGAATGTATGGACTTGTGGCAGTCTTGGGCAAGTCTCCCCGGGGCATCTCCTCCCAAGTGAAAATGTATGGATTGGTGGCAGTCATGGGCAAGTCTCCCCGGGGCATCTCTTCCCAAGTGAGAATGTATGTACTTGTGGCAGTCTTGGGCAAGTCTCCCCGAGGCATCTCCTCCCAAGGGAGAATGTATGTATTTGTGGGAGTCTTGGGCAAGTCTCCCTGGGGCATCTCCTCCCAAGTGAGAATGTATCGACTTGTGGTAGTCTTGGGCAAGTCTCCCCGGGGCATCTCCTCCCAAGTGAAAATGTATGGATTGGTGTCAGTTTTGGGCAAGTCTCCCCGGGGCATTTCCTGCCAAGTGAGAATGTATGGACTTGTGGCAGTCTTGGGCAAGGCTCCCCGGGGCATCTCCTCCCAAGTGAAAATGTATGGATTGGTGGCAGTCATAGGCAAGTCTTCCAGGGGCATCTCCTCCCAAGTGAAAATGTATGGATTGGTGGCAGTCATGGGCAAGTCTCCCCGGGGCATCTCCTCCCAAGGGAGAATGTATGTATTTGTGGGAGTCTTGGGCAAGTCTCCCTGGGGCATCACCTCCCAAGTGAAAATGTATGGATTGGTGGCAGTCATGGGCAAGTCTCCCCGGGGCATCTCCTTCCAAGGGAGAATGTATGGACTTGTGGCAGTCTTGGGCAAGTCTCCCCGGGGCATCTCCTCCCAAGTGAAAATGTATGGATTGGTGTCAGTCATGGGCAAGTCTCCCCGGGGCATCTCCTCCTAAGTGAGAATGTATGGACTTGTGGCAGTATTAGGCAAGTCTCCCCGGGGCATCTCCTCCCAAGTGAAACTGTATGGATTGGTGGCAGTCATGGGCAAATCTCCCCGGGGCATCTCCTCCCAAGTGAAAATGTATGGATTGGTGGCAGTCATAGGCAAGTCTCCCCGAGGCATCTACTCCCAAGTGGAAATGTATAGATTGGTGGCAGTCATGGGCAAGTCTCCCGGGGCATCACCTCCCAAGTGAAAATGTATGGATTGGTGGCAGTCATCGGCAAGTCTCCCCGGGGCATCTCCTCCCAAGTGATAATGTATGTACTTGTGGCAGTCTTGGGCAAGTCTCCCCGGGGCATCTCCTCCCAAGTGAGAATGTATGGACTTGTGGCAGTCTTGGGCAAGTCTCCCCAAGGCATCTCCTTCCAAGTGGAAATGTATGGATTGGTGGCAGTCTTGGGCAAGTCTCCCCGGGGCATCTCCTTCCAAGTAAGAAGGTATGTACTTGGGGCAGTCTTGGGCAAGTCACCCCGGGGCATCTGCTCCCAAGTGAGAATGTATGGACTTGTAGCAGTCTTGGGCAAGTCTCGCCGGAGCATCTCCTCCCTAGTGAGAATGTATGGACTTGTGGCAGTCTTGGGCAAGTCTCCCCGGAGCATCTCCTCCCAAGTGAGAATGTATGGACTTGTGGCAGTCTTAGGCAAGTCTCCCCGGGGCATCTCCTCCCAAGTGAAAATGTATGGATTGGTGGCAGTCATGGGCAAGTCTCCCCGGGGCATCTCCTTCCAAGGGAGAATGTATGGACTTGTGGCAGTCTTGGGCAAGTCTCCCCGGGGCATCTCCTCCCAAGTGAAAATGTAGGATTGGTGTCAGTCATGGGCAAGTCTCCCCGGGGCATCTCCTCCCAAGGGAGAATGTATGTATTTGTGGGAGTCTTGGGCAAGTCTCCCTGGGGCATCACCTCCCAAGTGAAAATGTATGGATTGGTGGCAGTCATGGGCAAGTCTCCCCGGGGCATCTCCTTCCAAGGGAGAATGTATGGACTTGTGGCAGTCTTGGGCAAGTCTCCCCGGGGCATCTCCTCCCAAGTGAAAATGTATGGATTGGTGTCAGTCATGGGCAAGTCTCCCCGGGGCATCTCCTCCTAAGTGAGAATGTATGGACTTGTGGCAGTATTAGGCAAGTCTCCCCGGGGCATCTCCTCCCAAGTGAAACTGTATGGATTGGTGGCAGTCATGGGCAAATCTCCCCGGGGCATCTCCTCCCAAGTGAAAATGTATGGATTGGTGGCAGTCATAGGCAAGTCTCCCCGAGGCATCTACTCCCAAGTGGAAATGTATAGATTGGTGGCAGTCATGGGCAAGTCTCCCGGGGCATCACCTCCCAAGTGAAAATGTATGGATTGGTGTCAGTCATGGGCAAGTCTCCCCGGGGCATCTCCTCCTAAGTGAGAATGTATGGACTTGTGGCAGTATTAGGCAAGTCTCCCCGGGGCATCTCCTCCCAAGTGAAACTGTATGGATTGGTGGCAGTCATGGGCAAATCTCCCCGGGGCATCTCCTCCCAAGTGAAAATGTATGGATTGGTGGCAGTCATAGGCAAGTCTCCCCGAGGCATCTACTCCCAAGTGGAAATGTATAGATTGGTGGCAGTCATGGGCAAGTCTCCCGGGGCATCACCTCCCAAGTGAAAATGTATGGATTGGTGGCAGTCATGGGCAAGTCTCCCCGGGGCATCTCCTCCCAAGGGAGAATGTATGTATTTGTGGGAGTCTTGGGCAAGTCTCCCTGGGGCATCACCTCCCAAGTGAAAATGTATGGATTGGTGGCAGTCATGGGCAAGTCTCCCCGGGGCATCTCCTTCCAAGGGAGAATGTATGGACTTGTGGCAGTCTTGGGCAAGTCTCCCCGGGGCATCTCCTCCCAAGTGAAAATGTATGGATTGGTGTCAGTCATGGGCAAGTCTCCCCGGGGCATCTCCTCCTAAGTGAGAATGTATGGACTTGTGGCAGTATTAGGCAAGTCTCCCCGGGGCATCTCCTCCCAAGTGAAACTGTATGGATTGGTGGCAGTCATGGGCAAATCTCCCCGGGGCATCTCCTCCCAAGTGAAAATGTATGGATTGGTGGCAGTCATAGGCAAGTCTCCCCGAGGCATCTACTCCCAAGTGGAAATGTATAGATTGGTGGCAGTCATGGGCAAGTCTCCCGGGGCATCACCTCCCAAGTGAAAATGTATGGATTGGTGGCAGTCATCGGCAAGTCTCCCCGGGGCATCTCCTCCCAAGTGATAATGTATGTACTTGTGGCAGTCTTGGGCAAGTCTCCCCGGGGCATCTCCTCCCAAGTGAGAATGTATGGACTTGTGGCAGTCTTGGGCAAGTCTCCCCAAGGCATCTCCTTCCAAGTGGAAATGTATGGATTGGTGGCAGTCTTGGGCAAGTCTCCCCGGGGCATCTCCTTCCAAGTAAGAAGGTATGTACTTGGGGCAGTCTTGGGCAAGTCACCCCGGGGCATCTGCTCCCAAGTGAGAATGTATGGACTTGTAGCAGTCTTGGGCAAGTCTCGCCGGAGCATCTCCTCCCTAGTGAGAATGTATGGACTTGTAGCAGTCTTGGGCAAGTCTCGCCGGAGCATCTCCTCCCTAGTGAGAATGTATGGACTTGTGGCAGTCTTGGGCAAGTCTCCCCGGGGCATCTCCTCCCAAGTGAAACTGTATGGATTGGTGGCAGTCATGGGCAAATCTCCCCGGGGCATCTCCTCCCAAGTGAAAATGTATGGATTGGTGGCAGTCATAGGCAAGTCTCCCCGAGGCATCTACTCCCAAGTGGAAATGTATAGATTGGTGGCAGTCATGGGCAAGTCTCCCGGGGCATCACCTCCCAAGTGAAAATGTATGGATTGGTGGCAGTCATGGGCAAGTCTCCCCGGGGCATCTCCTCCCAAGGGAGAATGTATGTATTTGTGGGAGTCTTGGGCAAGTCTCCCTGGGGCATCACCTCCCAAGTGAAAATGTATGGATTGGTGGCAGTCATGGGCAAGTCTCCCCGGGGCATCTCCTTCCAAGGGAGAATGTATGGACTTGTGGCAGTCTTGGGCAAGTCTCCCCGGGGCATCTCCTCCCAAGTGAAAATGTATGGATTGGTGTCAGTCATGGGCAAGTCTCCCCGGGGCATCTCCTCCTAAGTGAGAATGTATGGACTTGTGGCAGTATTAGGCAAGTCTCCCCGGGGCATCTCCTCCCAAGTGAAACTGTATGGATTGGTGGCAGTCATGGGCAAATCTCCCCGGGGCATCTCCTCCCAAGTGAAAATGTATGGATTGGTGGCAGTCATAGGCAAGTCTCCCCGAGGCATCTACTCCCAAGTGGAAATGTATAGATTGGTGGCAGTCATGGGCAAGTCTCCCGGGGCATCACCTCCCAAGTGAAAATGTATGGATTGGTGTCAGTCATGGGCAAGTCTCCCCGGGGCATCTCCTCCTAAGTGAGAATGTATGGACTTGTGGCAGTATTAGGCAAGTCTCCCCGGGGCATCTCCTCCCAAGTGAAACTGTATGGATTGGTGGCAGTCATGGGCAAATCTCCCCGGGGCATCTCCTCCCAAGTGAAAATGTATGGATTGGTGGCAGTCATAGGCAAGTCTCCCCGAGGCATCTACTCCCAAGTGGAAATGTATAGATTGGTGGCAGTCATGGGCAAGTCTCCCGGGGCATCACCTCCCAAGTGAAAATGTATGGATTGGTGGCAGTCATGGGCAAGTCTCCCCGGGGCATCTCCTCCCAAGGGAGAATGTATGTATTTGTGGGAGTCTTGGGCAAGTCTCCCTGGGGCATCACCTCCCAAGTGAAAATGTATGGATTGGTGGCAGTCATGGGCAAGTCTCCCCGGGGCATCTCCTTCCAAGGGAGAATGTATGGACTTGTGGCAGTCTTGGGCAAGTCTCCCCGGGGCATCTCCTCCCAAGTGAAAATGTATGGATTGGTGTCAGTCATGGGCAAGTCTCCCCGGGGCATCTCCTCCTAAGTGAGAATGTATGGACTTGTGGCAGTATTAGGCAAGTCTCCCCGGGGCATCTCCTCCCAAGTGAAACTGTATGGATTGGTGGCAGTCATGGGCAAATCTCCCCGGGGCATCTCCTCCCAAGTGAAAATGTATGGATTGGTGGCAGTCATAGGCAAGTCTCCCCGAGGCATCTACTCCCAAGTGGAAATGTATAGATTGGTGGCAGTCATGGGCAAGTCTCCCGGGGCATCACCTCCCAAGTGAAAATGTATGGATTGGTGGCAGTCATCGGCAAGTCTCCCCGGGGCATCTCCTCCCAAGTGATAATGTATGTACTTGTGGCAGTCTTGGGCAAGTCTCCCCGGGGCATCTCCTCCCAAGTGAGAATGTATGGACTTGTGGCAGTCTTGGGCAAGTCTCCCCAAGGCATCTCCTTCCAAGTGGAAATGTATGGATTGGTGGCAGTCTTGGGCAAGTCTCCCCGGGGCATCTCCTTCCAAGTAAGAAGGTATGTACTTGGGGCAGTCTTGGGCAAGTCACCCCGGGGCATCTGCTCCCAAGTGAGAATGTATGGACTTGTAGCAGTCTTGGGCAAGTCTCGCCGGAGCATCTCCTCCCTAGTGAGAATGTATGGACTTGTGGCAGTCTTGGGCAAGTCTCCCCGGAGCATCTCCTCCCAAGTGAGAATGTATGGACTTGTGGCAGTCTTAGGCAAGTCTCCCCGGGGCATCTCCTCCCAAGGGAGAATGTATGTACTTCTGGCAGTCTTGGGCAAGTCTCCCCGGGGCATCTCCTCCCAAGTGAGAATGTATGGACTTGTAGCAGTCTTGGGCAAGTCTCCCCGGGGCATTTCCTCCCAAGTGAAAATGTATGGATTGGTGGCAGACATGGGCAAGTCTCCCCGGGGCATCTCCTCCCAAGTGAGAATGTATGTACTTGTGGCAGTCTTAGGCAAGTCTCCCCGGAGCATCTCCTCCCAAGTGAGAATGTATGGACTTGTGGCAGTCTTGGGCAAGTCTCCCCGGGGCATCTCCTTCCAAGTGGAAATGTATGGATTGGTGGCAGTCTTGGGCAAGTCTCCCCGGGGCATCTCCTCCCAAGTGAGAAGGTATGTACTTGTGGCAGTCTTGGGCAAGTCACCCCGGGGCATCTCCTCCCAAGTGAGAATGTATGGACTTGTGGCAGTCTTGGGCAAGTCTCCCCGGAGCATCTCCTCCCAAGTGAGAATGTATGGACTTGTGGCAGTCTTGGGCAAGTCTCCCCGGGGCATCTCCTCCCAAGTGAAAATGTATGGATTGGTGGCAGTCATAGGCAAGTATTCCAGGGGCATCTCCTCCCAAGTGAAAATGTATGGATTGGTGGCAGTCGTGGGCAAGTCTCCCCGGGGCATCTCCTCCCAAGGGAGAATGTATGTATTTGTGGGAGTCTTGGGCAAGTCTCCCTGGGGCATCTCCTCCCAAGTGAGAATGTATCGACTTGTGGCAGTCTTGGGCAAGTCTCCCCGGGGCATCTCCACCCAATTGAGAATGTATGGACTTGTGGCAGTCATGGGCAAGTCTCCCCGGGGCATCACCTCCCAAGTGAAAATGTATGGATTGGTGGCAGTCATGGGCAAGTCTCCCCGGGGCATTTCCTCCCAAGTGAAAATGTATGGATTGGTGGCAGTCATGGGCAAGTCTCCCCGGAGCATCTCCTCACAAGGGAGAATGTATGTATTTGTAGGAGTCTTGGGCAAGTCTCCACGGGGCATCTCCTCCTAAGTGAGAATGTATGGACTTGTGGCAGTCTTAGGCAAGTCTCCCCGGGGCATCTCCTCCCAAGGGAGAATGTATGGACTTGTAGCAGTCTTGGGCAAGTCTCCCCGGGGCATCTCCTCCCAAGGGAAAATGTATGTATTTGTAGCAGTCTTGGGCAAGTCTCCCCGGGGCATCTCCTCCCAAGTGAGAATGTATGTACTTGTGGCAGTCTTAGGCAAGTCTCCCCGGAGCATCTCCTCCCAAGTGAGAATATATGGACTTGTGGCAGTCTTGTGCAAGTCTCCCCGAGGCATCTCCTCCCAAGTGAAAATGTATGGATTGGTGGCAGTCATAGGCAAGTCTTCCAGAGGCATCTCCTCCCAAGTGAAAATGTATGGATTGGTGGCAGTCATGGGCAAGTCTCCCCGGGGCATCTCCTTCCAAGGGAGAATGGAGGACTTGTGGCAGTCTTGGGCAAGTCTCCCCGGGGCATCTCCTCCCAAGTGAAAATGTATGGATTGGTGGCAGTCTTAGGCAAGTCTCCCCGGGGCATCTCCTCCCAAGGGAGAATGTATGTATTTGTGGGAGTCTTGGGCAAGTCTCCCTGGGGCATCACCTCCCAAGTGATAATGTATGTACTTGTGGCAGTCTTGGGCAAGTCTCCCCGGGGCATCTCCTCCCAAGTGAGAATGTATGGACTTGTGGCAGTCTTGGGCAAGTCTCCCCGGGGCATTTCCTCCTAAGTGAAAATGTATGGATTGGTGGCAGACATGGGCAAGTCTCCCCGGGGCATCTCCTCCCAAGTGAGAATGTATGTACTTGTGGCAGTCTTAGGCAAGTCTCCCCGGAGCATCTCCTCCCAAGTGAGAATGTATGGACTTGTGGCAGTCTTGGGCAAGTCTCACCAAGGCATCTCCTTCCAAGTGGAAATGTATGGATTGGTGGAAGTCTTGGGCAAGTCACCCCGGGGCATCTCCTCCCAAGTGAGAATGTATGGACTTGTAGCAGTCTTGGGCAAGTCTCCCCGGGGCATCTCCTCCCAAGGGAAAATGTATGTATTTGTAGCAGTCTTGGGCAAGTCTCCCCGGGGCATCTCCTCCCAAGTGAGAATGTATGTACTTGTGGCAGTCTTAGGCAAGTCTCCCCGGAGCATCTCCTCCCAAGTGAGAATATATGGACTTGTGGCAGTCTTGTGCAAGTCTCCCCGAGGCATCTCCTCCCAAGTGAAAATCTATGGATTGGTGGCAGTCATAGGCAAGTCTTCCAGAGGCATCTCCTCCCAAGTGAAAATGTATGGATTGGTGGCAGTCATGGGCAAGTCTTCCCGGGGCATCTCCTCCCAAGGGAGAATGTATGTATTTGTGGGAGTCTTGGGCAAGTCTCCCCGTGGCATTTTCTGCCAAGTGAGAATGTATGGACTTGTGGCAGTCTTGGGCAAGTCTCCCCGGGGCATCTCCTCCCAAGTGAAAATGTATGGATTGGTGCCAGTCATAGGCAAGTATTCCAGGGGCATCTCCTCCCAAGTGAAAATGTATGGATTGGTGGCAGTCATGGGCAAGTCTTCCCGGGGCATCTCCTCCCAAGGGAGAATGTATGTATTTGTGGGAGTCTTGGGCAAGTCTCCCCGTGGCATTTTCTGCCAAGTGAGAATGTATGGACTTGTGGCAGTCTTGTGCAAGTCTCCCCGAGGCATCTCCTCCCAAGTGAAAATCTATGGATTGGTGGCAGTCATAGGCAAGTCTTCCAGAGGCATCTCCTCCCAAGTGAAAATGTATGGATTGGTGGCAGTCATGGGCAAGTCTTCCCGGGGCATCTCCTCCCAAGGGAGAATGTATGTATTTGTGGGAGTCTTGGGCAAGTCTCCCCGTGGCATTTTCTGCCAAGTGAGAATGTATGGACTTGTGGCAGTCTTGGGCAAGTCTCCCCGGGGCATCTCCTCCCAAGGGAGAATGTATGGACTTGTGGCAGTCTTGGGCAAGTCTCCCCGGGGCATCTCCTCCCAAGTGATAATGTATGTTCTTGTGGCAGTCATGGGCAAGTCTCGCCGGGGCATCTCCTTTTAAGGGAGAATGTATGTATTTGTAGCAGTCTTGGACAAGTCTCCCCGGAGCATCTCCTACCAAGTGATAATGTATGTACTTGTAGCAGTCTTGGGCAAATCTCCCCGGGGCATCTCCTCCCAAGTGAGAATGTATGGACTTGTGGGAGTCTTGGGCAAGTCTCCCCGGGGCATCTTCTCCCAAGTGATAATGTATGTACTTGTGGCAGTCATGGGCAAGTCTCCCCGGGGCATCTCCACCCAAGTGAAAATGTATGGATTGGTGGCAGTCATGGGCAAGTCTCCCCGGGGCATCTCCTCCCAAGGGAGAATGTATGTATTTGTAGCAATCTTGGGCAAGTCTCCCCAGGGCATCTACTCCTAAGTGGAAATGTATGGATTGGTGGCAGTCATGGGCAAGTCTCCCCGGGGCATCACCTCCCAAGTGAAAATGTATGGATTGGTGGCAGTCATGGGCAAGTCTCCCCGGGGCATCTCCTCCCAAGGGAGAATGTATGTATTTGTGGGAGTCTTGGGCAAGTCTCCCCGTGGCATTTCCTGCCAAGTGAGAATGTATGGACTTGTGGCAGTCTTGGGCAAGTCTCCCCGGGGCATCTCCTCCCAAGTGAAAATGTATGGATTGGTGGCAGTCATAGGCAAGTATTCCAGGGGCATCTCCTCCCAAGTGAAAATGTATGGATTGGTGGCAGTCATGGGCAAGTCTCCCCGGGGCATCTCCTCCCAAGGGAGAATGTATGTATTTGTGGGAGTCTTGGGCAAGTCTCCCTGGGGCATCTTCTCCCAAGTGAGAATGTATCGACTTGTGGCAGTCTTGGGCAAGTCTCCCCGGGGCATCTCCACCCAATTCCGAATGTATGGACTTGTGGCAGTCATGGGCAAGTCTCCCCGGGGCATCACCTCCCAAGTGAAAATGTATGGATTGGTGGCAGTCATGGGCAAGTCTCCCCGGGGCATCTCCTCCCAAGGGAGAATGTATGGACTTGTGGCAGTCTTGGGCAAGTCTCCCCGGGGCATTTCCTCCCAAGTGAAAATGTATGGATTGGTGGCAGTCATGGGCAAGTCTCCCCGGGGCATCTCCTCCCAAGGGAGAATGTATGTATTTGTGGGAGTCTTGGGCAAGTCTCCCCGGGGCATCTCCTCCTAAGTGAGAATGTATGGACTTGTGGCAGTCTTAGGCAAGTCTCCCGGGGCACCTCCTCCCAAGGGAGAATGTATGGACTTGTGGCAGTCTTGGGCAAGTCTCCCCGGGGCATTTCCTCCCAAGTGAAAATGTATGGATTGGTGGCAGTCATGGGCAAGTCTCCCCGGGGCATCTCCTCCCAAGGGAGAATGTATGTATTTGTGGCAGTCTTGGGCAAGTCTCCCCGGGGCATCTCCACCCAATTCCGAATGTATGGACTTGTGGCAGTCATGGGCAAGTCTCCCCGGGGCATCACCTCCCAAGTGAAAATGTATGGATTGGTGGCAGTCATGGGCAAGTCTCCCCGGGGCATCTCCTTCCAAGGGAGAATGTATGGACTTGTGGCAGTCTTGGGCAAGTCTCCCCGGGGCATCTCATCCCAAGTGAAAATGTATGGATTGGTGGCAGTCATGGGCAAATCTCCCCGGGGCATCTCCTCCCAAGTGAAAATGTATGGATTGGTGGCAGTCTTAGGCAAGTCTCCCCGGGGCACCTCCTCCCAAGGGAGAATGTATGTATTTGTGGGAGTCTTGGGCAAGTCTCCCTGGGGCATCACCTGCCAAGTGGAAATGTATAGATTGGTGGCAGTCATGGGCAAGTCTCCCCTGGGCATCTCCTCCTAAGTGAGAATGTATGGAATTGTGGCAGTCTTGGGCAAGTCTCCCCGGGGCATCTCCTCCCAAGTGAAAATGTATGGATTGGTGGCAGTCATGGGCAAGTCTCCCCGGGGCATCTCTTCCCAAGTGAGAATGTATGTACTTGTGGCAGTCTTGGGCAAGTCTCCCCGAGGCATCTCATTCCTAGTGGAAATGTATGGATTGGTGGCAGCCTTGGGCAAGTCTCCCCGGGGCATCTCCTCCCAAGTGAGAATGTATGGACTTGTGGCAGTCTTGGGAGAGTCTCCCGGGGCATATCCTCCCAAGTGATAATGTATGTACTTGAGGCCGTCTTAGGCAAGTCTCCCCGGGGCATCTCCTTTTAAGGGAGAATGTATGTATTTGTAGCAGTCTTGGGCAAGTCTCCCCGGAGCATCTCCTCCCAAGTGATAATGTATGTACTTGTGGCAGTCTTGGGCAAATCTCCCCGGGGCATCTCCTCCCAAGTGAGAATGTATGGACTTGTGGGAGTCTTGGGCAAGTCTCCCCGGAGCATCTCCTCCCAAGTGAGAATGTATGGACTTGTGGCAGTCTTGGGCAAGTCTCCCCGGGGCATCTCCTCCTAAGTGATAATGTATGTACTTGTGGCAGTCATGGGCAAGTCTCGCCGGGGCATCTCCTTTTAAGGGAGAATGTATGTATTTGTAGCAGTCTTGGGCAAGTCTCCCCGGAGCATCTCCTCCCAAGTGAGAATGTATCGACTTGTGGCAGTCTTGGGCAAGTCTCCACTTGGCATCTCCACCCAAGTGAGAATGTATGGACTTGTGGCAGTCATGGGCAAGTCTTCCAGGGGCATCTCCTCCCAAGTGAAAATGTATGGATTGGTGGCAGTCATGGGCAAGTCTCCCCGGGGCATCTCCTCCCAAGGGAGAATGTATGTATTTGTGGCAGTCATGGGCAAGTTTCCCCGAGGCATCTCCTCCCAAGGGAGAATGTATGTATTTGTAGCAGTCTTTGGCAAGTCTCCCCGGGGCATCTCCTCCCTAGTGAGAATGCATGGACTTGTGGCAGTCTTGGGCAAGTCTCCCAGGGCATCTCGTCCCAAGTGAAAATGTATGTACTTGTGGCAGTCTAGGGCAAGTCTCCCCGGGGCATCTCCTCCCAAGTGAGAATGTATGGACTTGTGGCAGTCTTGGGCAAGTCTCCCCGAGGCATCTCCTCCCAAGGGAGAATGTATGTATTTGTGGGAGTCTTGGGCAAGTCTCCCTAGGGCATCTCCTCCCAAGTGAGAATGTATCGACTTGTGGTAGTCTTGGGCAAGTCTCCCCGGGGCATCTCCTCCCAAGTGAAAATGTATGGATTGGTGTCAGTCTTGGGCAAGTCTCCCCGGGGCATTTCCTGCCAAGTGAGAATGTATGGACTTGTGGCAGTCTTGGGCAAGGCTCCCCGGGGCATCTCCTCCCAAGTGAAAATGTATGGATTGGTGGCAGTCATAGGCAAGTCTTCCAGGGGCATCTCCTCCCAAGTGAAAATGTATGGATTGGTGGCAGTCATGGGCAAGTCTCCCCGGGGCATCTCCTCCCAAGGGAGAATGTATGTATTTGTGGGAGTCTTGGGCAAGTCTCCCTGGGGCATCACCTCCCAAGTGAAAATGTATGGATTGGTGGCAGTCAAGGGCAAGTCTCCCCGGGGCATCTCCTTCCAAGGGAGAATGTATGGACTTGTGGCAGTCTTGGGCAAGTCTCCCCGGGGCATCTCCTCCCAAGTGAAAATGTATGGATTGGTGTCAGTCATGGGCAAGTCTCCCCGGGGCATCTCCTCCTAAGTGAGAATGTATGGACTTGTGGCAGTATTAGGCAAGTCTCCCCGGGGCATCTCCTCCCAAGTGAAAATGTATGGATTGGTGGCAGTCATGGGCAAATCTCCCCGGGGCATCTCCTCCCAAGTGAAAATGTATGGATTGGTGGCAGTCATAGGCAAGTCTCCCCGAGGCATCTACTCCCAAGTGGAAATGTATAGATTGGTGGCAGTCATGGGCAAGTCTCCCGGGGCATCACCTCCTAAGTGAAAATGTATGGATTGGTGTCAGTCATGGGCAAGTCTCCCCGGGGCATCTCCTCCTAAGTGAAAATGTATGGATTGGTGGCAGTCATGGGCAAGTCTCCCCGGGGCATCTCCTCCCAAGGGAAAATGTATGTATTTGTAGCAGTCTTGGGCAAGTCTCCCCGGGGCATCTCCTCCCAAGTGAGAATGTATGTACTTGTGGCAGTCTTAGGCAAGTCTCCCCGGAGCATCTCCTCCCAAGTGAGAATATATGGACTTGTGGCAGTCTTGTGCAAGTCTCCCCGAGGCATCTCCTCCCAAGTGAAAATGTATGAATTGGTGGCAGTCATAGGCAAGTCTTCCAGAGGCATCTCCTCCCAAGTGAAAATGTATGGATTGGTGGCAGTCATGGGCAAGTGTCCCCGGGGCATCTCCTCCCAAGGGAGAATGTATGTATTTGTGGGAGTCTTGGGCAAGTCTCCCCGGGGCATTTCCTGCTAAGTGAGAATGTATGGACTTGTGGCAGTCTTGGGCAAGTCTCCCCGGGGCATCTCCTCCCAAGTGAAAATGTATGGATTGGTGGCAGTCATAGGCAAGTATTCCAGGGGCATCTCCTCCCAAGTGAAAATGTATGGATTGGTGGCAGTCATGTGCAAGTCTCCCCGGGGCATCTCCTCCCAAGGGAGAATGTATGTATTTGTGGGAGTCTTGGGCAAGTCTCCCTGGGGCATCTCCTCCCAAGTGAGAATGTATCGACTTATGGCAGTCTTGGGCAAGTCTCCCCGGGGCATCTCCTCCCAAGTGAAAATGTATGGATTGGTGTCAGTCATGGACAAGTCTCCCCGGGGCATCTCCTTCCAAGTGAAAATGTATGGATTGGTGTCAGTCATGGGCAAGTCTCCCCGGGGCATCTCCTCCCAAGTGAAAATGTATGGATTGGTGGCAGTCATGGGCAAGTCTCCCCGGGGCATCTCCACCCAATTGAGAATGTATGGACTTGTGGCAGTCATGGGCAAGTCTCCCCGGGGCATCACCTCCCAAGTGAAAATGTATGGATTGGTGGCAGTCATGGGCAAGTCTCCCCGGGGCATTTCCTCCCAAGTGAAAATGTATGGATTGGTGGCAGTCATGGGCAAGTCTCCCCGGGGCATCTCCTCACAAGGGAGAATGTATGTATTTGTAGGAGTCTTGGGCAAGTCTCCACGGGGCATCTCCTCCTAAGTGAGAATGTATGGACTTGTGGCAGTCTTAGGCAAGTCTCCCCGGGGCATCTCCTCCCAAGGGAGAATGTATGGACTTGTAGCAGTCTTGGGCAAGTCTCCCCGGGGCATCTCCTCCCAAGGGAAAATGTATGTATTTGTAGCAGTCTTGGGCAAGTCTCCCCGGGGCATCTCCTCCCAAGTGAGAATGTATGTACTTGTGGCAGTCTTAGGCAAGTCTCCCCGGAGCATCTCCTCCCAAGTGAGAATATATGGACTTGTGGCAGTCTTGTGCAAGTCTCCCCGAGGCATCTCCTCCCAAGTGAAAATGTATGGATTGGTGGCAGTCATAGGCAAGTCTTCCAGAGGCATCTCCTCCCAAGTGAAAATGTATGGATTGGTGGCAGTCATGGGCAAGTCTCCCCGGGGCATCTCCTTCCAAGGGAGAATGTATGGACTTGTGGCAGTCTTGGGCAAGTCTCCCCGGGGCATCTCCTCCCAAGTGAAAATGTATGGATTGGTGGCAGTCTTAGGCAAGTCTCCCCGGGGCATCTCCTCCCAAGGGAGAATGTATGTATTTGTGGGAGTCTTGGGCAAGTCTCCCTGGGGCATCACCTCCCAAGTGATAATGTATGTATTTGTGGGAGTCTTGGGCAAGTCTCCCTGGGGCATCTCCTCCCAAGTGAGAATGTATCGACTTATGGCAGTCTTGGGCAAGTCTCCCCGGGGCATCTCCTCCCAAGTGAAAATGTATGGATTGGTGTCAGTCATGGACAAGTCTCCCCGGGGCATCTCCTTCCAAGTGAAAATGTATGGATTGGTGTCAGTCATGGGCAAGTCTCCCCGGGGCATCTCCTCCCAAGTGAAAATGTATGGATTGGTGGCAGTCATGGGCAAGTCTCCCCGGGGCATCTCCACCCAATTGAGAATGTATGGACTTGTGGCAGTCATGGGCAAGTCTCCCCGGGGCATCACCTCCCAAGTGAAAATGTATGGATTGGTGGCAGTCTTGGGCAAGTCTCCCTGGGGCATCTCCTCCCAAGTGAGAATGTATCGACTTATGGCAGTCTTGGGCAAGTCTCCCCGGGGCATCTCCTCCCAAGTGAAAATGTATGGATTGGTGTCAGTCATGGACAAGTCTCCCCGGGGCATCTCCTTCCAAGTGAAAATGTATGGATTGGTGTCAGTCATGGGCAAGTCTCCCCGGGGCATATCCTCCCAAGTGAAAATGTATGGATTGGTGGCAGTCATGGGCAAGTCTCCCCGGGGCATCTCCACCCAATTGAGAATGTATAGACTTGTGGCAGTCATGGGCAAGTCTCCCCGGGGCATCACCTCCCAAGTGAAAATGTATGGATTGGTGGCAGTCATGGGCAAATCTCCCCGGGGCATCTCCTCCCAAGTGAAAATGTATGGATTGGTGGCAGTCATAGGCAAGTCTCCCCGAGGCATCTACTCCCAAGTGGAAATGTATAGATTGGTGGCAGTCATGGGCAAGTCTCCCGGGGCATCACCTCCTAAGTGAAAATGTATGGATTGGTGTCAGTCATGGGCAAGTCTCCCCGGGGCATCTCCTCCTAAGTGAAAATGTATGGATTGGTGGCAGTCATGGGCAAGTCTCCCCGGGGCATCTCCTCCCAAGGGAAAATGTATGTATTTGTAGCAGTCTTGGGCAAGTCTCCCCGGGGCATCTCCTCCCAAGTGAGAATGTATGTACTTGTGGCAGTCTTAGGCAAGTCTCCCCGGAGCATCTCCTCCCAAGTGAGAATATATGGACTTGTGGCAGTCTTGTGCAAGTCTCCCCGAGGCATCTCCTCCCAAGTGAAAATGTATGGATTGGTGGCAGTCATAGGCAAGTCTTCCAGAGGCATCTCCTCCCAAGTGAAAATGTATGGATTGGTGGCAGTCATGGGCAAGTGTCCCCGGGGCATCTCCTCCCAAGGGAGAATGTATGTATTTGTGGGAGTCTTGGGCAAGTCTCCCCGGGGCATTTCCTGCTAAGTGAGAATGTATGGACTTGTGGCAGTCTTGGGCAAGTCTCCCCGGGGCATCTCCTCCCAAGTGAAAATGTATGGATTGGTGGCAGTCATAGGCAAGTATTCCAGGGGCATCTCCTCCCAAGTGAAAATGTATGGATTGGTGGCAGTCATGTGCAAGTCTCCCCGGGGCATCTCCTCCCAAGGGAGAATGTATGTATTTGTGGGAGTCTTGGGCAAGTCTCCCTGGGGCATCTCCTCCCAAGTGAGAATGTATCGACTTATGGCAGTCTTGGGCAAGTCTCCCCGGGGCATCTCCTCCCAAGTGAAAATGTATGGATTGGTGTCAGTCATGGACAAGTCTCCCCGGGGCATCTCCTTCCAAGTGAAAATGTATGGATTGGTGTCAGTCATGGGCAAGTCTCCCCGGGGCATCTCCTCCCAAGTGAAAATGTATGGATTGGTGGCAGTCATGGGCAAGTCTCCCCGGGGCATCTCCACCCAATTGAGAATGTATCGACTTGTGGCAGTCTTGGGCAAGTCTCCACTTGGCATCTCCACCCAAGTGAGAATGTATGGACTTGTGGCAGTCATGGGCAAGTCTTCCAGGGGCATCTCCTCCCAAGTGAAAATGTATGGATTGGTGGCAGTCATGGGCAAGTCTCCCCGGGGCATCTCCTCACAAGGGAGAATGTATGTATTTGTAGGAGTCTTGGGCAAGTCTCCACGGGGCATCTCCTCCTAAGTGAGAATGTATGGACTTGTGGCAGTCTTAGGCAAGTCTCCCCGGGGCATCTCCTCCCAAGGGAGAATGTATGGACTTGTAGCAGTCTTGGGCAAGTCTCCCCGGGGCATCTCCTCCCAAGGGAAAATGTATGTATTTGTAGCAGTCTTGGGCAAGTCTCCCCGGGGCATCTCCTCCCAAGTGAGAATGTATGTACTTGTGGCAGTCTTAGGCAAGTCTCCCCGGAGCATCTCCTCCCAAGTGAGAATATATGGACTTGTGGCAGTCTTGTGCAAGTCTCCCCGAGGCATCTCCTCCCAAGTGAAAATGTATGGATTGGTGGCAGTCATAGGCAAGTCTTCCAGAGGCATCTCCTCCCAAGTGAAAATGTATGGATTGGTGGCAGTCATGGACAAGTCTCCCCGGGGCATCTCCTTCCAAGTGAAAATGTATGGATTGGTGTCAGTCATGGGCAAGTCTCCCCGGGGCATCTCCTCCCAAGTGAAAATGTATGGATTGGTGGCAGTCTTAGGCAAGTCTCCCCGGGGCATCTCCTCCCAAGGGAGAATGTATGTATTTGTGGCAGTCATGGACAAGTCTCCCCGGGGCATCTCCTTCCAAGGGAGAATGTATGGACTTGTGGCAGTCTTGGGCAAGTCTCCCCGGGGCATCTCCTCCCAAGTGAAAATGTATGGATTGGTGGCAGTCTTAGGCAAGTCTCCCCGGGGCATCTCCTCCCAAGGGAGAATGTATGTATTTGTGGGAGTCTTGGGCAAGTCTCCCTGGGGCATCACCTCCCAAGTGATAATGTATGTATTTGTGGGAGTCTTGGGCAAGTCTCCCTGGGGCATCTCCTCCCAAGTGAGAATGTATCGACTTATGGCAGTCTTGGGCAAGTCTCCCCGGGGCATCTCCTCCCAAGTGAAAATGTATGGATTGGTGTCAGTCATGGACAAGTCTCCCCGGGGCATCTCCTTCCAAGTGAAAATGTATGGATTGGTGTCAGTCATGGGCAAGTCTCCCCGGGGCATCTCCTCCCAAGTGAAAATGTATGGATTGGTGGCAGTCATGGGCAAGTCTCCCCGGGGCATCTCCACCCAATTGAGAATGTATGGACTTGTGGCAGTCATGGGCAAGTCTCCCCGGGGCATCACCTCCCAAGTGAAAATGTATGGATTGGTGGCAGTCTTGGGCAAGTCTCCCTGGGGCATCTCCTCCCAAGTGAGAATGTATCGACTTATGGCAGTCTTGGGCAAGTCTCCCCGGGGCATCTCCTCCCAAGTGAAAATGTATGGATTGGTGTCAGTCATGGACAAGTCTCCCCGGGGCATCTCCTTCCAAGTGAAAATGTATGGATTGGTGTCAGTCATGGGCAAGTCTCCCCGGGGCATATCCTCCCAAGTGAAAATGTATGGATTGGTGGCAGTCATGGGCAAGTCTCCCCGGGGCATCTCCACCCAATTGAGAATGTATAGACTTGTGGCAGTCATGGGCAAGTCTCCCCGGGGCATCACCTCCCAAGTGAAAATGTATGGATTGGTGGCAGTCATGGGCAAGTCTCCCCGGGGCATTTCCTCCCAAGTGAAAATGTATGGATTGGTGGCAGTCATGGGCAAGTCTCCCCGGGGCATCTCCTCACAAGGGAGAATGTATGTATTTGTAGGAGTCTTGGGCAAGTCTCCACGGGGCATCTCCTCCTAAGTGAGAATGTATGGACTTGTGGCAGTCTTAGGCAAGTCTCCCCGGGGCATCTCCTCCCAAGGGAGAATGTATGGACTTGTAGCAGTCTTGGGCAAGTCTCCCCGGGGCATCTCCTCCCAAGGGAAAATGTATGTATTTGTAGCAGTCTTGGGCAAGTCTCCCCGGGGCATCTCCTCCCAAGTGAGAATGTATGTACTTGTGGCAGTCTTAGGCAAGTCTCCCCGGAGCATCTCCTCCCAAGTGAGAATATATGGACTTGTGGCAGTCTTGTGCAAGTCTCCCCGAGGCATCTCCTCCCAAGTGAAAATGTATGGATTGGTGGCAGTCATAGGCAAGTCTTCCAGAGGCATCTCCTCCCAAGTGAAAATGTATGGATTGGTGGCAGTCATGGGCAAGTCTCCCCGGGGCATCTCCTTCCAAGGGAGAATGTATGGACTTGTGGCAGTCTTGGGCAAGTCTCCCCGGGGCATCTCCTCCCAAGTGAAAATGTATGGATTGGTGGCAGTCTTAGGCAAGTCTCCCCGGGGCATCTCCTCCCAAGGGAGAATGTATGTATTTGTGGGAGTCTTGGGCAAGTCTCCCTGGGGCATCACCTCCCAAGTGATAATGTATGTACTTGTGGCAGTCTTGGGCAAGTCTCCCCGGGGCATCTCCTCCCAAGTGAGAATGTATGGACTTGTGGCAGTCTTGGGCAAGTCTCCCCGGGGCATTTCCTCCTAAGTGAAAATGTATGGATTGGTGGCAGACATGGGCAAGTCTCCCCGGGGCATCTCCTCCCAAGTGAGAATGTATGTACTTGTGGCAGTCTTAGGCAAGTCTCCCCGGAGCATCTCCTCCCAAGTGAGAATGTATGGACTTGTGGCAGTCTTGGGCAAGTCTCACCAAGGCATCTCCTTCCAAGTGGAAATGTATGGATTGGTGGAAGTCTTGGGCAAGTCACCCCGGGGCATCTCCTCCCAAGTGAGAATGTATGGACTTGTAGCAGTCTTGGGCAAGTCTCCCCGGGGCATCTCCTCCCAAGGGAAAATGTATGTATTTGTAGCAGTCTTGGGCAAGTCTCCCCGGGGCATCTCCTCCCAAGTGAGAATGTATGTACTTGTGGCAGTCTTAGGCAAGTCTCCCCGGAGCATCTCCTCCCAAGTGAGAATATATGGACTTGTGGCAGTCTTGTGCAAGTCTCCCCGAGGCATCTCCTCCCAAGTGAAAATCTATGGATTGGTGGCAGTCATCGGCAAGTCTTCCAGAGGCATCTCCTCCCAAGTGAAAATGTATGGATTGGTGGCAGTCATGGGCAAGTCTTCCCGGGGCATCTCCTCCCAAGGGAGAATGTATGTATTTGTGGGAGTCTTGGGCAAGTCTCCCCGTGGCATTTTCTGCCAAGTGAGAATGTATGGACTTGTGGCAGTCTTGGGCAAGTCTCCCCGGGGCATCTCCTCCCAAGTGAAAATGTATGGATTGGTGCCAGTCATAGGCAAGTATTCCAGGGGCATCTCCTCCCAAGTGAAAATGTATGGATTGGTGGCAGTCATGGGCAAGTCTCCCCGGGGCATCTCCTCCCAAGTGATAATGTATGGACTTGTGGCAGTCTTGGGCAAGTCTCCCGGGGCATATCTTCCCAAGTGATAATGTATGTACTTGAGGCCGTCTTGGGCAAGTCTCCCCGGGGCATCTCCTCCCAAGGGAGAATGTATGGACTTGTGGCAGTCTTGGGCAAGTCTCCCCGGGGCATCTCCTCCCAAGTGATAATGTATGTTCTTGTGGCAGTCATGGGCAAGTCTCGCCGGGGCATCTCCTTTTAAGGGAGAATGTATGTATTTGTAGCAGTCTTGGACAAGTCTCCCCGGAGCATCTCCTACCAAGTGATAATGTATGTACTTGTAGCAGTCTTGGGCAAATCTCCCCGGGGCATCTCCTCCCAAGTGAAAATGTATGGATTGGTGGCAGTCATGGGCAAGTCTCCCCGGGGCATCTCCTCCCAAGGGAGAATGTATGTATTTGTAGCAATCTTGGGCAAGTCTCTCCAGGGCATCTACTCCTAAGTGGAAATGTATGGATTGGTGGCAGTCATGGGCAAGTCTCCCCGGGGCATCACCTCCCAAGTGAAAATGTATGGATTGGTGGCAGTCATGGGCAAGTCTCCCCGGGGCATCTCCTCCCAAGGGAGAATGTATGTATTTGTGGGAGTCTTGGGCAAGTCTCCCCGTGGCATTTCCTGCCAAGTGAGAATGTATGGACTTGTGGCAGTCTTGGGCAAGTCTCCCCGGGGCATCTCCTCCCAAGTGAAAATGTATGGATTGGTGGCAGTCATAGGCAAGTATTCCAGGGGCATCTCCTCCCAAGTGAAAATGTATGGATTGGTGACAGTCATGGGCAAGTCTCCCCGGGGCATCTCCTCCCAAGGGAGAATGTATGTATTTGTGGGAGTCTTGGGCAAGTCTCCCTGGGGCATCTTCTCCCAAGTGAGAATGTATCGACTTGTGGCAGTCTTGGGCAAGTCTCCCCGGGGATCTCCACCCAATTCCGAATGTATGGACTTGTGGCAGTCATGGGCAAGTCTCCCCGGGGCATCACCTCCCAAGTGAAAATGTATGGATTGGTGGCAGTCATGGGCAAGTCTCCCCGGGGCATCTCCTCCCAAGGGAGAATGTATGGACTTGTGGCAGTCTTGGGCAAGTCTCCCCGGGGCATTTCCTCCCAAGTGAAAATGTATGGATTGGTGGCAGTCATGGGCAAGTCTCCCCGGGGCATCTCCTCCCAAGGGAGAATGTATGTATTTGTGGGAGTCTTGGGCAAGTCTCCCCGGGGCATCTCCTCCTAAGTGAGAATGTATGGACTTGTGGCAGTCTTAGGCAAGTCTCCCGGGGCACCTCCTCCCAAGGGAGAATGTATGTATTTGTGGGAGTCTTGGGCAAGTCTCCCTGGGGCATCACCTCCCAAGTGAAAATGTATGGATTGGTGGCAGTCATGGGCAAGTCTCCCCGGGGCATCTCCTTCCAAGGGAGAATGTATGGACTTGTGGCAGTCTTGGGCAAGTCTCCCCGGGGCATCTCATCCCAAGTGAAAATGTATGGATTGGTGGCAGTCATGGGCAAATCTCCCCGGGGCATCTCCTCCCAAGTGAAAATGTATGGATTGGTGGCAGTCTTAGGCAAGTCTCCCCGGGGCACCTCCTCCCAAGGGAGAATGTATGTATTTGTGGGAGTCTTGGGCAAGTCTCCCTGGGGCATCACCTCCCAAGTGGAAATGTATAGATTGGTGGCAGTCATGGGCAAGTCTCCCCGGGGCATCACCTCCCAAGTGAAAATGTATGGATTGGTGGCAGTCATGCGCAAGTCTCCCCTGGGCATCTCCTCCTAAGTGAGAATGTATGGACTTGTGGCAGTCTTAGGCAAGTCTCCCCGGGGCATCTCCTCCCAAGGGAGAATGTATGTATTTGTGGGAGTCTTGGGCAAGTCTCCCTGGGGCATCACCTCCCAAGTGAAAATGTATGGATTGGTGGCAGTCATGGGCAAATCTCCCCGGGGCATCTCCTCCCAAGTGAAAATGTATGGATTGGTGGCAGTCATAGGCAAGTCTCCCCGAGGCATCTACTCCCAAGTGGAAATGTATAGATTGGTGGCAGTCATGGGCAAGTCTCCCGGGGTATCACCTTCTAAGTGAAAATGTATGGATTGGTGTCAGTCATGGGCAAGTCTCCCCGGGGCATCTCCTCCTAAGTGAAAATGTATGGATTAGTGGCAGTCATGGGCAAGTCTCCCCGGGGCATCTCCTCCCAAGGGAAAATGTATGTATTTGTAGCAGTCTTGGGCAAGTCTCCCCGGAGCATCTCCTCCCAAGTGATAATGTATGTACTTGTGGCAGTCTTGGGCAAATCTCCCCGGGGCATCTCCTCCCAAGTGAGAATGTATGGACTTGTGGGAGTCTTGGGCAAGTCTCCCCGGAGCATCTCCTCCCAAGTGAGAATGTATGGACTTGTGGCAGTCTTGGGCAAGTCTCCCCGGGGCATCTCCTCCTAAGTGATAATGTATGTACTTGTGGCAGTCATGGGCAAGTCTCGCCGGGGCATCTCCTTTTAAGGGAGAATGTATGTATTTGTAGCAGTCTTGGGCAAGTCTCCCCGGAGCATCTCCTCCCAAGTGAGAATGTATCGACTTGTGGCAGTCTTGGGCAAGTCTCCACTTGGCATCTCCACCCAAGTGAGAATGTATGGACTTGTGGCAGTCATGGGCAAGTCTTCCAGGGGCATCTCCTCCCAAGTGAAAATGTATGGATTGGTGGCAGTCATGGGCAAGTCTCCCCGGGGCATCTCCTCCCAAGGGAGAATGTATGTATTTGTGGCAGTCATGGGCAAGTTTCCCCGAGGCATCTCCTCCCAAGGGAGAATGTATGTATTTGTAGCAGTCTTTGGCAAGTCTCCCCGGGGCATCTCCTCCCAAGTGAGAATGCATGGACTTGTGGCAGTCTTGGGCAAGTCTCCCAGGGCATCTCGTCCCAAGTGAAAATGTATGTACTTGTGGCAGTCTAGGGCAAGTCTCCCCGGGGCATCTCCTCCCAAGTGAGAATGTATGGACTTGTGGCAGTCTTGGGCAAGTCTCCCCGAGGCATCTCCTCCCAAGGGAGAATGTATGTATTTGTGGGAGTCTTGGGCAAGTCTCCCTGGGGCATCTCCTCCCAAGTGAGAATGTATCGACTTGTGGTAGTCTTGGGCAAGTCTCCCCGGGGCATCTCCTCCCAAGTGAAAATGTATGGATTGGTGTCAGTCTTGGGCAAGTCTCCCCGGGGCATTTCCTGCCAAGTGAGAATGTATGGACTTGTGGCAGTCTTGGGCAAGGCTCCCCGGGGCATCTCCTCCCAAGTGAAAATGTATGGATTGGTGGCAGTCATAGGCAAGTCTTCCAGGGGCATCTCCTCCCAAGTGAAAATGTATGGATTGGTGGCAGTCATGGGCAAGTCTCCCCGGGGCATCTCCTCCCAAGGGAGAATGTATGTATTTGTGGGAGTCTTGGGCAAGTCTCCCTGGGGCATCACCTCCCAAGTGAAAATGTATGGATTGGTGGCAGTCAAGGGCAAGTCTCCCCGGGGCATCTCCTTCCAAGGGAGAATGTATGGACTTGTGGCAGTCTTGGGCAAGTCTCCCCGGGGCATCTCCTCCCAAGTGAAAATGTATGGATTGGTGTCAGTCATGGGCAAGTCTCCCCGGGGCATCTCCTCCTAAGTGAAAATGTATGGATTGGTGGCAGTCATGGGCAAGTCTCCCGGGGCATCTCCTCCCAAGGGAAAATGTATGTATTTGTAGCAGTCTTGGGCAAGTCTCCCCGGGGCATCTCCTCCCAAGTGAGAATGTATGTACTTGTGGCAGTCTTAGGCAAGTCTCCCCGGAGCATCTCCTCCCAAGTGAGAATATATGGACTTGTGGCAGTCTTGTGCAAGTCTCCCCGAGGCATCTCCTCCCAAGTGAAAATGTATGGATTGGTGGCAGTCATAGGCAAGTCTTCCAGAGGCATCTCCTCCCAAGTGAAAATGTATGGATTGGTGGCAGTCATGGGCAAGTGTCCCCGGGGCATCTCCTCCCAAGGGAGAATGTATGTATTTGTGGGAGTCTTGGGCAAGTCTCCCCGGGGCATTTCCTGCTAAGTGAGAATATATGGACTTGTGGCAGTCTTGTGCAAGTCTCCCCGGGGCATCTCCTCCCAGTGAAAATGTATGGATTGGTGTCAGTCTTGGGCAAGTCTCCCCGGGGCATTTCCTGCCAAGTGAGAATGTATGGACTTGTGGCAGTCTTGGCAAGGCTCCCCGGGGCATCTCCTCCCAAGTGAAAATGTATGGATTGGTGGCAGTCATAGGCAAGTCTTCCAGGGCATCTCCTCCCAAGTGAAAATGTATGGATTGGTGGCAGTCATGGGCAAGTCTCCCCGGGGCATCTCCTCCCAAGGGAGAATGTATGTATTTGTGGGAGTCTTGGGCAAGTCTCCCTGGGGCATCACCTCCCAAGTGAAAATGTATGGATTGGTGGCAGTCAAGGGCAAGTCTCCCCGGGGCATCTCCTTCCAAGGGAGAATGTATGGACTTGTGGCAGTCTTGGGCAAGTCTCCCCGGGGCATCTCCTCCCAAGTGAAAATGTATGGATTGGTGTCAGTCATGGGCAAGTCTCCCCGGGGCATCTCCTCCTAAGTGAAAATGTATGGATTGGTGGCAGTCATGGGCAAGTCTCCCCGGGGCATCTCCTCCCAAGGGAAAATGTATGTATTTGTAGCAGTCTTGGGCAAGTCTCCCCGGGGCATCTCCTCCCAAGTGAGAATGTATGTACTTGTGGCAGTCTTAGGCAAGTCTCCCGGAGCATCTCCTCCCAAGTGAGAATATATGGACTTGTGGCAGTCTTGTGCAAGTCTCCCCGAGGCATCTCCTCCCAAGTGAAAATGTATGGATTGGTGGCAGTCATAGGCAAGTCTTCCAGAGGCATCTCCTCCCAAGTGAAAATGTATGGATTGGTGGCAGTCATGGGCAAGTGTCCCCGGGGCATCTCCTCCCAAGGGAGAATGTATGTATTTGTGGGAGTCTTGGGCAAGTCTCCCCGGGGCATTTCCTGCTAAGTGAGAATGTATGGACTTGTGGCAGTCTTGGGCAAGTCTCCCCGGGGCATCTCCTCCCAAGTGAAAATGTATGGATTGGTGGCAGTCATAGGCAAGTATTCCAGGGGCATCTCCTCCCAAGTGAAAATGTATGGATTGGTGGCAGTCATGTGCAAGTCTCCCCGGGGCATCTCCTCCCAAGGGAGAATGTATGTATTTGTGGGAGTCTTGGGCAAGTCTCCCTGGGGCATCTCCTCCCAAGTGAGAATGTATCGACTTATGGCAGTCTTGGGCAAGTCTCCCCGGGGCATCTCCTCCCAAGTGAAAATGTATGGATTGGTGTCAGTCATGGACAAGTCTCCCCGGGGCATCTCCTTCCAAGTGAAAATGTATGGATTGGTGTCAGTCATGGGCAAGTCTCCCGGGCATCTCCTCCAAGTGAAATGTATGGATTGGTGGCAGTCATGGGCAAGTCTCCCCGGGGCATCTCCTCCCAAGGGAGAATGTATGTATTTGTGGGAGTCTTGGGCAAGTCTCCCTGGGGCATCTCCTCCCAAGTGAGAATGTATCGACTTATGGCAGTCTTGGGCAAGTCTCCCCGGGGCATCTCCTCCCAAGTGAAAATGTATGGATTGGTGTCAGTCATGGACAAGTCTCCCCGGGGCATCTCCTCCCAAGTGAAAATGTATGGATTGGTGTCAGTCATGGGCAAGTCTCCCCGGGGCATCTCCTCCCAAGTGAAAATGTATGGATTGGTGGCAGTCTTGGGCAAGTCTCCCCGGGGCATCTCCTCCCAAGTGAAAATGTATGGATTGGTGTCAGTCATGGGCAAGTCTCCCCGGGGCATCTCCTCCCAAGTGAGAATGTATGTACTTGTGGCAGTCTTGGGCAAGTCTCCCCGAGGCATCTCCTTCCAAGTGAAATGTATGGATTGGTGGCAGCCTTGGGCAAGTCTCCCGGGGCATCTCCTCCCAAGTGAGAATGTATGGACTTGTGGCAGTCTTGGGAGAGTCTCCCGGGGCATATCCTCCCAAGTGATAATGTATGTACTTGAGGCCGTCTTAGGCAAGTCTCCCCGGGGCATCTCCTCCCAAGGGAGAATGTATGGACTTGTGGCAGTCTTGGGCAAGTCTCCCCTGGGCATCTCCTCCAAGTGATAATGTATGTACTTGTGGCAGTCATGGGCAAGTCTCGCCGGGGCATCTCCTTTTAAGGGAGAATGTATGTATTGTAGCAGTCTTGGGCAAGTCTCCCCGGAGCATCTCCTCCCAAGTGATAATGTATGTACTTGTGGCAGTCTTGGGCAAATCTCCCCGGGGCATCTCCTCGCAAGTGAGAATGTATGGACTTGTGGGAGTCTTGGGCAAGTCTCCCCGGGGCATCTCCTCCCAAGTGATAATGTATGTACTTGTGGCAGTCATGGGCAAGTCTCCCCGGGGCATCTTCACCCAAGTGAAAATGTATGGATTGGTGGCAGTCATGGGCAAGTCTCCCCGGGGCATCTCCTCCCAAGGGAGAATGTATGTATTTGTAGCAATCTTGGGCAAGTCTCCCCAGGGCATCTTCTCCCAAGTGAAAATGTATGGATTGGTGGCAGTCATGGGCAAGTCTCCCCGGGGCATATCCTCCCAAGGGAGAATGTATGGACTTGTGGCAGTCTTGGGCAAGTCTCCCCGGGGCATCTCCTCCAAAGTGAAAATGTATGGATTGGTGGCAGTCATGGCAAGTCTCCCCGGGGCATCTCCTCCCAAGGGAGAATGTATGTATTTGTGGGAGTCTTGGGCAAGTCTCCCTGGGGCATTTCCTGCCAAGTGAGAATGTATGGACTTGTGGCAGTCTTGGGCAAGACTCCCCGGGGCATCTCCTCCCAAGTGAAAATGTATGGATTGGTAGCAGTCATAGGCAAGTCTTCCAGGGGCATCTCCTCCCAAGTGAAAATGTATGGATTGGTGGCAGTCATGGGCAAGTCTCCCCGGGGCATCTCCTCTCAAGGGAGAATGTATGTATTTGTGGGAGTCTTGGGCAAGTCTCCCTGGGGCATCACCTCCCAAGTGAAAATGTATGGATTGGTGGCAGTCATGGGCAAGTCTCCCCGGGGCATCTCCTCCCAAGTGAAAATGTATGGATTGGTGGCAGTCATGGGCAAGTCTCCCCGGGGCATCTCCTCCTAAGTGAGAATGTATGGACTTGTGGCAGTCTTAGGCAAGTCTCCCCGGGGCATCTCCTCCCAAGTGAAAATGTATGGATTGGTGGCAGTCATGGGCAAATCTCCCCGGGGCATCTCCTCCCAAGTGAAAATGTATGGATTGGTGGCAGTCATAGGCAAGTCTCCCCGAGGCATCTACTCCCAAGTGGAAATGTATAGATTGGTGGCAGTCATGGGCAAGTCTCCCCGGGGCATCACCTCCCAAGTGAAAATGTATGGATTGATGGCAGTCATGCGCAAGTCTCCCCGGGGCATCTCCTCCTAAGTGAGAATGTATGGACTTGTGGCAGTCTTAGGCAAGTCTCCCCGGGGCATCTCCTCCCAAGGGAGAATGTATGTATTTGTGGGAGTCTTGGGCAAGTCTCCCTGGGGCATCACCTCCCAAGTGAAAATGTATGGATTGGTGGCAGTCATGGGCAAGTCTCCCCGGGGCATCTCCTCCCAAGGGAGAATGTATGTATTTGTGGGAGTCTTGGGCAAGGCTCCCCGGGGCATCTCCTCCCAAGTGAAAATGTATGGATTGGTGGCAGTCATGGGCAAGTCTCCCCGGGGGCAAGTCTCCCCGGGGCATCTCCTCCTAAGTGAGAATGTATGGACTTGTGGCAGTCTTAGGCAAGTCTCCCCGGGGCATCTCCTCCCAAGTGAAAATGTATGGATTGGTGGCAGTCATGGGCAAATCTCCCCGGGGCATCTCCTCCCAAGTGAAAATGTATGGATTGGTGGCAGTCATAGGCAAGTCTCCCAGGGGCATATCTTCCCAAGTGATAATGTATGTATTTGAGGCCGTCTTGGGCAAGTCTCCCCGGGGCATCTCCTCCCAAGGGAGAATGTATGGACTTGTGGCAGTCTTGGGCAAGTCTCCCCGGGGCATCTCCTCCCAAGTGAGAATGTATGGACTTGTAGCAGTCTTAGGCAAGTCTCCCCGGGTCATTTCCTCCCAAGTGAAAATGTATGGATTGGTGGCAGACATGGGCAAGTCGCCCCGGGGCATCACCTCCCAAGTGAAAATGTATGGATTGGTGGCAGTCATGGGCAAGTCTCCCCGGGGCATCTCCTCCCAAGGGAGAATGTATGTATTTGTGGGAGTCTTGGGCAAGTCTCCCCGGGGCATTTCCTGCCAAGTGAGAATGTATGGATTGGTGGCAGTCATAGGCAAGTCTTCCAGGGGCATCTCCTCCCAAGTGAAAATGTATGGACTTGTGGCAGTCTTAGGCAAGTCTCCCCGGGGCATCTCCTTCCAAGTGAAAATGTATGGATTGGTGGCAGTCATGGGCAAATCTCCCCGGGGCATCTCCTCCCAAGTGAAAATGTATGGATTGGTGGCAGTCATAGGCAAGTCTCCCAGGGGCATCTCCTTCCAAGGGAGAATGTATGGACTTGTGGCAGTCTTGGGCAAGTCTCCCCGGGGCATCTCCTCCCAAGTGAAAATGTATGGATTGGTGGCAGTCATGGGCAAGTCTCCCCGGGGCATCTCCTCCTAAGTGAGAATGTATGGACTTGTGGCAGTCTTAGGCAAGTCTCCCCGGGGCATCTCCTCCCAAGTGAAAATGTATGGATTGGTGGCAGTCATGGGCAAATCTCCCCGGGGCATCTCCTCCCAAGTGAAAATGTATGGATTGGTGGCAGTCATAGGCAAGTCTCCCAGGGGCATATCTTCCCAAGTGATAATGTATGTATTTGAGGCCGTCTTGGGCAAGTCTCCCCGGGGCATCTCCTCCCAAGGGAGAATGTATGGACTTGTGGCAGTCTTGGGCAAGTCTCCCCGGGGCATCTCCTCCCAAGTGAGAATGTATGGACTTGTAGCAGTCTTGGGCAAGTCTCCCCGGGGCATTTCCTCCCAAGTGAAAATGTATGGATTGGTGGCAGACATGGGCAAGTCTCCCCGGGGCATCTCCTCCCAAGTGAGAATGTATGTACTTGTGGCAGTCTTAGGCAAGTCTCCCCGGAGCATCTCCTCCCGAGTGAGAATGTATGGACTTGTGGCAGTCTTGGGCAAGTCTCCCCGGGGCATCTCCTTCCAAGTGGAAATGTATGGATTAGTGGCAGTCTTGGGCAAGTCTCCCCGGGGCATCTCCTCCCAAGTGAGAAGGTATGTACTTGTGGCAGTCTTGGGCAAGTCACCCCGGGGCATCTCCTCCCAAGTGAAAATGTATGGATTGGTGGCAGTCATGGGCAAGTCTCCCCGGGGCATCTCCTCACAAGTGAAAATGTATGGATTGGTGGCAGTCATAGGCAAGTCTCCCCGAGGCATCTACTCCCAAGTGGAAATGTATAGATTGGTGGCAGTCATGGGCAAGTCTCCCCGGGGCATCACCTCCCAAGTGAAAATGTATGGATTGGTGGCAGTCATAGGCAAGTCTCCCCGGGGCATCTCCTCCCAAGTGATAATGTATGGATTGGTGGCAGTCATGGGCAAGTCTCCCCGGGGCATCTCCTACCAAGGGAGAATGTATGGACTTGTGGCAGTCTTGGGCAAGTCTCCCCGGGGCATCTCCTCCCAAGTGAAAATGTATGGATTGGTGGCAGTCATGGGCAAGTCTCCCCGGGGCATCACCTCCCAAGTGAACATGTATGGATTGGTGGCAGTCATGGGCAAGTCTCCCCGTGGCATTTCCTGCCAAGTGAGAATGTATGGACTTGTGGCAGTCTTGGGCAAGTCTCCCCGGGGCATCTCCTCCCAAGTGAAAATGTATGGATTGGTGTCAGTCATGGGCAAGTCTCCCCGGGGCATCTCCTCCCAAGTGATAATGTATGTACTTGTAACAGTCTTGGGCAAGTCTCCCCGGGGCATCTCCTCCCAAGTGAGAATGTATGGACTTGTGGCAGTCTTGGGCAAGTCTCCCCGGGGCATTTCCTCCTAAGTGAAAATGTATGGATTGGTGGCAGACATGGGCAAGTCTCCCCGGGGCATCTCCTCCCAAGTGAGAATGTATGTACTTGTGGCAGTCTTAGGCAAGTCTCCCCGGAGCATCTCCTCCCAAGTGAGAATGTATGGACTTGTGTCAGTCTTGGGCAAGTCTCACCAAGGCATCTCCTTCCAAGTGGAAATGTATGGATTGGTGGCAGTCTTGGGCAAGTCTCCCCGGGGCATCTCCTCCTAAGTGATAATGTATGTATTTGTAGCAGTCTTGGGCAAGTCTCCCCAGGGCATCTCCTCCCAAGTGAGAATGTATGTACTTGTGGCAGTCTTAGGCAAGTCTCCCCGGAGCATCTCCTCCCAAGTGAGAATATATGGACTTGTGGCAGTCTTGTGCAAGTCTCCCCGAGGCATCTCCTCCCAAGTGAAAATGTATGGATTGGTGGCAGCCATAGGCAAGTCTTCCCGAGGCATCTACTCCCAAGTGGAAATGTATAGATTGGTGGCAGTCATGGGCAAGTCTCCCCGGGGCATCACCTCCCAAGTGAAAATGTATGGATTGGTGGCAGTCATGCGCAAGTCTCCCCGGGGCATCTCCTCCTAAGTGAGAATGTATGGACTTGTGGCAGTCTTAGGCAAGTCTCCCCGGGGCATCTCCTCCCAAGTGAAAATGTATGGATTGGTGGCAGTCATGGGCAAATCTCCCCGGGGCATCTCATCCCAAGTGAAAATGTATTGATTGGTGGCAGTCATGGGCAAATATCCCCGGGGCATCTCCTCCCAAGTGAAAATGTATGGATTGGTGGCAGCCATAGGCAAGTCTCCCTGAGGCATCTACTCCCAAGTGGAAATGTATAGATTGGTGGCAGTCATGGGCAAGTCTCCCCGGGGCATCACCTCCCAAGTGAAAATGTATGGATTGGTGGCAGTCATGCGCAAGTCTCCCCGGGGCATCTCCTCCTAAGTGAGAATGTATGGACTTGTGGCAGTCTTAGGCAAGTCTCCCCGGGGCATCTCCTCCCAAGTGAAAATGTATGGATTGGTGGCAGTCATGGGCAAATCTCCCCGGGGCATCTCCTCCCAAGTGAAAATGTATGGATTGGTGGCAGTCATAGGCAAGTCTCCCCGAGGCATCTACTCCCAAGTGAAAATGTATAGATTGGTGGCAGTCATGGGCAAGTCTCCCCGGGGCATCACCTCCCAAGTGAAAATGTATGGATTGGTGGCAGTCATGCGCAAGTCTCCCCGGGGCATCTCCTCCTAAGTGAGAAAGTATGGACTTGTGGCAGTCTTAGGCAAGTCTCCCCGGGGCATCTCCTCCCAAGGGATAATGTATGGACTTGTGGCAGTCTTGGGCAAGTCTCCCCGGGGCATCTCCTCCCAAGTGAAAATGTATGGATTGGTGGCAGTCATGGGCAAGTCTCCCCGCGGCATCTCCTCCTAAGTGAGAATGTATGGACCTGTGGCAGTCTTAGGCAAGTCTCCCCGGGGCATCTCCTCCCAAGTGAAAATGTATGGATTGGTGGCAGTCATGGGCAAATCTCCCCGGGGCATCTCCTCCCAAGTGAAAATGTATGGATTGGTGGCAGTCATAGGCAAGTCTCCCCGAGGCATCTACTCCCAAGTGGAAATGTATAGATTGGTGGCAGTCATGGGCAAGTCTCCCCGGGGCATCACCTCCCAAGTGAAAATGTATGGATTGGTGGCAGTCATCGGCAAGTCTCCCCGGGGCATCTCCTCCCAAGTGATAATGTATGTATTTGTAGCAGTCTTGGGCAAGTCTCCCCGGGGCATCTCCTCCCAAGTGAGAATGTATGTACTTGTGGCAGTCTTAGGCAAGTCTCCCCGGAGCATCTCCTCCCAAGTGAGAATATATGGACTTGTGGCAGTCTTGTGCAAGTCTCCCCGAGGCATCTCCTCCCAAGTGAAAATGTATGGATTGGTGGCAGTCATAGGCAAGTCTTCCAGAGGCATCTCCTCCCAAGTGAAAATGTATGGATTGGTGGCAGTCATAGGCAAGTATTCCAGGGGCATCTCCTCCCAAGTGAAAATGTATGGATTGGTGGCAGTCATGGGCAAGTCTCCCCAGGGCATCTCCTCCCAAGTGAGAATGTATGTACTTGTGGCAGTCTTAGGCAAGTCTCCCCGGAGCATCTCCTCCCAAGTGAGAATATATGGACTTGTGGCAGTCTTGTGCAAGTCTCCCCGAGGCATCTCCTCCCAAGTGAAAATGTATGGATTGGTGGCAGTCATAGGCAAGTCTTCCAGAGGCATCTCCTCCCAAGTGAAAATGTATGGATTGGTGGCAGTCATGGGCAAGTCTCCCCGGGGCATCTCCTCCCAAGGTAGAATGTATGTATTTGTGGGAGTCTTGGGCAAGTCTCCCCGTGGCATTTCCTGCCAAGTGAGAATGTATGGACTTGTGGCAGTCTTGGGCAAGTCTCCCCGGGGCATCTCCTCCCAAGTGAAAATGTATGGATTGGTGGCAGTCATAGGCAAGTATTCCAGGGGCATCTCCTCCCAAGTGAAAATGTATGGATTGGTGGCAGTCATGGGCAAGTCTCCCCGGGGCATCTCCTCCCAAGGGAGAATGTATGTATTTGTGGGAGTCTTGGGCAAGTCTCCCTGGGGCATCTTCTCCCAAGTGAGAATGTATCGACTTGTGGCAGTCTTGGGCAAGTCTCCCCGGGGCATCTCCACCCAATTCAGAATGTATGGACTTGTAGCAGCCATGGGCAAGTCTCCCCGGGGCATCACCTCCCAAGTGAAAATGTATGGATTGGTGGCAGTCATGGGCAAGTCTCCCCGGGGCATCTTCTCCCAAGGGAGAATGTATGTATTTGTGGGAGTCTTGGGCAAGTCTCCCCGTGGCATTTCCTGCCAAGTGAGAATGTATGGATTGGTGGCAGTCATAGGCAAGTCTTCCAGAGGCATCTCCTCCCAAGTGAAAATGTATGGATTGGTGGCAGTCATGGGCAAGTCTCCCCGGGGCATCTCCTCCCAAGGTAGAATGTATGTATTTGTGGGAGTCTTGGGCAAGTCTCCCCGTGGCATTTCCTGCCAAGTGAGAATGTATGGACTTGTGGCAGTCTTGGGCAAGTCTCCCCGGGGCATCTCCTCCCAAGTGAAAATGTATGGATTGGTGGCAGTCATAGGCAAGTATTCCAGGGGCATCTCCTCCCAAGTGAAAATGTATGGATTGGTGGCAGTCATGGGCAAGTCTCCCCGGGGCATCTCCTCCCAAGGGAGAATGTATGTATTTGTGGGAGTCTTGGGCAAGTCTCCCTGGGGCATCTTCTCCCAAGTGAGAATGTATCGACTTGTGGCAGTCTTGGGCAAGTCTCCCCGGGGCATCTCCACCCAATTCAGAATGTATGGACTTGTAGCAGCCATGGGCAAGTCTCCCCGGGGCATCACCTCCCAAGTGAAAATGTATGGATTGGTGGCAGTCATGGGCAAGTCTCCCCGGGGCATCTTCTCCCAAGGGAGAATGTATGTATTTGTGGGAGTCTTGGGCAAGTCTCCCCGTGGCATTTCCTGCCAAGTGAGAATGTATGGACTTGTGGCAGTCTTGGGCAAGTCTCCCCGGGGCATCTCCTCCCAAGTGAAAATGTATGGATTGGTGGCAGTCATAGGCAAGTATTCCAGGGGCATCTCCTCCCAAGTGAAAATGTATGGATTGGTGGCAGTCATGGGCAAGTCTCCCCGGGGCATCTCCTCCCAAGGGAGAATGTATGTATTTGTGGGAGTCTTGGGCAAGTCTCCCTGGGGCATCTTCTCCCAAGTGAGAATGTATCAACTTGTGGCAGTCTTGGGCAAGTCTCCCCGGGGCATCTCCACCCAATTCAGAATGTATGGACTTGTGGCAGTCATGGGCAAGTCTCCCCGGGGCATCACCTCCCAAGTGAAAATGTATGGATTGGTGGCAGTCATGGGCAAGTCTCCCCGGGGCATCTCCTCCCAAGGGAGAATGTATGGACTTGTGGCAGTCTTGGGCAAGTCTCCCCGGGGCATTTCCTCCCAAGTGAAAATGTATGGATTGGTGGCAGTCATGGGCAAGTCTCCCCGGGGCATCTCCTCCCAAGGGAGAATGTATGTATTTGTGGGAGTCTTGGGCAAGTCTCCCAGGGGCATCTCCTCCTATGTGAGAATGTATGGACTTGTGGCAGTCTTAGGCCTATCTCCCCGGGGCATCTCCTCCCAAGGGAGAATGTATGTATTTGTGGGAGTCTTGGGCAAGTCTCCCTGGGGCATCACCTCCCAAGTGAAAATGTATGGATTGGTGGCAGTCATGGGCAAGTCTCCCCGGGGCATCTCCTTCCAAGGGAGAATGTATGGACTTGTGGCAGTCTTGGGCAAGTCTCCCCGGGGCATCTCATCCCAAGTGAAAATGTATGGATTGGTGGCAGTCATGGGCAAATATCCCCGGGGCATCTCCTCCCAAGTGAAAATGTATGGATTGGTGGCAGTCATAGGCAAGTCTCCCCGAGGCATCTACTCCCAAGTGGAAATGTATAGATTGGTGGCAGTCATGGGCAAGTCTCCCCGGGGCATCACCTCCCAAGTGAAAATGTATGGATTGGTGGCAGTCATGCGCAAGTCTCCCCGGGGCATCTCCTCCTAAGTGAGAATGTATGGACTTGTGGCAGTCTTAGGCAAGTCTCCCCGGGGCATCTCCTCCCAAGTGAAAATGTATGGATTGGTGGCAGTCATGGGCAAATCTCCCCGGGGCATCTCCTCCCAAGTGAAAATGTATGGATTGGTGGCAGTCATAGGCAAGTCTCCCCGAGGCATCTACTCCCAAGTGGAAATGTATAGATTGGTGGCAGTCATGGGCAAGTCTCCCCGGGGCATCACCTCCCAAGTGAAAATGTATGGATTGGTGGCAGTCATGCGCAAGTCTCCCCGGGGCATCTCCTCCTAAGTGAGAAAGTATGGACTTGTGGCAGTCTTAGGCAAGTCTCCCCGGGGCATCTCCTCCCAAGGGATAATGTATGGACTTGTGGCAGTCTTGGGCAAGTCTCCCCGGGGCATCTCCTCCCAAGTGAAAATGTATGGATTGGTGGCAGTCATGGGCAAGTCTCCCCGGGGCATCTCCTCCTAAGTGAGAAAGTATGGACTTGTGGCAGTCTTAGGCAAGTCTCCCCGGGGCATCTCCTCCCAAGGGATAATGTATGGACTTGTGGCAGTCTTGGGCAAGTCTCCCCGGGGCATCTCCTCCCAAGTGAAAATGTATGGATTGGTGGCAGTCATGGGCAAGTCTCCCCGGGGCATCTCCTCCTAAGTGAGAATGTATGGACTTGTGGCAGTCTTAGGCAAGTCTCCCCGGGGCATCTCCTCCCAAGTGAAAATGTATGGACTTGTGGCAGTCTTAGGCAAGTCTCCCCGGGGCATCTCCTCCCAAGTGAAAATGTATGGATTGGTGGCAGTCATGGGCAAATCTCCCCGGGGCATCTCCTCCCAAGTGAAAATGTATGGATTGGTGGCAGTCATAGGCAAGTCTCCCCGAGGCATCTACTCCCAAGTGGAAATGTATAGATTGGTGGCAGTCATGGGCAAGTCTCCCCGGGGCATCACCTCCCAAGTGAAAATGTATGGATTGGTGGCAGTCATCGGCAAGTCTCCCCGGGGCATCTCCTCCCAAGTGATAATGTATGTACTTGTGGCAGTCTTGGGCAAGTCTCCCCGGGGCATCTCCTCCCAAGTGAGAATGTATGGACTTGTGGCAGTCTTGGGCAAGTCTCCCCGGGGCATTTCCTCCTAAGTGAAAATGTATGGATTGGTGGCAGACATGGGCAAGTCTCCCCGGAGCATCTCCTCCCAAGTGAGAATGTATGTACTTGTGGCAGTCTTAGGCAAGTCTCCCCGGAGCATCTCCTCCCAAGTGAGAATGTATGGACTTGTGTCAGTCTTGGGCAAGTCTCACCAAGGCATCTCCTTCCAAGTGGAAATGTATGGATTGGTGGCAGTCTTGGGCAAGTCTCCCCGGGGCATCTCCTCCTAAGTGAGAAGGTATGTATTTGTAGCAGTCTTGGGCAAGTCTCCCCGGGGCATCTCCTCCCAAGTGAGAATGTATGTACTTGTGGCAGTCTTAGGCAAGTCTCCCCGGAGCATCTCCTCCCAAGTGAGAATATATGGACTTGTGGCAGTCTTGTGCAAGTCTCCCCGAGGCATCTCCTCCCAAGTGAAAATGTATGGATTGGTGGCAGTCATGGGCAAGTCTCCCCGGGGCATCTCCTCCTAAGTGAGAATGTATGGACTTGTGGCAGTCTTAGGCAAGTCTCCCCGGGGCATCTCCTCCCAAGTGAAAATGTATGGATTGGTGGCAGTCATGGGCAAATCTCCCCGGGGCATCTCCTCCCAAGTGAAAATGTATGGATTGGTGGCAGTCATAGGCAAGTCTCCCAGGGGCATATCTTCCCAAGTGATAATGTATGTATTTGAGGCCGTCTTGGGCAAGTCTCCCCGGGGCATCTCCTCCCAAGGGAGAATGTATGGACTTGTGGCAGTCTTGGGCAAGTCTCCCCGGGGCATCTCCTCCCAAGTGAGAATGTATGGACTTGTAGCAGTCTTGGGCAAGTCTCCCCGGTGCATTTCCTCCCAAGTGAAAATGTATGGATTGGTGGCAGACATGGGCAAGTCTCCCCGGAGCATCTCCTCCCAAGTGAGAATATATGGACTTGTGGCAGTCTTGTGCAAGTCTCCCCGAGGCATCTCCTCCCAAGTGAAAATGTATGGATTGGTGGCAGCCATAGGCAAGTCTTCCCGAGGCATCTACTCCCAAGTGGAAATGTATAGATTGGTGGCAGTCATGGGCAAGTCTCCCCGGGGCATCACCTCCCAAGTGAAAATGTATGGATTGGTGGCAGTCATGCGCAAGTCTCCCCGGGGCATCTCCTCCTAAGTGAGAATGTATGGACTTGTGGCAGTCTTAGGCAAGTCTCCCCGGGGCATCTCCTCCCAAGTGAAAATGTATGGATTGGTGGCAGTCATGGGCAAATCTCCCCGGGGCATCTCATCCCAAGTGAAAATGTATTGATTGGTGGCAGTCATGGGCAAATATCCCCGGGGCATCTCCTCCCAAGTGAAAATGTATGGATTGGTGGCAGCCATAGGCAAGTCTCCCTGAGGCATCTACTCCCAAGTGGAAATGTATAGATTGGTGGCAGTCATGGGCAAGTCTCCCCGGGGCATCACCTCCCAAGTGAAAATGTATGGATTGGTGGCAGTCATGCGCAATTCTCCCCGGGGCATCTCCTCCTAAGTGAGAATGTATGGACTTGTGGCAGTCTTAGGCAAGTCTCCCCGGGGCATCTCCTCCCAAGTGAAAATGTATGGATTGGTGGCAGTCATGGGCAAATCTCCCCGGGGCATCTCCTCCCAAGTGAAAATGTATGGATTGGTGGCAGTCATAGGCAAGTCTCCCCGAGGCATCTACTCCCAAGTGAAAATGTATAGATTGGTGGCAGTCATGGGCAAGTCTCCCCGGGGCATCACCTCCCAAGTGAAAATGTATGGATTGGTGGCAGTCATGCGCAAGTCTCCCCGGGGCATCTCCTCCTAAGTGAGAAATATGGACTTGTGGCAGTCTTAGGCAAGTCTCCCCGGGGCATCTCCTCCCAAGGGATAATGTATGGACTTGTGGCAGTCTTGGGCAAGTCTCCCCGGGGCATCTCCTCCCAAGTGAAAATGTATGGATTGGTGGCAGTCATGGGCAAGTCTCCCCGGGGCATCTCCTCCTAAGTGAGAATGTATGGACCTGTGGCAGTCTTAGGCAAGTCTCCCCGGGGCATCTCCTCCCAAGTGAAAATGTATGGATTGGTGGCAGTCATGGGCAAATCTCCCCGGGGCATCTCCTCCCAAGTGAAAATGTATGGATTGGTGGCAGTCATAGGCAAGTCTCCCCGAGGCATCTACTCCCAAGTGGAAATGTATAGATTGGTGGCAGTCATGGGCAAGTCTCCCCGGGGCATCACCTCCCAAGTGAAAATGTATGGATTGGTGGCAGTCATCGGCAAGTCTCCCCGGGGCATCTCCTCCCAAGTGATAATGTATGTATTTGTAGCAGTCTTGGGCAAGTCTCCCCGGGGCATCTCCTCCCAAGTGAGAATGTATGTACTTGTGGCAGTCTTAGGCAAGTCTCCCCGGAGCATCTCCTCCCAAGTGAGAATATATGGACTTGTGGCAGTCTTGTGCAAGTCTCCCCGAGGCATCTCCTCCCAAGTGAAAATGTATGGATTGGTGGCAGTCATAGGCAAGTCTTCCAGAGGCATCTCCTCCCAAGTGAAAATGTATGGATTGGTGGCAGTCATAGGCAAGTATTCCAGGGGCATCTCCTCCCAAGTGAAAATGTATGGATTGGTGGCAGTCATGGGCAAGTCTCCCCGGGGCATCTCCTTCCAAGGGAGAATGTATGGACTTGTGGCAGTCTTGTGCAAGTCTCCCCGGGGCATCTCATCCCAAGTGAAAATGTATGGATTGGTGGCAGTCATGGGCAAATATCCCCGGGGCATCTCCTCCCAAGTGAAAATGTATGGATTGGTGGCAGTCATAGGCAAGTCTCCCCGAGGCATCTACTCCCAAGTGGAAATGTATAGATTGGTGGCAGTCATGGGCAAGTCTCCCCGGGGCATCACCTCCCAAGTGAAAATGTATGGATTGGTGGCAGTCATGCGCAAGTCTCCCCGGGGCATCTCCTCCTAAGTGAGAATGTATGGACTTGTGGCAGTCTTAGGCAAGTCTCCCCGGGGCATTTCCTCCCAAGTGAAAATGTATGGATTGGTGGCAGTCATGGGCAAATCTCCCCGGGGCATCTCCTCCCAAGTGAAAATGTATGGATTGGTGGCAGTCATAGGCAAGTCTCCCCGAGGCATCTACTCCCAAGTGGAAATGTATAGATTGGTGGCAGTCATGGGCAAGTCTCCCCGGGGCATCACCTCCCAAGTGAAAATGTATGGATTGGTGGCAGTCATGCGCAAGTTTTTCCGGGGCATCTCCTCCTAAGTGAGAAAGTATGGACTTGTGGCAGTCTTAGGCAAGTCTCCCCGGGGCATCTCCTCCCAAGGGATAATGTATGGACTTGTGGCAGTCTTGGGCAAGTCTCCCCGGGGCATCTCCTCCCAAGTGAAAATGTATGGATTGGTGGCAGTCATAGGCAAGTATTCCAGGGGCATCTCCTCCCAAGTGAAAATGTATGGATTGGTGGCAGTCATGGGCAAGTCTCCCCGGGGCATCTCCTCCCAAGGGAGAATGTATGTATTTGTGGGAGTCTTGGGCAAGTCTCCCTGGGGCATCTTCTCCCAAGTGAGAATGTATCGACTTGTGGCAGTCTTGGGCAAGTCTCCCCGGGGCATCTCCACCCAATTCAGAATGTATGGACTTGTGGCAGTCATGGGCAAGTCTCCCCGGGGCATCACCTCCCAAGTGAAAATGTATGGATTGGTGGCAGTCATGGGCAAGTCTCCCCGGGGCATCTCCTCCCAAGGGAGAATGTATGGACTTGTGGCAGTCTTGGGCAAGTCTCCCCGGGGCATTTCCTCCCAAGTGAAAATGTATGGATTGGTGGCAGTCATGGGCAAGTCTCCCCGGGGCATCTCCTCCCAAAGGAGAATGTATGTATTTGTGGGAGTCTTGGGCAAGTCTCCCAGGGGCATCTCCTCCTATGTGAGAATGTATGGACTTGTGGCAGTCTTAGGCCTATCTCCCCGGGGCATCTCCTCCCAAGGGAGAATGTATGTATTTGTGGGAGTCTTGGGCAAGTCTCCCTGGGGCATCACCTCCCAAGTGAAAATGTATGGAATGGTGGCAGTCATGGGCAAGTCTCCCCGGGGCATCTCCTTCCAAGGGAGAATGTATGGACTTGTGGCAGTCTTGGGCAAGTCTCCCCGGGGCATCTCATCCCAAGTGAAAATGTATGGATTGGTGGCAGTCATGGGCAAATATCCCCGGGGCATCTCCTCCCAAGTGAAAATGTATGGATTGGTGGCAGTCATAGGCAAGTCTCCCCGAGGCATCTACTCCCAAGTGGAAATGTATAGATTGGTGGCAGTCATGGGCAAGTCTCCCCGGGGCATCACCTCCCAAGTGAAAATGTATGGATTGGTGGCAGTCATGCGCAAGTCTCCCCGGGGCATCTCCTCCTAAGTGAGAATGTATGGACTTGTGGCAGTCTTAGGCAAGTCTCCCCGGGGCATCTCCTCCCAAGTGAAAATGTATGGATTGGTGGCAGTCATGGGCAAATCTCCCCGGGGCATCTCCTCCCAAGTGAAAATGTATGGATTGGTGGCAGTCATAGGCAAGTCTCCCCGAGGCATCTACTCCCAAGTGGAAATGTATAGATTGGTGGCAGTCATGGGCAAGTCTCCCCGGGGCATCACCTCCCAAGTGAAAATGTATGGATTGGTGGCAGTCATGCGCAAGTCTCCCCGGGGCATCTCCTCCTAAGTGAGAAAGTATGGACTTGTGGCAGTCTTAGGCAAGTCTCCCCGGGGCATCTCCTCCCAAGGGATAATGTATGGACTTGTGGCAGTCTTGGGCAAGTCTCCCCGGGGCATCTCCTCCCAAGTGAAAATGTATGGATTGGTGGCAGTCATGGGCAAGTCTCCCCGGGGCATCTCCTCCTAAGTGAGAAAGTATGGACTTGTGGCAGTCTTAGGCAAGTCTCCCCGGGGCATCTCCTCCCAAGGGATAATGTATGGACTTGTGGCAGTCTTGGGCAAGTCTCCCCGGGGCATCTCCTCCCAAGTGAAAATGTATGGATTGGTGGCAGTCATGGGCAAGTCTCCCCGGGGCATCTCCTCCTAAGTGAGAATGTATGGACTTGTGGCAGTCTTAGGCAAGTCTCCCCGGGGCATCTCCTCCCAAGTGAAAATGTATGGACTTGTGGCAGTCTTAGGCAAGTCTCCCCGGGGCATCTCCTCCCAAGTGAAAATGTATGGATTGGTGGCAGTCATGGGCAAATCTCCCCGGGGCATCTCCTCCCAAGTGAAAATGTATGGATTGGTGGCAGTCATAGGCAAGTCTCCCCGAGGCATCTACTCCCAAGTGGAAATGTATAGATTGGTGGCAGTCATGGGCAAGTCTCCCCGGGGCATCACCTCCCAAGTGAAAATGTATGGATTGGTGGCAGTCATCGGCAAGTCTCCCCGGGGCATCTCCTCCCAAGTGATAATGTATGTACTTGTGGCAGTCTTGGGCAAGTCTCCCCGGGGCATCTCCTCCCAAGTGAGAATGTATGGACTTGTGGCAGTCTTGGGCAAGTCTCCCCGGGGCATTTCCTCCTAAGTGAAAATGTATGGATTGGTGGCAGACATGGGCAAGTCTCCCCGGAGCATCTCCTCCCAAGTGAGAATGTATGTACTTGTGGCAGTCTTAGGCAAGTCTCCCCGGAGCATCTCCTCCCAAGTGAGAATGTATGGACTTGTGTCAGTCTTGGGCAAGTCTCACCAAGGCATCTCCTTCCAAGTGGAAATGTATGGATTGGTGGCAGTCTTGGGCAAGTCTCCCCGGGGCATCTCCTCCTAAGTGAGAAGGTATGTATTTGTAGCAGTCTTGGGCAAGTCTCCCCGGGGCATCTCCTCCCAAGTGAGAATGTATGTACTTGTGGCAGTCTTAGGCAAGTCTCCCCGGAGCATCTCCTCCCAAGTGAGAATATATGGACTTGTGGCAGTCTTGTGCAAGTCTCCCCGAGGCATCTCCTCCCAAGTGAAAATGTATGGATTGGTGGCAGTCATGGGCAAGTCTCCCCGGGGCATCTCCTCCTAAGTGAGAATGTATGGACTTGTGGCAGTCTTAGGCAAGTCTCCCCGGGGCATCTCCTCCCAAGTGAAAATGTATGGATTGGTGGCAGTCATGGGCAAATCTCCCCGGGGCATCTCCTCCCAAGTGAAAATGTATGGATTGGTGGCAGTCATAGGCAAGTCTCCCAGGGGCATATCTTCCCAAGTGATAATGTATGTATTTCAGGCCGTCTTGGGCAAGTCTCCCCGGGGCATCTCCTCCCAAGGGAGAATGTATGGACTTGTGGCAGTCTTGGGCAAGTCTCCCCGGGGCATCTCCTCCCAAGTGAGAATGTATGGACTTGTAGCAGTCTTGGGCAAGTCTCCCCGGGGCATTTCCTCCCAAGTGAAAATGTATGGATTGGTGGCAGACATGGGCAAGTCTCCCCGGAGCATCTCCTCCCAAGTGAGAATATATGGACTTGTGGCAGTCTTGTGCAAGTCTCCCCGAGGCATCTCCTCCCAAGTGAAAATGTATGGATTGGTGGCAGCCATAGGCAAGTCTTCCCGAGGCATCTACTCCCAAGTGGAAATGTATAGATTGGTGGCAGTCATGGGCAAGTCTCCCCGGGGCATCACCTCCCAAGTGAAAATGTATGGATTGGTGGCAGTCATGCGCAAGTCTCCCCGGGGCATCTCCTCCTAAGTGAGAATGTATGGACTTGTGGCAGTCTTAGGCAAGTCTCCCCGGGGCATCTCCTCCCAAGTGAAAATGTATGGATTGGTGGCAGTCATGGGCAAATCTCCCCGGGGCATCTCATCCCAAGTGAAAATGTATTGATTGGTGGCAGTCATGGGCAAATATCCCCGGGGCATCTCCTCCCAAGTGAAAATGTATGGATTGGTGGCAGCCATAGGCAAGTCTCCCTGAGGCATCTACTCCCAAGTGGAAATGTATAGATTGGTGGCAGTCATGGGCAAGTCTCCCCGGGGCATCACCTCCCAAGTGAAAATGTATGGATTGGTGGCAGTCATGCGCAAGTCTCCCCGGGGCATCTCCTCCTAAGTGAGAATGTATGGACTTGTGGCAGTCTTAGGCAAGTCTCCCCGGGGCATCTCCTCCCAAGTGAAAATGTATGGATTGGTGGCAGTCATGGGCAAATCTCCCCGGGGCATCTCCTCCCAAGTGAAAATGTATGGATTGGTGGCAGTCATAGGCAAGTCTCCCCGAGGCATCTACTCCCAAGTGAAAATGTATAGATTGGTGGCAGTCATGGGCAAGTCTCCCCGGGGCATCACCTCCCAAGTGAAAATGTATGGATTGGTGGCAGTCATGCGCAAGTCTCCCCGGGGCATCTCCTCCTAAGTGAGAAAGTATGGACTTGTGGCAGTCTTAGGCAAGTCTCCCCGGGGCATCTCCTCCCAAGGGATAATGTATGGACTTGTGGCAGTCTTGGGCAAGTCTCCCCGGGGCATCTCCTCCCAAGTGAAAATGTATGGATTGGTGGCAGTCATGGGCAAGTCTCCCCGGGGCATCTCCTCCTAAGTGAGAATGTATGGACCTGTGGCAGTCTTAGGCAAGTCTCCCCGGGGCATCTCCTCCCAAGTGAAAATGTATGGATTGGTGGCAGTCATGGGCAAATCTCCCCGGGGCATCTCCTCCCAAGTGAAAATGTATGGATTGGTGGCAGTCATAGGCAAGTCTCCCCGAGGCATCTACTCCCAAGTGGAAATGTATAGATTGGTGGCAGTCATGGGCAAGTCTCCCCGGGGCATCACCTCCCAAGTGAAAATGTATGGATTGGTGGCAGTCATCGGCAAGTCTCCCCGGGGCATCTCCTCCCAAGTGATAATGTATGTATTTGTAGCAGTCTTGGGCAAGTCTCCCCGGGGCATCTCCTCCCAAGTGAGAATGTATGTACTTGTGGCAGTCTTAGGCAAGTCTCCCCGGAGCATCTCCTCCCAAGTGAGAATATATGGACTTGTGGCAGTCTTGTGCAAGTCTCCCCGAGGCATCTCCTCCCAAGTGAAAATGTATGGATTGGTGGCAGTCATAGGCAAGTCTTCCAGAGGCATCTCCTCCCAAGTGAAAATGTATGGATTGGTGGCAGTCATAGGCAAGTATTCCAGGGGCATCTCCTCCCAAGTGAAAATGTATGGATTGGTGGCAGTCATGGGCAAGTCTCCCCAGGGCATCTCCTCCCAAGTGAGAATGTATGTACTTGTGGCAGTCTTAGGCAAGTCTCCCCGGAGCATCTCCTCCCAAGTGAGAATATATGGACTTGTGGCAGTCTTGTGCAAGTCTCCCCGAGGCATCTCCTCCCAAGTGAAAATGTATGGATTGGTGGCAGTCATAGGCAAGTCTTCCAGAGGCATCTCCTCCCAAGTGAAAATGTATGGATTGGTGGCAGTCATGGGCAAGTCTCCCCGGGGCATCTCCTCCCAAGGTAGAATGTATGTATTTGTGGGAGTCTTGGGCAAGTCTCCCCGTGGCATTTCCTGCCAAGTGAGAATGTATGGACTTGTGGCAGTCTTGGGCAAGTCTCCCCGGGGCATCTCCTCCCAAGTGAAAATGTATGGATTGGTGGCAGTCATAGGCAAGTATTCCAGGGGCATCTCCTCCCAAGTGAAAATGTATGGATTGGTGGCAGTCATGGGCAAGTCTCCCCGGGGCATCTCCTCCCAAGGGAGAATGTATGTATTTGTGGGAGTCTTGGGCAAGTCTCCCTGGGGCATCTTCTCCCAAGTGAGAATGTATCGACTTGTGGCAGTCTTGGGCAAGTCTCCCCGGGGCATCTCCACCCAATTCAGAATGTATGGACTTGTAGCAGTCATGGGCAAGTCTCCCCGGGGCATCACCTCCCAAGTGAAAATGTATGGATTGGTGGCAGTCATGGGCAAGTCTCCCCGGGGCATCTTCTCCCAAGGGAGAATGTATGTATTTGTGGGAGTCTTGGGCAAGTCTCCCCGTGGCATTTCCTGCCAAGTGAGAATGTATGGACTTGTGGCAGTCTTGGGCAAGTCTCCCCGGGGCATCTCCTCCCAAGTGAAAATGTATGGATTGGTGGCAGTCATAGGCAAGTATTCCAGGGGCATCTCCTCCCAAGTGAAAATGTATGGATTGGTGGCAGTCATGGGCAAGTCTCCCCGGGGCATCTCCTCCCAAGGGAGAATGTATGTATTTGTGGGAGTCTTGGGCAAGTCTCCCTGGGGCATCTTCTCCCAAGTGAGAATGTATCGACTTGTGGCAGTCTTGGGCAAGTCTCCCCGGGGCATCTCCACCCAATTCAGAATGTATGGACTTGTGGCAGTCATGGGCAAGTCTCCCCGGGGCATCACCTCCCAAGTGAAAATGTATGGATTGGTGGCAGTCATGGGCAAGTCTCCCCGGGGCATCTCCTCCCAAGGGAGAATGTATGGACTTGTGGCAGTCTTGGGCAAGTCTCCCCGGGGCATTTCCTCCCAAGTGAAAATGTATGGATTGGTGGCAGTCATGGGCAAGTCTCCCCGGGGCATCTCCTCCCAAGGGAGAATGTATGTATTTGTGGGAGTCTTGGGCAAGTCTCCCAGGGGCATCTCCTCCTATGTGAGAATGTATGGACTTGTGGCAGTCTTAGGCCTATCTCCCCGGGGCATCTCCTCCCAAGGGAGAATGTATGTATTTGTGGGAGTCTTGGGCAAGTCTCCCTGGGGCATCACCTCCCAAGTGAAAATGTATGGATTGGTGGCAGTCATGGGCAAGTCTCCCCGGGGCATCTCCTTCCAAGGGAGAATGTATGGACTTGTGGCAGTCTTGTGCAAGTCTCCCCGGGGCATCTCATCCCAAGTGAAAATGTATGGATTGGTGGCAGTCATGGGCAAATATCCCCGGGGCATCTCCTCCCAAGTGAAAATGTATGGATTGGTGGCAGTCATAGGCAAGTCTCCCCGAGGCATCTACTCCCAAGTGGAAATGTATAGATTGGTGGCAGTCATGGGCAAGTCTCCCCGGGGCATCACCTCCCAAGTGAAAATGTATGGATTGGTGGCAGTCATGCGCAAGTCTCCCCGGGGCATCTCCTCCTAAGTGAGAATGTATGGACTTGTGGCAGTCTTAGGCAAGTCTCCCCGGGGCATCTCCTCCCAAGTGAAAATGTATGGATTGGTGGCAGTCATGGGCAAATCTCCCCGGGGCATCTCCTCCCAAGTGAAAATGTATGGATTGGTGGCAGTCATAGGCAAGTCTCCCCGAGGCATCTACTCCCAAGTGGAAATGTATAGATTGGTGGCAGTCATGGGCAAGTCTCCCCGGGGCATCACCTCCCAAGTGAAAATGTATGGATTGGTGGCAGTCATGCGCAAGTCTCCCCGGGGCATCTCCTCCTAAGTGAGAAAGTATGGACTTGTGGCAGTCTTAGGCAAGTCTCCCCGGGGCATCTCCTCCCAAGGGATAATGTATGGACTTGTGGCAGTCTTGGGCAAGTCTCCCCGGGGCATCTCCTCCCAAGTGAAAATGTATGGATTGGTGGCAGTCATGGGCAAGTCTCCCCGGGGCATCTCCTCCTAAGTGAGAAAGTATGGACTTGTGGCAGTCTTAGGCAAGTCTCCCCGGGGCATCTCCTCCCAAGGGATAATGTATGGACTTGTGGCAGTCTTGGGCAAGTCTCCCCGGGGCATCTCCTCCCAAGTGAAAATGTATGGATTGGTGGCAGTCATGGGCAAGTCTCCCCGGGGCATCTCCTCCTAAGTGAGAATGTATGGACTTGTGGCAGTCTTAGGCAAGTCTCCCCGGGGCATCTCCTCCCAAGTGAAAATGTATGGACTTGTGGCAGTCTTAGGCAAGTCTCCCCGGGGCATCTCCTACCAAGTGAAAATGTATGGATTGGTGGCAGTCATGGGCAAATCTCCCCGGGGCATCTCCTCCCAAGTGAAAATGTATGGATTGGTAGCAGTCATAGGCAAGTCTCCCCGAGGCATCTACTCCCAAGTGGAAATGTATAGATTGGTGGCAGTCATGGGCAAGTCTCCCCGGGGCATCTCCTCCCAAGTGAAAATGTATGGATTGGTGGCAGTCATCGGCAAGTCTCCCCGGGGCATCTCCTCCCAAGTGATAATGTATGTACTTGTGGCAGTCTTGGGCAAGTCTCCCCGGGGCATCTCCTCCCAAGTGAGAATGTATGGACTTGTGGCAGTCTTGGGCAAGTCTCCCCGGGGCATTTCCTCCTAAGTGAAAATGTATGGATTGGTGGCAGACATGGGCAAGTCTCCCCGGAGCATCTCCTCCCAAGTGAGAATGTATGTACTTGTGGCAGTCTTAGGCAAGTCTCCCCGGAGCATCTCCTCCCAAGTGAGAATATATGGACTTGTGGCAGTCTTGTGCAAGTCTCCCCGAGGCATCTCCTCCCAAGTGAAAATGTATGGATTGGTGGCAGTCATGGGCAAGTCTCCCCGGGGCATCTCCTCCTAAGTGAGAATGTATGGACTTGTGGCAGTCTTAGGCAAGTCTCCCCGGGGCATCTCCTCCCAAGTGAAAATGTATGGATTGGTGGCAGTCATGGGCAAATCTCCCCGGGGCATCTCCTCCCAAGTGAAAATGTATGGATTGGTGGCAGTCATAGGCAAGTCTCCCAGGGGCATATCTTCCCAAGTGATAATGTATGTATTTGAGGCCGTCTTGGGCAAGTCTCCCCGGGGCATCTCCTCCCAAGGGAGAATGTATGGACTTGTGGCAGTCTTGGGCAAGTCTCCCCGGGGCATCTCCTCCCAAGTGAGAATGTATGGACTTGTAGCAGTCTTGGGCAAGTCTCCCCGGGGCATTTCCTCCCAAGTGAAAATGTATGGATTGGTGGCAGACATGGGCAAGTCTCCCCGGGGCATCTCCTCCCAAGTGAGAATGTATGTACTTGTGGCAGTCTTAGGCAAGTCTCCCCGGAGCATCTCCTCCCGAGTGAGAATGTATGGACTTGTGGCAGTCTTGGGCAAGTCTCCCCGGGGCATCTCCTTCCAAGTGGAAATGTATGGATTGGTGGCAGTCTTGGGCAAGTCTCCCCGGGGCATCTCCTCCCAAGTGAGAAGGTATGTACTTGTGGCAGTCTTGGGCAAGTCACCCCGGGGCATCTCCTCCCAAGTGAAAATGTATGGATTGGTGGCAGTCATGGGCAAGTCTCCCCGGGGCATCTCCTCCCAAGTGAAAATGTATGGATTGGTGGCAGTCATAGGCAAGTCTCCCCGAGGCATCTACTCCCAAGTGGAAATGTATAGATTGGTGGCAGTCATGGGCAAGTCTCCCCGGGGCATCACCTCCCAAGTGAAAATGTATGGATTGGTGGCAGTCATAGGCAAGTCTCCCCGGGGCATCTCCTCCCAAGTGATAATGTATGGATTGGTGGCAGTCATGGGCAAGTCTCCCCGGGGCATCTCCTACCAAGGGAGAATGTATGGACTTGTGGCAGTCTTGGGCAAGTCTCCCCGGGGCATCTCCTCCCAAGTGAAAATGTATGGATTGGTGGCAGTCATGGGCAAGTCTCCCCGGGGCATCACCTCCCAAGTGAACATGTATGGATTGGTGGCAGTCATGGGCAAGTCTCCCCGTGGCATTTCCTGCCAAGTGAGAATGTATGGACTTGTGGCAGTCTTGGGCAAGTCTCCCCGGGGCATCTCCTCCCAAGTGAAAATGTATGGATTGGTGTCAGTCATGGGCAAGTCTCCCCGGGGCATCTCCTCCCAAGTGATAATGTATGTACTTGTAACAGTCTTGGGCAAGTCTCCCCGGGGCATCTCCTCCCAAGTGAGAATGTATGGACTTGTGGCAGTCTTGGGCAAGTCTCCCCGGGGCATTTCCTCCTAAGTGAAAATGTATGGATTGGTGGCAGACATGGGCAAGTCTCCCCGGGGCATCTCCTCCCAAGTGAGAATGTATGTACTTGTGGCAGTCTTAGGCAAGTCTCCCCGGAGCATCTCCTCCCAAGTGAGAATGTATGGACTTGTGTCAGTCTTGGGCAAGTCTCACCAAGGCATCTCCTTCCAAGTGGAAATGTATGGATTGGTGGCAGTCTTGGGCAAGTCTCCCCGGGGCATCTCCTCCTAAGTGATAATGTATGTATTTGTAGCAGTCTTGGGCAAGTCTCCCCGGGGCATCTCCTCCCAAGTGAGAATGTATGTACTTGTGGCAGTCTTAGGCAAGTCTCCCCGGAGCATCTCCTCCCAAGTGAGAATATATGGACTTGTGGCAGTCTTGTGCAAGTCTCCCCAAGGCATCTCCTCCCAAGTGAAAATGTATGGATTGGTGGCAGCCATAGGCAAGTCTCCCCGAGGCATCTACTCCCAAGTGGAAATGTATAGATTGGTGGCAGTCATGGGCAAGTCTCCCCGGGGCATCACCTCCCAAGTGAAAATGTATGGATTGGTGGCAGTCATGCGCAAGTCTCCCCGGGGCATCTCCTCCTAAGTGAGAATGTATGGACTTGTGGCAGTCTTAGGCAAGTCTCCCCGGGGCATCTCCTCCCAAGTGAAAATGTATGGATTGGTGGCAGTCATGGGCAAATCTCCCCGGGGCATCTCATCCCAAGTGAAAATGTATTGATTGGTGGCAGTCATGGGCAAATATCCCCGGGGCATCTCCTCCCAAGTGAAAATGTATGGATTGGTGGCAGCCATAGGCAAGTCTCCCTGAGGCATCTACTCCCAAGTGGAAATGTATAGATTGGTGGCAGTCATGGGCAAGTCTCCCCGGGGCATCACCTCCCAAGTGAAAATGTATGGATTGGTGGCAGTCATGCGCAAGTCTCCCCGGGGCATCTCCTCCTAAGTGAGAATGTATGGACTTGTGGCAGTCTTAGGCAAGTCTCCCCGGGGCATCTCCTCCCAAGTGAAAATGTATGGATTGGTGGCAGTCATGGGCAAATCTCCCCGGGGCATCTCCTCCCAAGTGAAAATGTATGGATTGGTGGCAGTCATAGGCAAGTCTCCCCGAGGCATCTACTCCCAAGTGAAAATGTATAGATTGGTGGCAGTCATGGGCAAGTCTCCCCGGGGCATCACCTCCCAAGTGAAAATGTATGGATTGGTGGCAGTCATGCGCAAGTCTCCCCGGGGCATCTCCTCCTAAGTGAGAAAGTATGGACTTGTGGCAGTCTTAGGCAAGTCTCCCCGGGGCATCTCCTCCCAAGGGATAATGTATGGACTTGTGGCAGTCTTGGGCAAGTCTCCCCGGGGCATCTCCTCCCAAGTGAAAATGTATGGATTGGTGGCAGTCATGGGCAAGTCTCCCCGGGGCATCTCCTCCTAAGTGAGAATGTATGGACCTGTGGCAGTCTTAGGCAAGTCTCCCCGGGGCATCTCCTCCCAAGTGAAAATGTATGGATTGGTGGCAGTCATGGGCAAATCTCCCCGGGGCATCTCCTCCCAAGTGAAAATGTATGGATTGGTGGCAGTCATAGGCAAGTCTCCCCGAGGCATCTACTCCCAAGTGGAAATGTATAGATTGGTGGCAGTCATGGGCAAGTCTCCCCGGGACATCACCTCCCAAGTGAAAATGTATGGATTGATGGCAGTCATCGGCAAGTCTCCCCGGGGCATCTCCTCCCAAGTGATAATGTATGTATTTGTAGCAGTCTTGGGCAAGTCTCCCCGGGGCATCTCCTCCCAAGTGAGAATGTATGTACTTGTGGCAGTCTTAGGCAAGTCTCCCCGGAGCATCTCCTCCCAAGTGAGAATATATGGACTTGTGGCAGTCTTGTGCAAGTCTCCCCGAGGCATCTCCTCCCAAGTGAAAATGTATGGATTGGTGGCAGTCATAGGCAAGTCTTCCAGAGGCATCTCCTCCCAAGTGAAAATGTATGGATTGGTGGCAGTCATAGGCAAGTATTCCAGGGGCATCTCCTCCCAAGTGAAAATGTATGGATTGGTGGCAGTCATGGGCAAGTCTCCCCAGGGCATCTCCTCCCAAGTGAGAATGTATGTACTTGTGGCAGTCTTAGGCAAGTCTCCCCGGAGCATCTCCTCCCAAGTGAGAATATATGGACTTGTGGCAGTCTTGTGCAAGTCTCCCCGAGGCATCTCCTCCCAAGTGAAAATGTATGGATTGGTGGCAGTCATAGGCAAGTCTTCCAGAGGCATCTCCTCCCAAGTGAAAATGTATGGATTGGTGGCAGTCATGGGCAAGTCTCCCCGGGGCATCTCCTCCCAAGGTAGAATGTATGTATTTGTGGGAGTCTTGGGCAAGTCTCCCCGTGGCATTTCCTGCCAAGTGAGAATGTATGGACTTGTGGCAGTCTTGGGCAAGTCTCCCCGGGGCATCTCCTCCCAAGTGAAAATGTATGGATTGGTGGCAGTCATAGGCAAGTATTCCAGGGGCATCTCCTCCCAAGTGAAAATGTATGGATTGGTGGCAGTCATGGGCAAGTCTCCCCGGAGCATCTCCTCCCAAGTGAGAATGTATGTACTTGTGGCAGTCTTAGGCAAGTCTCCCCGGAGCATCTCCTCCCAAGTGAGAATGTATGGACTTGTGTCAGTCTTGGGCAAGTCTCACCAAGGCATCTCCTTCCAAGTGGAAATGTATGGATTGGTGGCAGTCTTGGGCAAGTCTCCCCGGGGCATCTCCTCCTAAGTGAGAAGGTATGTATTTGTAGCAGTCTTGGGCAAGTCTCCCCGGGGCATCTCCTCCCAAGTGAGAATGTATGTACTTGTGGCAGTCATGCGCAAGTCTCCCCGGGGCATCTCCTCCTAAGTGAGAAAGTATGGACTTGTGGCAGTCTTAGGCAAGTCTCCCCGAGGCATCTCCTCCCAAGTGAAAATGTATGGATTGGTGGCAGTCATAGGCAAGTATTCCAGGGGCATCTCCTCCCAAGTGAAAATGTATGGATTGGTGGCAGTCATGGGCAAGTCTCCCCGGGGCATCTCCTCCCAAGGGAGAATGTATGGACTTGTGGCAGTCTTAGGCAAGTCTCCCCGGGGCATCTCCTCCCAAGGGATAATGTATGGACTTGTGGCAGTCTTGGGCAAGTCTCCCCGGGGCATCTCCTCCCAAGTGAAAATGTATGGATTGGTGGCAGTCATGGGCAAATCTCCCCGGGGCATCTCCTCCCAAGTGAAAATGTATGGATTGGTGGCAGTCATAGGCAAGTCTCCCCGAGGCATCTACTCCCAAGTGGAAATGTATAGATTGGTGGCAGTCATGGGCAAGTCTCCCCGGGGCATCACCTCCCAAGTGAAAATGTATGGATTGGTGGCAGTCATGGGCAAGTCTCCCCGGGGCATCTCCTCCTAAGTGAGAATGTATGGACCTGTGGCAGTCTTAGGCAAGTCTCCCCGGGGCATCTCCTCCCAAGTGAAAATGTATGGATTGGTGGCAGTCATGGGCAAATCTCCCCGGGGCATCACCTCCCAAGTGAAAATGTATGGATTGGTGGCAGTCATGCGCAAGTCTCCCCGGGGCATCTCCTCCTAAGTGAGAATGTATGGACTTGTGGCAGTCTTAGGCAAGTCTCCCCGGGGCATCTCCTCCCAAGTGAAAATGTATGGATTGGTGGCAGTCATGGGCAAATCTCCCCGGGGCATCTCCTCCCAAGTGAAAATGTATGGATTGGTGGCAGTCATAGGCAAGTCTCCCCGAGGCATCTACTCCCAAGTGGAAATGTATAGATTGGTGGCAGTCATGGGCAAGTCTCCCCGGGGCATCACCTCCCAAGTGAAAATGTATGGATTGGTGGCAGTCATGGGCAAGTCTCCCCGGAGCATCTCCTCCCAAGTGAGAATATATGGACTTGTGGCAGTCTTGTGCAAGTCTCCCCGAGGCATCTCCTCCCAAGTGAAAATGTATGGATTGGTGGCAGTCATAGGCAAGTCTTCCAGAGGCATCTCCTCCCAAGTGAAAATGTATGGATTGGTGGCAGTCATAGGCAAGTATTCCAGGGGCATCTCCTCCCAAGTGAAAATGTATGGATTGGTGGCAGTCATGGGCAAGTCTCCCCAGGGCATCTCCTCCCAAGTGAGAATGTATGTACTTGTGGCAGTCTTAGGCAAGTCTCCCCGGAGCATCTCCTCCCAAGTGAGAATATATGGACTTGTGGCAGTCTTGTGCAAGTCTCCCCGAGGCATCTCCTCCCAAGTGAAAATGTATGGATTGGTGGCAGTCATAGGCAAGTCTTCCAGAGGCATCTCCTCCCAAGTGAAAATGTATGGATTGGTGGCAGTCATAGGCAAGTATTCCAGGGGCATCTCCTCCCAAGTGAAAATGTATGGATTGGTGGCAGTCATGGGCAAGTCTCCCCGGGGCATCTCCTCCCAAGGGAGAATGTATGTATTTGTGGGAGTCTTGGGCAAGTCTCCCTGGGGCATCTTCTCCCAAGTGAGAATGTATCGACTTGTGGCAGTCTTGGGCAAGTCTCCCCGGGGCATCTCCACCCAATTCAGAATGTATGGACTTGTGGCAGTCATGGGCAAGTCTCCCCGGGGCATCACCTCCCAAGTGAAAATGTATGGATTGGTGGCAGTCATGGGCAAGTCTCCCCGGGGCATCTCCTCCCAAGGGAGAATGTATGGACTTGTGGCAGTCTTGGGCAAGTCTCCCCGGGGCATTTCCTCCCAAGTGAAAATGTATGGATTGGTGGCAGTCATGGGCAAGTCTCCCCGGGGCATCTCCTCCCAAGGGAGAATGTATGTATTTGTGGGAGTCTTGGGCAAGTCTCCCCGGGGCATCTCCTCCTATGTGAGAATGTATGGACTTGTGGCAGTCTTAGGCCTATCTCCCCGGGGCATCTCCTCCCAAGGGAGAATGTATGTATTTGTGGGAGTCTTGGGCAAGTCTCCCTGGGGCATCACCTCCCAAGTGAAAATGTATGGATTGGTGGCAGTCATGGGCAAGTCTCCCCGGGGCATCTCCTTCCAAGGGAGAATGTATGGACTTGTGGCAGTCTTGGGCAAGTCTCCCCGGGGCATCTCATCCCAAGTGAAAATGTATGGATTGGTGGCAGTCATGGGCAAATATCCCCGGGGCATCTCCTCCCAAGTGAAAATGTATGGATTGGTGGCAGTCATAGGCAAGTCTCCCCGAGGCATCTACTCCCAAGTGGAAATGTATAGATTGGTGGCAGTCATGGGCAAGTCTCCCCGGGGCATCACCTCCCAAGTGAAAATGTATGGATTGGTGGCAGTCATGCGCAAGTCTCCCCGGGGCATCTCCTCCTAAGTGAGAATGTATGGACTTGTGGCAGTCTTAGGCAAGTCTCCCCGGGGCATCTCCTCCCAAGTGAAAATGTATGGATTGGTGGCAGTCATGGGCAAATCTCCCCGGGGCATCTCCTCCCAAGTGAAAATGTATGGATTGGTGGCAGTCATAGGCAAGTCTCCCCGAGGCATCTACTCCCAAGTGGAAATGTATAGATTGGTGGCAGTCATGGGCAAGTCTCCCCGGGGCATCACCTCCCAAGTGAAAATGTATGGATTGGTGGCAGTCATGCGCAAGTCTCCCCGGGGCATCTCCTCCTAAGTGAGAAAGTATGGACTTGTGGCAGTCTTAGGCAAGTCTCCCCGGGGCATCTCCTCCCAAGGGATAATGTATGGACTTGTGGCAGTCTTGGGCAAGTCTCCCCGGGGCATCTCCTCCCAAGTGAAAATGTATGGATTGGTGGCAGTCATGGGCAAGTCTCCCCGGGGCATCTCCTCCTAAGTGAGAAAGTATGGACTTGTGGCAGTCTTAGGCAAGTCTCCCCGGGGCATCTCCTCCCAAGGGATAATGTATGGACTTGTGGCAGTCTTGGGCAAGTCTCCCCGGGGCATCTCCTCCCAAGTGAAAATGTATGGATTGGTGGCAGTCATGGGCAAATCTCCCCGGGGCATCTCCTCCCAAGTGAAAATGTATGGATTGGTGGCAGTCATAGGCAAGTCTCCCCGAGGCATCTACTCCCAAGTGGAAATGTATAGATTGGTGGCAGTCATGGGCAAGTCTCCCCGGGGCATCACCTCCCAAGTGAAAATGTATGGATTGGTGGCAGTCATGGGCAAGTCTCCCCGGGGCATCTCCTCCTAAGTGAGAATGTATGGACCTGTGGCAGTCTTAGGCAAGTCTCCCCGGGGCATCTCCTCCCAAGTGAAAATGTATGGATTGGTGGCAGTCATGGGCAAATCTCCCCGGGGCATCACCTCCCAAGTGAAAATGTATGGATTGGTGGCAGTCATGCGCAAGTCTCCCCGGGGCATCTCCTCCTAAGTGAGAATGTATGGACTTGTGGCAGTCTTAGGCAAGTCTCCCCGGGGCATCTCCTCCCAAGTGAAAATGTATGGATTGGTGGCAGTCATGGGCAAATCTCCCCGGGGCATCTCCTCCCAAGTGAAAATGTATGGATTGGTGGCAGTCATAGGCAAGTCTCCCCGAGGCATCTACTCCCAAGTGGAAATGTATAGATTGGTGGCAGTCATGGGCAAGTCTCCCCGGGGCATCACCTCCCAAGTGAAAATGTATGGATTGGTGGCAGTCATGGGCAAGTCTCCCCGGGGCATCTCCTCCTAAGTGAGAATGTATGGACCTGTGGCAGTCTTAGGCAAGTCTCCCCGGGGCATCTCCTCCCAAGTGAAAATGTATGGATTGGTGGCAGTCATGGGCAAATCTCCCCGGGGCATCTCCTCCCAAGTGAAAATGTATGGATTGGTGGCAGTCATAGGCAAGTCTCCCCGAGGCATCTACTCCCAAGTGGAAATGTATAGATTGGTGGCAGTCATGGGCAAGTCTCCCCGGGGCATCACCTCCCAAGTGAAAATGTATGGATTGGTGGCAGTCATAGGCAAGTCTTCCAGAGGCATCTCCTCCCAAGTGAAAATGTATGGATTGGTGGCAGTCATGGGCAAGTCTCCCCGGGGCATCTCCTCCCAAGGTAGAATGTATGTATTTGTGGGAGTCTTGGGCAAGTCTCCCCGTGGCATTTCCTGCCAAGTGAGAATGTATGGACTTGTGGCAGTCTTGGGCAAGTCTCCCCGGGGCATCTCCTCCCAAGTGAAAATGTATGGATTGGTGGCAGTCATAGGCAAGTATTCCAGGGGCATCTCCTCCCAAGTGAAAATGTATGGATTGGTGGCAGTCATGGGCAAGTCTCCCCGGGGCATCTCCTCCCAAGGGAGAATGTATGTATTTGTGGGAGTCTTGGGCAAGTCTCCCTGGGGCATCTTCTCCCAAGTGAGAATGTATCGACTTGTGGCAGTCTTGGGCAAGTCTCCCCGGGGCATCTCCACCCAATTCAGAATGTATGGACTTGTAGCAGTCATGGGCAAGTCTCCCCGGGGCATCACCTCCCAAGTGAAAATGTATGGATTGGTGGCAGTCATGGGCAAGTCTCCCCGGGGCATCTTCTCCCAAGGGAGAATGTATGTATTTGTGGGAGTCTTGGGCAAGTCTCCCCGTGGCATTTCCTGCCAAGTGAGAATGTATGGACTTGTGGCAGTCTTGGGCAAGTCTCCCCGGGGCATCTCCTCCCAAGTGAAAATGTATGGATTGGTGGCAGTCATAGGCAAGTATTCCAGGGGCATCTCCTCCCAAGTGAAAATGTATGGATTGGTGGCAGTCATGGGCAAGTCTCCCCGGGGCATCTCCTCCCAAGGGAGAATGTATGTATTTGTGGGAGTCTTGGGCAAGTCTCCCTGGGGCATCTTCTCCCAAGTGAGAATGTATCGACTTGTGGCAGTCTTGGGCAAGTCTCCCCGGGGCATCTCCACCCAATTCAGAATGTATGGACTTGTGGCAGTCATGGGCAAGTCTCCCCGGGGCATCACCTCCCAAGTGAAAATGTATGGATTGGTGGCAGTCATGGGCAAGTCTCCCCGGGGCATCACCTCCCAAGTGAAAATGTATGGATTGGTGGCAGTCATGCGCAAGTCTCCCCGGGGCATCTCCTCCTAAGTGAGAAAGTATGGACTTGTGGCAGTCTTAGGCAAGTCTCCCCGGGGCATCTCCTCCCAAGGGATAATGTATGGACTTGTGGCAGTCTTGGGCAAGTCTCCCCGGGGCATCTCCTCCCAAGTGAAAATGTATGGATTGGTGGCAGTCATGGGCAAGTCTCCCCGGGGCATCTCCTCCTAAGTGAGAAAGTATGGACTTGTGGCAGTCTTAGGCAAGTCTCCCCGGGGCATCTCCTCCCAAGGGATAATGTATGGACTTGTGGCAGTCTTGGGCAAGTCTCCCCGGGGCATCTCCTCCCAAGTGAAAATGTATGGATTGGTGGCAGTCATGGGCAAATCTCCCCGGGGCATCTCCTCCCAAGTGAAAATGTATGGATTGGTGGCAGTCATAGGCAAGTCTCCCCGAGGCATCTACTCCCAAGTGGAAATGTATAGATTGGTGGCAGTCATGGGCAAGTCTCCCCGGGGCATCACCTCCCAAGTGAAAATGTATGGATTGGTGGCAGTCATGGGCAAGTCTCCCCGGGGCATCTCCTCCTAAGTGAGAATGTATGGACCTGTGGCAGTCTTAGGCAAGTCTCCCCGGGGCATCTCCTCCCAAGTGAAAATGTATGGATTGGTGGCAGTCATGGGCAAATCTCCCCGGGGCATCACCTCCCAAGTGAAAATGTATGGATTGGTGGCAGTCATGCGCAAGTCTCCCCGGGGCATCTCCTCCTAAGTGAGAATGTATGGACTTGTGGCAGTCTTAGGCAAGTCTCCCCGGGGCATCTCCTCCCAAGTGAAAATGTATGGATTGGTGGCAGTCATGGGCAAATCTCCCCGGGGCATCTCCTCCCAAGTGAAAATGTATGGATTGGTGGCAGTCATAGGCAAGTCTCCCCGAGGCATCTACTCCCAAGTGGAAATGTATAGATTGGTGGCAGTCATGGGCAAGTCTCCCCGGGGCATCACCTCCCAAGTGAAAATGTATGGATTGGTGGCAGTCATGGGCAAGTCTCCCCGGGGCATCTCCTCCTAAGTGAGAATGTATGGACCTGTGGCAGTCTTAGGCAAGTCTCCCCGGGGCATCTCCTCCCAAGTGAAAATGTATGGATTGGTGGCAGTCATGGGCAAATCTCCCCGGGGCATCTCCTCCCAAGTGAAAATGTATGAATTGGTGGCAGTCATAGGCAAGTCTCCCCGAGGCATCTACTCCCAAGTGGAAATGTATAGATTGGTGGCAGTCATGGGCAAGTCTCCCCGGGGCATCACCTCCCAAGTGAAAATGTATGGATTGATGGCAGTCATCGGCAAGTCTCCCCGGGGCATCTCCTCCCAAGTGATAATGTATGTATTTGTAGCAGTCTTGGGCAAGTCTCCCCGGGGCATCTCCTCCCAAGTGAGAATGTATGTACTTGTGGCAGTCTTAGGCAAGTCTCCCCGGGGCATCTCCTCCCAAGTGAAAATGTATGGATTGGTGGCAGTCATGGGCAAATCTCCCCGGGGCATCTCCTCCCAAGTGAAAATGTATGGATTGGTGGCAGTCATAGGCAAGTCTCCCCGAGACATCTACTCCCAAGTGGAAATGTATAGATTGGTGGCAGTCATGGGCAAGTCTCCCCGGGGCATCACCTCCCAAGTGAAAATGTATGGATTGGTGGCAGTCATAGGCAAGTCTTCCAGAGGCATCTCCTCCCAAGTGAAAATGTATGGATTGGTGGCAGTCATGGGCAAGTCTCCCCGGGGCATCTCCTCCCAAGGTAGAATGTATGTATTTGTGGGAGTCTTGGGCAAGTCTCCCCGTGGCATTTCCTGCCAAGTGAGAATGTATGGACTTGTGGCAGTCTTGGGCAAGTCTCCCCGGGGCATCTCCTCCCAAGTGAAAATGTATGGATTGGTGGCAGTCATAGGCAAGTATTCCAGGGGCATCTCCTCCCAAGTGAAAATGTATGGATTGGTGGCAGTCATGGGCAAGTCTCCCCGGGGCATCTCCTCCCAAGGGAGAATGTATGTATTTGTGGGAGTCTTGGGCAAGTCTCCCTGGGGCATCTTCTCCCAAGTGAGAATGTATCGACTTGTGGCAGTCTTGGGCAAGTCTCCCCGGGGCATCTCCACCCAATTCAGAATGTATGGACTTGTAGCAGTCATGGGCAAGTCTCCCCGGGGCATCACCTCCCAAGTGAAAATGTATGGATTGGTGGCAGTCATGGGCAAGTCTCCCCGGGGCATCTTCTCCCAAGGGAGAATGTATGTATTTGTGGGAGTCTTGGGCAAGTCTCCCCGTGGCATTTCCTGCCAAGTGAGAATGTATGGACTTGTGGCAGTCTTGGGCAAGTCTCCCCGGGGCATCTCCTCCCAAGTGAAAATGTATGGATTGGTGGCAGTCATAGGCAAGTATTCCAGGGGCATCTCCTCCCAAGTGAAAATGTATGGATTGGTGGCAGTCATGGGCAAGTCTCCCCGGGGCATCTCCTCCCAAGGGAGAATGTATGTATTTGTGGGAGTCTTGGGCAAGTCTCCCTGGGGCATCTTCTCCCAAGTGAGAATGTATCGACTTGTGGCAGTCTTGGGCAAGTCTCCCCGGGGCATCTCCACCCAATTCAGAATGTATGGACTTGTGGCAGTCATGGGCAAGTCTCCCCGGGGCATCACCTCCCAAGTGAAAATGTATGGATTGGTGGCAGTCATGGGCAAGTCTCCCCGGGGCATCACCTCCCAAGTGAAAATGTATGGATTGGTGGCAGTCATGCGCAAGTCTCCCCGGGGCATCTCCTCCTAAGTGAGAAAGTATGGACTTGTGGCAGTCTTAGGCAAGTCTCCCCGGGGCATCTCCTCCCAAGGGATAATGTATGGACTTGTGGCAGTCTTGGGCAAGTCTCCCCGGGGCATCTCCTCCCAAGTGAAAATGTATGGATTGGTGGCAGTCATGGGCAAGTCTCCCCGGGGCATCTCCTCCTAAGTGAGAAAGTATGGACTTGTGGCAGTCTTAGGCAAGTCTCCCCGGGGCATCTCCTCCCAAGGGATAATGTATGGACTTGTGGCAGTCTTGGGCAAGTCTCCCCGGGGCATCTCCTCCCAAGTGAAAATGTATGGATTGGTGGCAGTCATGGGCAAATCTCCCCGGGGCATCTCCTCCCAAGTGAAAATGTATGGATTGGTGGCAGTCATAGGCAAGTCTCCCCGAGGCATCTACTCCCAAGTGGAAATGTATAGATTGGTGGCAGTCATGGGCAAGTCTCCCCGGGGCATCACCTCCCAAGTGAAAATGTATGGATTGGTGGCAGTCATGGGCAAGTCTCCCCGGGGCATCTCCTCCTAAGTGAGAATGTATGGACCTGTGGCAGTCTTAGGCAAGTCTCCCCGGGGCATCTCCTCCCAAGTGAAAATGTATGGATTGGTGGCAGTCATGGGCAAATCTCCCCGGGGCATCTCCTCCCAAGTGAAAATGTATGGATTGGTGGCAGTCATAGGCAAGTCTCCCCGAGGCATCTACTCCCAAGTGGAAATGTATAGATTGGTGGCAGTCATGGGCAAGTCTCCCCGGGGCATCACCTCCCAAGTGAAAATGTATGGATTGGTGGCAGTCATGGGCAAGTCTCCCCGGGGCATCTCCTCCTAAGTGAGAATGTATGGACCTGTGGCAGTCTTAGGCAAGTCTCCCCGGGGCATCTCCTCCCAAGTGAAAATGTATGGATTGGTGGCAGTCATGGGCAAATCTCCCCGGGGCATCTCCTCCCAAGTGAAAATGTATGGATTGGTGGCAGTCATAGGCAAGTCTCCCCGAGGCATCTACTCCCAAGTGGAAATGTATAGATTGGTGGCAGTCATGGGCAAGTCTCCCCGGGGCATCACCTCCCAAGTGAAAATGTATGGATTGATGGCAGTCATCGGCAAGTCTCCCCGGGGCATCTCCTCCCAAGTGATAATGTATGTATTTGTAGCAGTCTTGGGCAAGTCTCCCCGGGGCATCTCCTCCCAAGTGAGAATGTATGTACTTGTGGCAGTCTTAGGCAAGTCTCCCCGGAGCATCTCCTCCCAAGTGAGAATATATGGACTTGTGGCAGTCTTGTGCAAGTCTCCCCGAGGCATCTCCTCCCAAGTGAAAATGTATGGATTGGTGGCAGTCATAGGCAAGTCTTCCAGAGGCATCTCCTCCCAAGTGAAAATGTATGGATTGGTGGCAGTCATAGGCAAGTATTCCAGGGGCATCTCCTCCCAAGTGAAAATGTATGGATTGGTGGCAGTCATGGGCAAGTCTCCCCAGGGCATCTCCTCCCAAGTGAGAATGTATGTACTTGTGGCAGTCTTAGGCAAGTCTCCCCGGAGCATCTCCTCCCAAGTGAGAATATATGGACTTGTGGCAGTCTTGTGCAAGTCTCCCCGAGGCATCTCCTCCCAAGTGAAAATGTATGGATTGGTGGCAGTCATAGGCAAGTCTTCCAGAGGCATCTCCTCCCAAGTGAAAATGTATGGATTGGTGGCAGTCATGGGCAAGTCTCCCCGGGGCATCTCCTCCCAAGGTAGAATGTATGTATTTGTGGGAGTCTTGGGCAAGTCTCCCCGTGGCATTTCCTGCCAAGTGAGAATGTATGGACTTGTGGCAGTCTTGGGCAAGTCTCCCCGGGGCATCTCCTCCCAAGTGAAAATGTATGGATTGGTGGCAGTCATAGGCAAGTATTCCAGGGGCATCTCCTCCCAAGTGAAAATGTATGGATTGGTGGCAGTCATGGGCAAGTCTCCCCGGGGCATCTCCTCCCAAGGGAGAATGTATGTATTTGTGGGAGTCTTGGGCAAGTCTCCCTGGGGCATCTTCTCCCAAGTGAGAATGTATCGACTTGTGGCAGTCTTGGGCAAGTCTCCCCGGGGCATCTCCACCCAATTCAGAATGTATGGACTTGTAGCAGTCATGGGCAAGTCTCCCCGGGGCATCACCTCCCAAGTGAAAATGTATGGATTGGTGGCAGTCATGGGCAAGTCTCCCCGGGGCATCTTCTCCCAAGGGAGAATGTATGTATTTGTGGGAGTCTTGGGCAAGTCTCCCCGTGGCATTTCCTGCCAAGTGAGAATGTATGGACTTGTGGCAGTCTTGGGCAAGTCTCCCCGGGGCATCTCCTCCCAAGTGAAAATGTATGGATTGGTGGCAGTCATAGGCAAGTATTCCAGGGGCATCTCCTCCCAAGTGAAAATGTATGGATTGGTGGCAGTCATGGGCAAGTCTCCCCGGGGCATCTCCTCCCAAGGGAGAATGTATGTATTTGTGGGAGTCTTGGGCAAGTCTCCCTGGGGCATCTTCTCCCAAGTGAGAATGTATCGACTTGTGGCAGTCTTGGGCAAGTCTCCCCGGGGCATCTCCACCCAATTCAGAATGTATGGACTTGTGGCAGTCATGGGCAAGTCTCCCCGGGGCATCACCTCCCAAGTGAAAATGTATGGATTGGTGGCAGTCATGGGCAAGTCTCCCCGGGGCATCTCCTCCCAAGGGAGAATGTATGGACTTGTGGCAGTCTTGGGCAAGTCTCCCCGGGGCATTTCCTCCCAAGTGAAAATGTATGGATTGGTGGCAGTCATGGGCAAGTCTCCCCGGGGCATCTCCTCCCAAGGGAGAATGTATGTATTTGTGGGAGTCTTGGGCAAGTCTCCCCGGGGCATCTCCTCCTATGTGAGAATGTATGGACTTGTGGCAGTCTTAGGCCTATCTCCCCGGGGCATCTCCTCCCAAGGGAGAATGTATGTATTTGTGGGAGTCTTGGGCAAGTCTCCCTGGGGCATCACCTCCCAAGTGAAAATGTATGGATTGGTGGCAGTCATGGGCAAGTCTCCCCGGGGCATCTCCTTCCAAGGGAGAATGTATGGACTTGTGGCAGTCTTGGGCAAGTCTCCCCGGGGCATCTCATCCCAAGTGAAAATGTATGGATTGGTGGCAGTCATGGGCAAATATCCCCGGGGCATCTCCTCCCAAGTGAAAATGTATGGATTGGTGGCAGTCATAGGCAAGTCTCCCCGAGGCATCTACTCCCAAGTGGAAATGTATAGATTGGTGGCAGTCATGGGCAAGTCTCCCCGGGGCATCACCTCCCAAGTGAAAATGTATGGATTGGTGGCAGTCATGCGCAAGTCTCCCCGGGGCATCTCCTCCTAAGTGAGAATGTATGGACTTGTGGCAGTCTTAGGCAAGTCTCCCCGGGGCATCTCCTCCCAAGTGAAAATGTATGGATTGGTGGCAGTCATGGGCAAATCTCCCCGGGGCATCTCCTCCCAAGTGAAAATGTATGGATTGGTGGCAGTCATAGGCAAGTCTCCCCGAGGCATCTACTCCCAAGTGGAAATGTATAGATTGGTGGCAGTCATGGGCAAGTCTCCCCGGGGCATCACCTCCCAAGTGATAATGTATGGATTGGTGGCAGTCATGCGCAAGTCTCCCCGGGGCATCTCCTCCTAAGTGAGAAAGTATGGACTTGTGGCAGTCTTAGGCAAGTCTCCCCGGGGCATCTCCTCCCAAGGGATAATGTATGGACTTGTGGCAGTCTTGGGCAAGTCTCCCCGGGGCATCTCCTCCCAAGTGAAAATGTATGGATTGGTGGCAGTCATGGGCAAGTCTCTCCGGGGCATCTCCTCCTAAGTGAGAAAGTATGGACTTGTGGCAGTCTTAGGCAAGTCTCCCCGGGGCATCTCCTCCCAAGGGATAATGTATGGACTTGTGGCAGTCTTGGGCAAGTCTCCCCGGGGCATCTCCTCCCAAGTGAAAATGTATGGATTGGTGGCAGTCATGGGCAAGTCTCCCCGGGGCATCTCCTCCTAAGTGAGAATGTATGGACTTGTGGCAGTCTTAGGCAAGTCTCCCCGGGGCATCTCCTCCCAAGTGAAAATGTATGGACTTGTGGCAGTCTTAGGCAAGTCTCCCCGGGGCATCTCCTCCCAAGTGAAAATGTATGGATTGGTGGCAGTCATGGGCAAATCTCCCCGGGGCATCTCCTCCCAAGTGAAAATGTATGGATTGGTGGCAGTCATAGGCAAGTCTCCCCGAGGCATCTACTCCCAAGTGGAAATGTATAGATTGGTGGCAGTCATGGGCAAGTCTCCCCGGGGCATCACCTCCCAAGTGAAAATGTATGGATTGGTGGCAGTCATCGGCAAGTCTCCCCGGGGCATCTCCTCCCAAGTGATAATGTATGTACTTGTGGCAGTCTTGGGCAAGTCTCCCCGGGGCATCTCCTCCCAAGTGAGAATGTATGGACTTGTGGCAGTCTTGGGCAAGTCTCCCCGGGGCATTTCCTCCTAAGTGAAAATGTATGGATTGGTGGCAGACATGGGCAAGTCTCCCCGGAGCATCTCCTCCCAAGTGAGAATGTATGTACTTGTGGCAGTCTTAGGCAAGTCTCCCCGGAGCATCTCCTCCCAAGTGAGAATGTATGGACTTGTGTCAGTCTTGGGCAAGTCTCACCAAGGCATCTCCTTCCAAGTGGAAATGTATGGATTGGTGGCAGTCTTGGGCAAGTCTCCCCGGGGCATCTCCTCCTAAGTGAGAAGGTATGTATTTGTAGCAGTCTTGGGCAAGTCTCCCCGGGGCATCTCCTCCCAAGTGAGAATGTATGTACTTGTGGCAGTCTTAGGCAAGTCTCCCCGGAGCATCTCCTCCCAAGTGAGAATATATGGACTTGTGGCAGTCTTGTGCAAGTCTCCCCGAGGCATCTCCTCCCAAGTAAAAATGTATGGATTGGTGGCAGTTATAGGCAAGTCTCCCCGGGGCATCTCCTCCCAAGTGATAATGTATGTACTTGTGGCAGTCTTGGGCAAGTCTCCCCGGGGCATCTCCTCCCAAGTGAGAATGTATGGACTTGTGGCAGTCTTGGGCAAGTCTCCCCGGGCATTTCCTCCTAAGTGAAAATGTATGGATTGGTGGCAGACATGGGCAAGTCTCCCCGGAGCATCTCCTCCCAAGTGAGAATGTATGTACTTGTGGCAGTCTTAGGCAAGTCTCCCCGGAGCATCTCCTCCCAAGTGAGAATGTATGGACTTGTGTCAGTCTTGGGCAAGTCTCACCAAGGCATCTCCTTCCAAGTGGAAATGTATGGATTGGTGGCAGTCTTGGGCAAGTCTCCCCGGGGCATCTCCTCCTAAGTGAGAAGGTATGTATTTGTAGCAGTCTTGGGCAAGTCTCCCCGGGGCATCTCCTCCCAAGTGAGAATGTATGGACTTGTGTCAGTCTTGGGCAAGTCTCACCAAGGCATCTCCTTCCAAGTGGAAATGTATGGATTGGGGCAGTCATGGGCAAGTCTCCCCGGGGCATCTCCTCCCAAGGGAGAATGTATGTATTTGTGGGAGTCTTGGGCAAGTCTCCCTGGGGCATCTTCTCCCAAGTGAGAATGTATCGACTTGTGGCAGTCTTGGGCAAGTTTCCCCGGGGCATCTCCACCCAATTCAGAATGTATGGACTTGTAGCAGTCATGGGCAAGTCTCCCCGGGGCATCACCTCCCAAGTGAAAATGTATGGATTGGTGGCAGTCATGGGCAAGTCTCCCCGGGGCATCTTCTCCCAAGGGAGAATGTATGTATTTGTGGGAGTCTTGGGCAAGTCTCCCCGTGGCATTTCCTGCCAAGTGAGAATGTATGGACTTGTGGCAGTCTTGGGCAAGTCTCCCCGGGGCATCTCCTCCCAAGTAAAAATGTATGGATTGGTGGCAGTCATAGGCAAGTATTCCAGGGGCATCTCCTCCCAAGTGAAAATGTATGGATTGGTGGCAGTCATGGGCAAGTCTCCCCGGGGCATCTCCTCCCAAGGGAGAATGTATGTATTTGTGGGAGTCTTGGGCAAGTCTCCCTGGGGCATCTTCTCCCAAGTGAGAATGTATCGACTTGTGGCAGTCTTGGGCAAGTCTCCCCGGGGCATCTCCACCCAATTCAGAATGTATGGACTTGTGGCAGTCATGGGCAAGTCTCCCCGGGGCATCACCTCCCAAGTGAAAATGTATGGATTGGTGGCAGTCATGGGCAAGTCTCCCCGGGGCATCTCCTCCCAAGGGAGAATGTATGGACTTGTGGCAGTCTTGGGCAAGTCTCCCCGGGGCATTTCCTCCCAAGTGAAAATGTATGGATTGGTGGCAGTCATGGGCAAGTCTCCCCGGGGCATCTCCTCCCAAGGGAGAATGTATGTATTTGTGGGAGTCTTGGGCAAGTCTCCCCGGGGCATCTCCTCCTATGTGAGAATGTATGGACTTGTGGCAGTCTTAGGCCTATCTCCCCGGGGCATCTCCTCCCAAGGGAGAATGTATGTATTTGTGGGAGTCTTGGGCAAGTCTCCCTGGGGCATCACCTCCCAAGTGAAAATGTATGGATTGGTGGCAGTCATGGGCAAGTCTCCCCGGGGCATCTCCTTCCAAGGGAGAATGTATGGACTTGTGGCAGTCTTGGGCAAGTCTCCCCGGGGCATCTCATCCCAAGTGAAAATGTATGGATTGGTGGCAGTCATAGGCAAGTCTCCCCGAGGCATCTACTCCCAAGTGGAAATGTATAGATTGGTGGCAGTCATGGGCAAGTCTCCCCGGGGCATCACCTCCCAAGTGAAAATGTATGGATTGGTGGCAGTCATGCGCAAGTCTCCCCGGGGCATCTCCTCCTAAGTGAGAAAGTATGGACTTGTGGCAGTCTTAGGCAAGTCTCCCCGGGGCATCTCCTCCCAAGGGATAATGTATGGACTTGTGGCAGTCTTGGGCAAGTCTCCCCGGGGCATCTCCTCCCAAGTGAAAATGTATGGATTGGTGGCAGTCATGGGCAAGTCTCCCCGGGGCATCTCCTCCTAAGTGAGAATGTATGGACTTGTGGCAGTCTTAGGCAAGTCTCCCCGGGGCATCTCCTCCCAAGTGAAAATGTATGGATTGGTGGCAGTCATGGGCAAATCTCCCCGGGGCATCTCCTCCCAAGTGAAAATGTATGGATTGGTGGCAGTCATAGGCAAGTCTCCCCGAGGCATCTACTCCCAAGTGGAAATGTATAGATTGGTGGCAGTCATGGGCAAGTCTCCCCGGGGCATCACCTCCCAAGTGAAAATGTATGGATTGGTGGCAGTCATCGGCAAGTCTCCCCGGGGCATCTCCTCCCAAGTGAGAATGTATGTACTTGTGGCAGTCTTAGGCAAGTCTCCCCGGAGCATCTCCTCCCAAGTGAGAATATATGGACTTGTGGCAGTCTTGTGCAAGTCTCCCCGAGGCATCTCCTCCCAAGTAAAAATGTATGGATTGGTGGCAGTCATAGGCAAGTCTCCCCGGGGCATCTCCTCCCAAGTGATAATGTATGTACTTGTGGCAGTCTTGGGCAAGTCTCCCCGGGGCATCTCCTCCCAAGTGAGAATGTATGGACTTGTGGCAGTCTTGGGCAAGTCTCCCCGGGCATTTCCTCCTAAGTGAAAATGTATGGATTGGTGGCAGACATGGGCAAGTCTCCCCGGAGCATCTCCTCCCAAGTGAGAATGTATGTACTTGTGGCAGTCTTAGGCAAGTCTCCCCGGAGCATCTCCTCCCAAGTGAGAATGTATGGACTTGTGTCAGTCTTGGGCAAGTCTCACCAAGGCATCTCCTTCCAAGTGGAAATGTATGGATTGGTGGCAGTCTTGGGCAAGTCTCCCCGGGGCATCTCCTCCTAAGTGAGAAGGTATGTATTTGTAGCAGTCTTGGGCAAGTCTCCCCGGGGCATCTCCTCCCAAGTGAGAATGTATGGACTTGTGGCAGTCTTAGGCAAGTCTCCCCGGGGCATCTCCTCCCAAGTGAAAATGTATGGATTGGTGGCAGTCATGGGCAAATCTCCCCGGGGCATCTCCTCCCAAGTGAAAATGTATGGATTGGTGGCAGTCATAGGCAAGTCTCCCCGAGGCATCTACTCCCAAGTGGAAATGTATAGATTGGTGGCAGTCATGGGCAAGTCTCCCCGGGGCATCACCTCCCAAGTGAAAATGTATGGATTGGTGGCAGTCATCGGCAAGTCTCCCCGGGGCATCTCCTCCCAAGTGATAATGTATGTACTTGTGGCAGTCTTGGGCAAGTCTCCCCGGGGCATCTCCTCCCAAGTGAGAATGTATGGACTTGTGGCAGTCTTGGGCAAGTCTCCCCGGGGCATCTCCTCCCAAGTGATAATGTATGTACTTGTGGCAGTCTTGGGCAAGTCTCCCCGGGGCATCTCCTCCCAAGTGAGAATGTATGGACTTGTGGCAGTCTTGGGCAAGTCTCCCCGGGGCATTTCCTCCTAAGTGAAAATGTATGGATTGGTGGCAGACATGGGCAAGTCTCCCCGGAGCATCTCCTCCCAAGTGAGAATGTATGTACTTGTGGCAGTCTTAGGCAAGTCTCCCCGGAGCATCTCCTCCCAAGTGAGAATGTATGGACTTGTGTCAGTCTTGGGCAAGTCGCACCAAGGCATCTCCTTCCAAGTGGAAATGTATGGATTGGTGGCAGTCTTGGGCAAGTCTCCCCGGGGCATCTCCTCCTAAGTGAGAAGGTATGTATTTGTAGCAGTCTTGGGCAAGTCTCCCCGGGGCATCTCCTCCCAAGTGAGAATGTATGTACTTGTGGCAGTCTTAGGCAAGTCTCCCCGGAGCATCTCCTCCCAAGTGAGAATATATGGACTTGTGGCAGTCTTGTGCAAGTCTCCCCGAGGCATCTCCTCCCAAGTAAAAATGTATGGATTGGTGGCAGTTATAGGCAAGTCTCCCCGGGGCATCTCCTCCCAAGTGATAATGTATGTACTTGTGGCAGTCTTGGGCAAGTCTCCCCGGGGCATCTCCTCCCAAGTGAGAATGTATGGACTTGTGGCAGTCTTGGGCAAGTCTCCCCGGGCATTTCCTCCTAAGTGAAAATGTATGGATTGGTGGCAGACATGGGCAAGTCTCCCCGGAGCATCTCCTCCCAAGTGAGAATGTATGTACTTGTGGCAGTCTTAGGCAAGTCTCCCCGGAGCATCTCCTCCCAAGTGAGAATGTATGGACTTGTGTCAGTCTTGGGCAAGTCTCACCAAGGCATCTCCTTCCAAGTGGAAATGTATGGATTGGTGGCAGTCTTGGGCAAGTCTCCCCGGGGCATCTCCTCCTAAGTGAGAAGGTATGTATTTGTAGCAGTCTTGGGCAAGTCTCCCCGGGGCATCTCCTCCCAAGTGAGAATGTATGGACTTGTGTCAGTCTTGGGCAAGTCTCACCAAGGCATCTCCTTCCAAGTGGAAATGTATGGATTGGGGCAGTCATGGGCAAGTCTCCCCGGGGCATCTCCTCCCAAGGGAGAATGTATGTATTTGTGGGAGTCTTGGGCAAGTCTCCCTGGGGCATCTTCTCCCAAGTGAGAATGTATCGACTTGTGGCAGTCTTGGGCAAGTTTCCCCGGGGCATCTCCACCCAATTCAGAATGTATGGACTTGTAGCAGTCATGGGCAAGTCTCCCCGGGGCATCACCTCCCAAGTGAAAATGTATGGATTGGTGGCAGTCATGGGCAAGTCTCCCCGGGGCATCTTCTCCCAAGGGAGAATGTATGTATTTGTGGGAGTCTTGGGCAAGTCTCCCCGTGGCATTTCCTGCCAAGTGAGAATGTATGGACTTGTGGCAGTCTTGGGCAAGTCTCCCCGGGGCATCTCCTCCCAAGTAAAAATGTATGGATTGGTGGCAGTCATAGGCAAGTATTCCAGGGGCATCTCCTCCCAAGTGAAAATGTATGGATTGGTGGCAGTCATGGGCAAGTCTCCCCGGGGCATCTCCTCCCAAGGGAGAATGTATGTATTTGTGGGAGTCTTGGGCAAGTCTCCCTGGGGCATCTTCTCCCAAGTGAGAATGTATCGACTTGTGGCAGTCTTGGGCAAGTCTCCCCGGGGCATCTCCACCCAATTCAGAATGTATGGACTTGTGGCAGTCATGGGCAAGTCTCCCCGGGGCATCACCTCCCAAGTGAAAATGTATGGATTGGTGGCAGTCATGGGCAAGTCTCCCCGGGGCATCTCCTCCCAAGGGAGAATGTATGGACTTGTGGCAGTCTTGGGCAAGTCTCCCCGGGGCATTTCCTCCCAAGTGAAAATGTATGGATTGGTGGCAGTCATGGGCAAGTCTCCCCGGGGCATCTCCTCCCAAGGGAGAATGTATGTATTTGTGGGAGTCTTGGGCAAGTCTCCCCGGGGCATCTCCTCCTATGTGAGAATGTATGGACTTGTGGCAGTCTTAGGCCTATCTCCCCGGGGCATCTCCTCCCAAGGGAGAATGTATGTATTTGTGGGAGTCTTGGGCAAGTCTCCCTGGGGCATCACCTCCCAAGTGAAAATGTATGGATTGGTGGCAGTCATGGGCAAGTCTCCCCGGGGCATCTCCTTCCAAGGGAGAATGTATGGACTTGTGGCAGTCTTGGGCAAGTCTCCCCGGGGCATCTCATCCCAAGTGAAAATGTATGGATTGGTGGCAGTCATGGGCAAATATCCCCGGGGCATCTCCTCCCAAGTGAAAATGTATGGATTGGTGGCAGTCATAGGCAAGTCTCCCCGAGGCATCTACTCCCAAGTGGAAATGTATAGATTGGTGGCAGTCATGGGCAAGTCTCCCCGGGGCATCACCTCCCAAGTGAAAATGTATGGATTGGTGGCAGTCATGCGCAAGTCTCCCCGGGGCATCTCCTCCTAAGTGAGAATGTATGGACTTGTGGCAGTCTTAGGCAAGTCTCCCCGGGGCATCTCCTCCCAAGTGAAAATGTATGGATTGGTGGCAGTCATGGGCAAATCTCCCCGGGGCATCTCCTCCCAAGTGAAAATGTATGGATTGGTGGCAGTCATAGGCAAGTCTCCCCGAGGCATCTACTCCCAAGTGGAAATGTATAGATTGGTGGCAGTCATGGGCAAGTCTCCCCGGGGCATCACCTCCCAAGTGAAAATGTATGGATTGGTGGCAGTCATGCGCAAGTCTCCCCGGGGCATCTCCTCCTAAGTGAGAAAGTATGGACTTGTGGCAGTCTTAGGCAAGTCTCCCCGGGGCATCTCCTCCCAAGGGATAATGTATGGACTTGTGGCAGTCTTGGGCAAGTCTCCCCGGGGCATCTCCTCCCAAGTGAAAATGTATGGATTGGTGGCAGTCATGGGCAAGTCTCCCCGGGGCATCTCCTCCTAAGTGAGAATGTATGGACTTGTGGCAGTCTTAGGCAAGTCTCCCCGGGGCATCTCCTCCCAAGTGAAAATGTATGGATTGGTGGCAGTCATGGGCAAATCTCCCCGGGGCATCTCCTCCCAAGTGAAAATGTATGGATTGGTGGCAGTCATAGGCAAGTCTCCCCGAGGCATCTACTCCCAAGTGGAAATGTATAGATTGGTGGCAGTCATGGGCAAGTCTCCCCGGGGCATCACCTCCCAAGTGAAAATGTATGGATTGGTGGCAGTCATCGGCAAGTCTCCCCGGGGCATCTCCTCCCAAGTGAGAATGTATGTACTTGTGGCAGTCTTAGGCAAGTCTCCCCGGAGCATCTCCTCCCAAGTGAGAATATATGGACTTGTGGCAGTCTTGTGCAAGTCTCCCCGAGGCATCTCCTCCCAAGTAAAAATGTATGGATTGGTGGCAGTCATAGGCAAGTCTCCCCGGGGCATCTCCTCCCAAGTGATAATGTATGTACTTGTGGCAGTCTTGGGCAAGTCTCCCCGGGGCATCTCCTCCCAAGTGAGAATGTATGGACTTGTGGCAGTCTTGGGCAAGTCTCCCCGGGCATTTCCTCCTAAGTGAAAATGTATGGATTGGTGGCAGACATGGGCAAGTCTCCCCGGAGCATCTCCTCCCAAGTGAGAATGTATGTACTTGTGGCAGTCTTAGGCAAGTCTCCCCGGAGCATCTCCTCCCAAGTGAGAATGTATGGACTTGTGTCAGTCTTGGGCAAGTCTCACCAAGGCATCTCCTTCCAAGTGGAAATGTATGGATTGGTGGCAGTCTTGGGCAAGTCTCCCCGGGGCATCTCCTCCTAAGTGAGAAGGTATGTATTTGTAGCAGTCTTGGGCAAGTCTCCCCGGGGCATCTCCTCCCAAGTGAGAATGTATGGACTTGTGGCAGTCTTAGGCAAGTCTCCCCGGGGCATCTCCTCCCAAGTGAAAATGTATGGATTGGTGGCAGTCATGGGCAAATCTCCCCGGGGCATCTCCTCCCAAGTGAAAATGTATGGATTGGTGGCAGTCATAGGCAAGTCTCCCCGAGGCATCTACTCCCAAGTGGAAATGTATAGATTGGTGGCAGTCATGGGCAAGTCTCCCCGGGGCATCACCTCCCAAGTGAAAATGTATGGATTGGTGGCAGTCATCGGCAAGTCTCCCCGGGGCATCTCCTCCCAAGTGATAATGTATGTACTTGTGGCAGTCTTGGGCAAGTCTCCCCGGGGCATCTCCTCCCAAGTGAGAATGTATGGACTTGTGGCAGTCTTGGGCAAGTCTCCCCGGGGCATTTCCTCCTAAGTGAAAATGTATGGATTGGTGGCAGACATGGGCAAGTCTCCCCGGAGCATCTCCTCCCAAGTGAGAATGTATGTACTTGTGGCAGTCTTAGGCAAGTCTCCCCGGAGCATCTCCTCCCAAGTGAGAATGTATGGACTTGTGTCAGTCTTGGGCAAGTCTCACCAAGGCATCTCCTTCCAAGTGGAAATGTATGGATTGGTGGCAGTCTTGGGCAAGTCTCCCCGGGGCATCTCCTCCTAAGTGAGAAGGTATGTATTTGTAGCAGTCTTGGGCAAGTCTCCCCGGGGCATCTCCTCCCAAGTGAGAATGTATGTACTTGTGGCAGTCTTAGGCAAGTCTCCCCGGAGCATCTCCTCCCAAGTGAGAATATATGGACTTGTGGCAGTCTTGTGCAAGTCTCCCCGAGGCATCTCCTCCCAAGTAAAAATGTATGGATTGGTGGCAGTCATAGGCAAGTCTCCCCGGGGCATCTCCTCCCAAGTGATAATGTATGTACTTGTGGCAGTCTTGGGCAAGTCTCCCCGGGGCATCTCCTCCCAAGTGAGAATGTATGGACTTGTGGCAGTCTTGGGCAAGTCTCCCCGGGCATTTCCTCCTAAGTGAAAATGTATGGATTGGTGGCAGACATGGGCAAGTCTCCCCGGAGCATCTCCTCCCAAGTGAGAATGTATGTACTTGTGGCAGTCTTAGGCAAGTCTCCCCGGAGCATCTCCTCCCAAGTGAGAATGTATGGACTTGTGTCAGTCTTGGGCAAGTCTCACCAAGGCATCTCCTTCCAAGTGGAAATGTATGGATTGGTGGCAGTCTTGGGCAAGTCTCCCCGGGGCATCTCCTCCTAAGTGAGAAGGTATGTATTTGTAGCAGTCTTGGGCAAGTCTCCCCGGGGCATCTCCTCCCAAGTGAGAATGTATGGACTTGTGTCAGTCTTGGGCAAGTCTCACCAAGGCATCTCCTTCCAAGTGGAAATGTATGGATTGGGGCAGTCATGGTCAAGTCTCCCCGGGGCATCTCCTCCCAAGGGAGAATGTATGTATTTGTGGGAGTCTTGGGCAAGTCTCCCTGGGGCATCTTCTCCCAAGTGAGAATGTATCGACTTGTGGCAGTCTTGGGCAAGTTTCCCCGGGGCATCTCCACCCAATTCAGAATGTATGGACTTGTAGCAGTCATGGGCAAGTCTCCCCGGGGCATCACCTCCCAAGTGAAAATGTATGGATTGGTGGCAGTCATGGGCAAGTCTCCCCGGGGCATCTTCTCCCAAGGGAGAATGTATGTATTTGTGGGAGTCTTGGGCAAGTCTCCCCGTGGCATTTCCTGCCAAGTGAGAATGTATGGACTTGTGGCAGTCTTGGGCAAGTCTCCCCGGGGCATCTCCTCCCAAGTGAAAATGTATGGATTGGTGGCAGTCATAGGCAAGTATTCCAGGGGCATCTCCTCCCAAGTGAAAATGTATGGATTGGTGGCAGTCATGGGCAAGTCTCCCCGGGGCATCTCCTCCCAAGGGAGAATGTATGTATTTGTGGGAGTCTTGGGCAAGTCTCCCTGGGGCATCTTCTCCCAAGTGAGAATGTATCGACTTGTGGCAGTCTTGGGCAAGTCTCCCCGGGGCATCTCCACCCAATTCAGAATGTATGGACTTGTGGCAGTCATGGGCAAGTCTCCCCGGGGCATCACCTCCCAAGTGAAAATGTATGGATTGGTGGCAGTCATGGGTAAGTCTCCCCGGGGCATCTCCTCCCAAGGGAGAATGTATGGACTTGTGGCAGTCTTGGGCAAGTCTCCCCGGGGCATTTCCTCCCAAGTGAAAATGTATGGATTGGTGGCAGTCATGGGCAAGTCTCCCCGGGGCATCTCCTCCCAAGGGAGAATGTATGTATTTGTGGGAGTCTTGGGCAAGTCTCCCCGGGGCATCTCCTCCTATGTGAGAATGTATGGACTTGTGGCAGTCTTAGGCCTATCTCCCCGGGGCATCTCCTCCCAAGGGAGAATGTATGTATTTGTGGGAGTCTTGGGCAAGTCTCCCTGGGGCATCACCTCCCAAGTGAAAATGTATGGATTGGTGGCAGTCATGGGCAAGTCTCCCCGGGGCATCTCCTTCCAAGGGAGAATGTATGGACTTGTGGCAGTCTTGGGCAAGTCTCCCCGGGGCATCTCATCCCAAGTGAAAATGTATGGATTGGTGGCAGTCATGGGCAAATATCCCCGGGGCATCTCCTCCCAAGTGAAAATGTATGGATTGGTGGCAGTCATAGGCAAGTCTCCCCGAGGCATCTACTCCCAAGTGGAAATGTATAGATTGGTGGCAGTCATGGGCAAGTCTCCCCGGGGCATCACCTCCCAAGTGAAAATGTATGGATTGGTGGCAGTCATGCGCAAGTCTCCCCGGGGCATCTCCTCCTAAGTGAGAATGTATGGACTTGTGGCAGTCTTAGGCAAGTCTCCCCGGGGCATCTCCTCCCAAGTGAAAATGTATGGATTGGTGGCAGTCATGGGCAAATCTCCCCGGGGCATCTCCTCCCAAGTGAAAATGTATGGATTGGTGGCAGTCATAGGCAAGTCTCCCCGAGGCATCTACTCCCAAGTGGAAATGTATAGATTGGTGGCAGTCATGGGCAAGTCTCCCCGGGGCATCACCTCCCAAGTGAAAATGTATGGATTGGTGGCAGTCATGCGCAAGTCTCCCCGGGGCATCTCCTCCTAAGTGAGAATGTATGGACTTGTGGCAGTCTTAGGCAAGTCTCCCCGGGGCATCTCCTCCCAAGTGAAAATGTATGGATTGGTGGCAGTCATGGGCAAATCTCCCCGGGGCATCTCCTCCCAAGTGAAAATGTATGGATTGGTGGCAGTCATAGGCAAGTCTCCCCGAGGCATCTACTCCCAAGTGGAAATGTATAGATTGGTGGCAGTCATGGGCAAGTCTCCCCGGGGCATCACCTCCCAAGTGAAAATGTATGGATTGGTGGCAGTCATCGGCAAGTCTCCCCGGGGCATCTCCTCCCAAGTGAGAATGTATGTACTTGTGGCAGTCTTAGGCAAGTCTCCCCGGAGCATCTCCTCCCAAGTGAGAATATATGGACTTGTGGCAGTCTTGTGCAAGTCTCCCCGAGGCATCTCCTCCCAAGTAAAAATGTATGGATTGGTGGCAGTCATAGGCAAGTCTCCCCGGGGCATCTCCTCCCAAGTGATAATGTATGTACTTGTGGCAGTCTTGGGCAAGTCTCCCCGGGGCATCTCCTCCCAAGTGAGAATGTATGGACTTGTGGCAGTCTTGGGCAAGTCTCCCCGGGCATTTCCTCCTAAGTGAAAATGTATGGATTGGTGGCAGACATGGGCAAGTCTCCCCGGAGCATCTCCTCCCAAGTGAGAATGTATGTACTTGTGGCAGTCTTAGGCAAGTCTCCCCGGAGCATCTCCTCCCAAGTGAGAATGTATGGACTTGTGTCAGTCTTGGGCAAGTCTCACCAAGGCATCTCCTTCCAAGTGGAAATGTATGGATTGGTGGCAGTCTTGGGCAAGTCTCCCCGGGGCATCTCCTCCTAAGTGAGAAGGTATGTATTTGTAGCAGTCTTGGGCAAGTCTCCCCGGGGCATCTCCTCCCAAGTGAGAATGTATGGACTTGTGTCAGTCTTGGGCAAGTCTCACCAAGGCATCTCCTTCCAAGTGGAAATGTATGGATTGGGGCAGTCATGGGCAAGTCTCCCCGGGGCATCTCCTCCCAAGGGAGAATGTATGTATTTGTGGGAGTCTTGGGCAAGTCTCCCTGGGGCATCTTCTCCCAAGTGAGAATGTATCGACTTGTGGCAGTCTTGGGCAAGTCTCCCCGGGGCATCTCCACCCAATTCAGAATGTATGGACTTGTAGCAGTCATGGGCAAGTCTCCCCGGGGCATCACCTCCCAAGTGAAAATGTATGGATTGGTGGCAGTCATGGGCAAGTCTCCCCGGGGCATCTTCTCCCAAGGGAGAATGTATGTATTTGTGGGAGTCTTGGGCAAGTCTCCCCGTGGCATTTCCTGCCAAGTGAGAATGTATGGACTTGTGGCAGTCTTGGGCAAGTCTCCCCGGGGCATCTCCTCCCAAGTGAAAATGTATGGATTGGTGGCAGTCATAGGCAAGTATTCCAGGGGCATCTCCTCCCAAGTGAAAATGTATGGATTGGTGGCAGTCATGGGCAAGTCTCCCCGGGGCATCTCCTCCCAAGGGAGAATGTATGTATTTGTGGGAGTCTTGGGCAAGTCTCCCTGGGGCATCTTCTCCCAAGTGAGAATGTATCGACTTGTGGCAGTCTTGGGCAAGTCTCCCCGGGGCATCTCCACCCAATTCAGAATGTATGGACTTGTGGCAGTCATGGGCAAGTCTCCCCGGGGCATCACCTCCCAAGTGAAAATGTATGGATTGGTGGCAGTCATGGGCAAGTCTCCCCGGGGCATCTCCTCCCAAGGGAGAATGTATGGACTTGTGGCAGTCTTGGGCAAGTCTCCCCGGGGCATTTCCTCCCAAGTGAAAATGTATGGATTGGTGGCAGTCATGGGCAAGTCTCCCCGGGGCATCTCCTCCCAAGGGAGAATGTATGTATTTGTGGGAGTCTTGGGCAAGTCTCCCCGGGGCATCTCCTCCTATGTGAGAATGTATGGACTTGTGGCAGTCTTAGGCCTATCTCCCCGGGGCATCTCCTCCCAAGGGAGAATGTATGTATTTGTGGGAGTCTTGGGCAAGTCTCCCTGGGGCATCACCTCCCAAGTGAAAATGTATGGATTGGTGGCAGTCATGGGCAAGTCTCCCCGGGGCATCTCCTTCCAAGGGAGAATGTATGGACTTGTGGCAGTCTTGGGCAAGTCTCCCCGGGGCATCTCATCCCAAGTGAAAATGTATGGATTGGTGGCAGTCATGGGCAAATATCCCCGGGGTATCTCCTCCCAAGTAAAAATGTATGGATTGGTGGCAGTCATAGGCAAGTCTCCCCGAGGCATCTACTCCCAAGTGGAAATGTATAGATTGGTGGCAGTCATGGGCAAGTCTCCCCGGGGCATCACCTCCCAAGTGAAAATGTATGGATTGGTGGCAGTCATGCGCAAGTCTCCCCGGGGCATCTCCTCCTAAGTGAGAATGTATGGACTTGTGGCAGTCTTAGGCAAGTCTCCCCGGGGCATCTCCTCCCAAGTGAAAATGTATGGATTGGTGGCAGTCATGGGCAAATCTCCCCGGGGCATCTCCTCCCAAGTGAAAATGTATGGATTGGTGGCAGTCATAGGCAAGTCTCCCCGAGGCATCTACTCCCAAGTGGAAATGTATAGATTGGTGGCAGTCATGGGCAAGTCTCCCCGGGGCATCACCTCCCAAGTGAAAATGTATGGATTGGTGGCAGTCATGCGCAAGTCTCCCCGGGGCATCTCCTCCTAAGTGAGAAAGTATGGACTTGTGGCAGTCTTAGGCAAGTCTCCCCGGGGCATCTCCTCCCAAGGGATAATGTATGGACTTGTGGCAGTCTTGGGCAAGTCTCCCCGGGGCATCTCCTCCCAAGTGAAAATGTATGGATTGGTGGCAGTCATGGGCAAGTCTCCCCGGGGCATCTCCTCCTAAGTGAGAATGTATGGACTTGTGGCAGTCTTAGGCAAGTCTCCCCGGGGCATCTCCTCCCAAGTGAAAATGTATGGATTGGTGGCAGTCATGGGCAAATCTCCCCGGGGCATCTCCTCCCAAGTGAAAATGTATGGATTGGTGGCAGTCATAGGCAAGTCTCCCCGAGGCATCTACTCCCAAGTGGAAATGTATAGATTGGTGGCAGTCATGGGCAAGTCTCCCCGGGGCATCACCTCCCAAGTGAAAATGTATGGATTAGTGGCAGTCATCGGCAAGTCTCCCCGGGGCATCTCCTCCCAAGTGATAATGTATGTACTTGTGGCAGTCTTGGGCAAGTCTCCCCGGGGCATCTCCTCCCAAGTGAGAATGTATGGACTTGTGGCAGTCTTGGGCAAGTCTCCCCGGGGCATTTCCTCCTAAGTGAAAATGTATGGATTGGTGGCAGACATGGGCAAGTCTCCCCGGAGCATCTCCTCCCAAGTGAGAATGTATGTACTTGTGGCAGTCTTAGGCAAGTCTCCCCGGAGCATCTCCTCCCAAGTGAGAATATATGGACTTGTGGCAGTCTTGTGCAAGTCTCCCCGAGGCATCTCCTCCCAAGTGAAAATGTATGGATTGGTGGCAGTCATAGGCAAGTCTTCCAGAGGCATCTCCTCCCAAGTGAAAATGTATGGATTGGTGGCAGTCATGGGCAAGTCTCCCCGGGGCATCTCCTCCCAAGGGAGAATGTATGTATTTGTGGGAGTCTTGGGCAAGTCTCCCCGTGGCATTTCCTGCCAAGTGAGAATGTATGGACTTGTGGCAGTCTTGGGCAAGTCTCCCCGGGGCATCTCCTCCCAAGTGAAAATGTATGGATTGGTGGCAGTCATAGGCAAGTATTCCAGGGGCATCTCCTCCCAAGTGAAAATGTATGGATTGGTGGCAGTCATGGGCAAGTCTCCCCGGGGCATCTCCTCCCAAGGGAGAATGTATGTATTTGTGGGAGTCTTGGGCAAGTCTCCCTGGGGCATCTTCTCCCAAGTGAGAATGTATCGACTTGTGGCAGTCTTGGGCAAGTCTCCCCGGGGCATCTCCACCCAATTCAGAATGTATGGACTTGTGGCAGTCATGGGCAAGTCTCCCCGGGGCATCACCTCCCAAGTGAAAATGTATGGATTGGTGGCAGTCATGGGCAAGTCTCCCCGGGGCATCTCCTCCCAAGGGAGAATGTATGGACTTGTGGCAGTCTTGGGCAAGTCTCCCCGGGGCATTTCCTCCCAAGGGAGAATGTATGTATTTGTGGGAGTCTTGGGCAAGTCTCCCCGTGGCATCACCTCCCAAGTGAAAATGTATGGATTAGTGGCAGTCATCGGCAAGTCTCCCCGGGGCATCTCCTCCCAAGTGATAATGTATGTACTTGTGGCAGTCTTGGGCAAGTCTCCCCGGGGCATCTCCTCCCAAGTGAGAATGTATGGACTTGTGGCAGTCTTGGCAAGTCTCCCCGGGGCATCTCCTCCTAAGTGAGAAGGTATGTATTTGTAGCAGTCTTGGGCAAGTCTCCCCGGGGCATCTCCTCCCAAGTGAGAATGTATGTACTTGTGGCAGTCTTAGGCAAGTCTCCCCGGAGCATCTCCTCCCAAGTGAGAATATATGGACTTGTGGCAGTCTTGTGCAAGTCTCCCCGAGGCATCTCCTCCCAAGTGAAAATGTATGGATTGGTGGCAGTCATAGGCAAGTCTTCCAGAGGCATCTCCTCCCAAGTGAAAATGTATGGATTGGTGGCAGTCATGGGCAAGTCTCCCCGGGGCATCTCCTCCCAAGGGAGAATGTATGTATTTGTGGGAGTCTTGGGCAAGTCTCCCCGTGGCATTTCCTGCCAAGTGAGAATGTATGGACTTGTGGCAGTCTTGGGCAAGTCTCCCCGGGGCATCTCCTCCCAAGTGAAAATGTATGGATTGGTGGCAGTCATAGGCAAGTATTCCAGGGGCATCTCCTCCCAAGTGAAAATGTATGGATTGGTGGCAGTCATGGGCAAGTCTCCCCGGGGCATCTCCTCCCAAGGGAGAATGTATGTATTTGTGGGAGTCTTGGGCAAGTCTCCCTGGGGCATCTTCTCCCAAGTGAGAATGTATCGACTTGTGGCAGTCTTGGGCAAGTCTCCCCGGGGCATCTCCACCCAATTCAGAATGTATGGACTTGTAGCAGTCATGGGCAAGTCTCCCCGGGGCATCACCTCCCAAGTGAAAATGTATGGATTGGTGGCAGTCATGGGCAAGTCTCCCCGGGGCATCTTCTCCCAAGGGAGAATGTATGTATTTGTGGGAGTCTTGGGCAAGTCTCCCCGTGGCATTTCCTGCCAAGTGAGAATGTATGGACTTGTGGCAGTCTTGGGCAAGTCTCCCCGGGGCATCTCCTCCCAAGTGAAAATGTATGGATTGGTGGCAGTCATAGGCAAGTATTCCAGGGGCATCTCCTCCCAAGTGAAAATGTATGGATTGGTGGCAGTCATGGGCAAGTCTCCCCGGGGCATCTCCTCCCAAGGGAGAATGTATGTATTTGTGGGAGTCTTGGGCAAGTCTCCCTGGGGCATCTTCTCCCAAGTGAGAATGTATCGACTTGTGGCAGTCTTGGGCAAGTCTCCCCGGGGCATCTCCACCCAATTCAGAATGTATGGACTTGTGGCAGTCATGGGCAAGTCTCCCCGGGGCATCACCTCCCAAGTGAAAATGTATGGATTGGTGGCAGTCTTGGGCAAGTCTCCCCGGGGCATCTCATCTTAAGTGAAAATGTATGGATTGGTGGCAGTCATGGGCAAGTCTCCCCGGGGCATCTCCTCCCAAGGGAGAATGTATGGACTTGTGGCAGTCTTGGGCAAGTCTCCCCGGGGCATTTCCTCCCAAGTGAAAATGTATGGATTGGTGGCAGTCATGGGCCTATCTCCCCGGGGCATCTCCTCCCAAGGGAGAATGTATGTATTTGTGGGAGTCTTGGGCAAGTCTCCCTGGGGCATCACCTCCCAAGTGAAAATGTATGGATTGGTGGCAGTCATGGGCAAGTCTCCCCGGGGCATCTCCTTCCAAGGGAGAATGTATGGACTTGTGGCAGTCTTGGGCAAGTCTCCCCGGGGCATCTCATCTTAAGTGAAAATGTATGGATTGGTGGCAGTCATGGGCAAATCTCCCCGGGGCATCTCCTCCCAAGTGAAAATATATGGATTGGTGGCAGTCATAGGCAAGTCTCCCCGAGGCATCTACTCCCAAGTGGAAATGTATAGATTGGTGGCAGTCATGGGCAAGTCTTCCCGGGGCATCACCTCCCAAGTGATAATGTATGGATTGGTGGCAGTCATGCGCAAGTCTCCCCGGGGCATCTCCTCCTAAGTGAGAATGTATGAACTTGTGGCAGTCTTAGGCAAGTCTCCCCGGGGCATCTCCTCCCAAGGGAGAATGTATGTAATTGTGGGAGTCTTGGGCAAGTCTCCCTGGGGCATCACCTCCCAAATGAAAATGTATGGATTGGTGGCAGTCATGGGCAAGTCTCCCCGGGGCATTTCCTTCTAAGGGAGAATGTATGGACTTGTGGCAGTCTTGGGCAAGTCTCCCCGGGGCATCTCCTCCCAAGTGAAAATGTATGGATTGGTGGCAGTCATGGGCAAGTCTCCCCGGGGCATCTCCTCCTAAGTGAGAATGTATGGACTTGTGGCAGTCTTAGGCAAGTCTCCCCGGGGCATCTCCTCCCAAGTGAAAATGTATGGATTGGTGGCAGTCATGGGCAAATCTCCCCGGGGCATCTCCTCCCAAGTGAAAATGTATGGATTGATGGCAGTCATAGGCAAGTCTCCCCGAGGCATCTACTCCCAAGTGGAAATGTATAGATTGGTGGCAGTCATGGGCAAGTCTCCCCGGGGCATCACCTCCCAAGTGAAAATGTATGGATTGGTGGCAGTCATCGGCAAGTCTCCCCGGGGCATCTCCTCCCAAGTGATAATGTATGTACTTGTGGCAGTCTTGGGCAAGTCTCCCCGGGGCATCTCCTCCCAAGTGAGAATGTATGGACTTGTGGCAGTCTTGGGCAAGTCTCCCCGGGGCATTTCCTCCTAAGTGAAAATGTATGGATTGGTGGCAGACATGGGCAAGTCTCCCCGGGGCATCTCCTCCCAAGTGAGAATGTATGTACTTGTGGCAGTCTTAGGCAAGTCTCCCCGGAGCATCTCCTCCCAAGTGAGAATGTATGGACTTGTGTCAGTCTTGGGCAAGTCTCACCAAGGCATCTCCTTTCAAGTGGAAATGTATGGATTGGTGGCAGTCTTGGGCAAGTCTCCCCGGGGCATCTCCTCCTAAGTGAGAAGGTATGTACTTGTGGCAGTCTTGGGCAAGTCACCCCGGGGCATCTCCTCCCAAGTGAGAATGTATGGACTTGTAGCAGTCTTGGGCAAGTCTCCCCGGGGCATCTCCTTCCAAGGGAAAATGTATGTATTTGTAGCAGTCTTGGGCAAGTCTCCCCGGGGCATCTCCTCCCAAGTGAGAATGTATGTACTTGTGGCAGTCTTAGGCAAGTCTCCCCGGGGCATCTCCTTCCAAGGGAGAATGTATGGACTTGTGGCAGTCTTGGGCAAGTCTCCCCGGGGCATCTCCTCCCAAGTGAAAATGTATGGATTGGTGGCAATCATGGGCAAATCTCCCCGGGGCATCTCCTCCCAAGTGAAAATGTATGGATTGGTGGCAGTCATAGGCAAGTCTCCCCGAGGCATCTACTCCCAAGTGGAAATGTATAGATTGGTGGCAGTCAAGGGCAAGTCTCCCCGGGGCATCACCTCCCAAGTGAAAATGTATGGATTGGTGGCAGTCATGCGCAAGTCTCCCCGGGGCATCTCCTCCTAAGTGAGAATGTATGGACTTGTGGCAGTCTTAGGCAAGTCTCCCCGGGGCATCTTCTCCCAAGGGAGAATGTATGTATTTGTGGGAGTCTTGGGCAAGTCTCCCTGGGGCATCACCTCCCAAGTGAAAATGTATGGATTGGTGGCAGTCATGGGCAAATATCCCCGGGGCATCTCCTCCCAAGTGAAAATGTATGGATTGGTGGCAGTCATAGGCAAGTCTCCCCGAGGCATCTACTCCCAAGTGGAAATGTATAGATTGGTGGCAGTCATGGGCAAGTCTCCCCGGGGCATCACCTCCCAAGTGAAAATGTATGGATTGGTGGCAGTCATGCGCAAGTCTCTCCGGGGCATCTCCTCCTAAGTGAGAATGTATGGACTTGTGGCAGTCGTAGGCAAGTCTCCCCGGGGCATCTCCTCCCAAGTGAAAATGTATGGATTGGTGGCAGTCATGGGCAAATCTCCCCGGGGCATCTCCTCCCAAGTGAAAATGTATGGATTGGTGGCAGTCATAGGCAAGTCTCCCCGAGGCATCTACTCCCAAGTGGAAATGTATAGATTGGTGGCAGTCATGGGCAAGTCTCCCCGGGGCATCACCTCCCAAGTGGAAATGTATGGATTGGTGGCAGTCATGCGCAAGTCTCCCCGGGGCATCTCCTCCTAAGTGAGAAAGTATGGACTTGTGGCAGTCTTAGGCAAGTCTCCCCGGGGCATCTCCTCCCAAGGGATAATGTATGGACTTGTGGCAGTCTTGGGCAAGTCTCCCCGGGGCATCTCCTCCCAAGTGAAAATGTATGGATTGGTGGCAGTCATGGGCAAGTCTCCCCGGGGCATCTCCTCCTAAGTGAGAATGTATGGACTTGTGGCAGTCTTAGGCAAGTCTCCCCGGGGCATCTCCTCCCAAGTGAAAATGTATGGATTGGTGGCAGTCATGGGCAAATCTCCCCGGGGCATCTCCTCCCAAGTGAAAATGTATGGATTGGTGGCAGTCATAGGCAAGTCTCCCCGAGGCATCTACTCCCAAGTGGAAATGTATAGATTGGTGGCAGTCATGGGCAAGTCTCCCCGGGGCATCACCTCCCAAGTGAAAATGTATGGATTGGTGGCAGTCATCGGCAAGTCTCCCCGGGGCATCTCCTCCCAAGTGATAATGTATGTACTTGTGGCAGTCTTGGGCAAGTCTCCCCGGGGCATCTCCTCCCAAGTGAGAATGTATGGACTTGTGGCAGTCTTGGGCAAGTCTCCCCGGGGCATTTCCTCCTAAGTGAAAATGTATGGATTGGTGGCAGACATGGGCAAGTCTCCCCGGAGCATCTCCTCCCAAGTGAGAATGTATGTACTTGTGGCAGTCTTAGGCAAGTCTCCCCGGAGCATCTCCTCCCAAGTGAGAATGTATGGACTTGTGTCAGTCTTGGGCAAGTCTCACCAAGGCATCTCCTTCCAAGTGGAAATGTATGGATTGGTGGCAGTCTTGGCAAGTCTCCCCGGGGCATCTCCTCCTAAGTGAGAAGGTATGTATTTGTAGCAGTCTTGGGCAAGTCTCCCCGGGGCATCTCCTCCCAAGTGAGAATGTATGTACTTGTGGCAGTCTTAGGCAAGTCTCCCCGGAGCATCTCCTCCCAAGTGAGAATATATGGACTTGTGGCAGTCTTGTGCAAGTCTCCCCGAGGCATCTCCTCCCAAGTGAAAATCTATGGATTGGTGGCAGTCATAGGCAAGTCTTCCAGAGGCATCTCCTCCCAAGTGAAAATGTATGGATTGGTGGCAGTCATGGGCAAGTCTCCCCGGGGCATCTCCTCCCAAGGGAGAATGTATGTATTTGTGGGAGTCTTGGGCAAGTCTCCCCGTGGCATTTCCTGCCAAGTGAGAATGTATGGACTTGTGGCAGTCTTGGGCAAGTCTCCCCGGGGCATCTCCTCCCAAGTGAAAATGTATGGATTGGTGGCAGTCATAGGCAAGTATTCCAGGGGCATCTCCTCCCAAGTGAAAATGTATGGATTGGTGGCAGTCATGGGCAAGTCTCCCCGGGGCATCTCCTCCCAAGGGAGAATGTATGTATTTGTGGGAGTCTTGGGCAAGTCTCCCTGGGGCATCTTCTCCCAAGTGAGAATGTATCGACTTGTGGCAGTCTTGGGCAAGTCTCCCTGGGGCATCACCTCCCAAGTGAAAATGTATGGATTGGTGGCAGTCATGGGCAAATATCCCCGGGGCATCTCCTCCCAAGTGAAAATGTATGGATTGGTGGCAGTCATAGGCAAGTCTCCCCGAGGCATCTACTCCCAAGTGGAAATGTATAGATTGGTGGCAGTCATGGGCAAGTCTCCCCGGGGCATCACCTCCCAAGTGAAAATGTATGGATTGGTGGCAGTCATGCGCAAGTCTCTCCGGGGCATCTCCTCCTAAGTGAGAATGTATGGACTTGTGGCAGTCGTAGGCAAGTCTCCCCGGGGCATCTCCTCCCAAGTGAAAATGTATGGATTGGTGGCAGTCATGGGCAAATCTCCCCGGGGCATCTCCTCCCAAGTGAAAATGTATGGATTGGTGGCAGTCATAGGCAAGTCTCCCCGAGGCATCTACTCCCAAGTGGAAATGTATAGATTGGTGGCAGTCATGGGCAAGTCTCCCCGGGGCATCACCTCCCAAGTGGAAATGTATGGATTGGTGGCAGTCATGCGCAAGTCTCCCCGGGGCATCTCCTCCCAAGTGAAAATGTATGGATTGGTGGCAGTCATGGGCAAGTCTCCCCGGGGCATCTCCTCCTAAGTGAGAATGTATGGACTTGTGGCAGTCTTAGGCAAGTCTCCCCGGGGCATCTCCTCCCAAGTGAAAATGTATGGATTGGTGGCAGTCATGGGCAAATCTCCCCGGGGCATCTCCTCCCAAGTGAAAATGTATGGATTGGTGGCAGTCATAGGCAAGTCTCCCCGAGGCATCTACTCCCAAGTGGAAATGTATAGATTGGTGGCAGTCATGGGCAAGTCTCCCCGGGGCATCACCTCCCAAGGGATAATGTATGGACTTGTGGCAGTCTTGGGCAAGTCTCCCCGGGGCATCTCCTCCCAAGTGAAAATGTATGGATTGGTGGCAGTCATGGGCAAGTCTCCCCGGGGCATCTCCTCCTAAGTGAGAATGTATGGACTTGTGGCAGTCTTAGGCAAGTCTCCCCGGGGCATCTCCTCCCAAGTGAAAATGTATGGATTGGTGGCAGTCATGGGCAAATCTCCCCGGGGCATCTCCTCCCAAGTGAAAATGTATGGATTGGTGGCAGTCATAGGCAAGTCTCCCCGAGGCATCTACTCCCAAGTGGAAATGTATAGATTGGTGGCAGTCATGGGCAAGTCTCCCCGGGGCATCACCTCCCAAGTGAAAATGTATGGATTGGTGGCAGTCATCGGCAAGTCTCCCCGGGGCATCTCCTCCCAAGTGATAATGTATGTACTTGTGGCAGTCTTGGGCAAGTCTCCCCGGGGCATCTCCTCCCAAGTGAGAATGTATGGACTTGTGGCAGTCTTGGGCAAGTCTCCCCGGGGCATTTCCTCCTAAGTGAAAATGTATGGATTGGTGGCAGACATGGGCAAGTCTCCCCGGAGCATCTCCTCCCAAGTGAGAATGTATGTACTTGTGGCAGTCTTAGGCAAGTCTCCCCGGAGCATCTCCTCCCAAGTGAGAATGTATGGACTTGTGTCAGTCTTGGGCAAGTCTCACCAAGGCATCTCCTTCCAAGTGGAAATGTATGGATTGGTGGCAGTCTTGGCAAGTCTCCCCGGGGCATCTCCTCCTAAGTGAGAAGGTATGTATTTGTAGCAGTCTTGGGCAAGTCTCCCCGGGGCATCTCCTCCCAAGTGAGAATGTATGTACTTGTGGCAGTCTTAGGCAAGTCTCCCCGGAGCATCTCCTCCCAAGTGAGAATATATGGACTTGTGGCAGTCTTGTGCAAGTCTCCCCGAGGCATCTCCTCCCAAGTGAAAATGTATGGATTGGTGGCAGTCATAGGCAAGTCTTCCAGAGGCATCTCCTCCCAAGTGAAAATGTATGGATTGGTGGCAGTCATGGGCAAGTCTCCCCGGGGCATCTCCTCCCAAGGGAGAATGTATGTATTTGTGGGAGTCTTGGGCAAGTCTCCCCGTGGCATTTCCTGCCAAGTGAGAATGTATGGACTTGTGGCAGTCTTGGGCAAGTCTCCCCGGGGCATCTCCTCCCAAGTGAAAATGTATGGATTGGTGGCAGTCATAGGCAAGTATTCCAGGGGCATCTCCTCCCAAGTGAAAATGTATGGATTGGTGGCAGTCATGGGCAAGTCTCCCCGGGGCATCTCCTCCCAAGGGAGAATGTATGTATTTGTGGGAGTCTTGGGCAAGTCTCCCTGGGGCATCTTCTCCCAAGTGAGAATGTATCGACTTGTGGCAGTCTTGGGCAAGTCTCCCCGGGGCATCTCCACCCAATTCAAAATGTATGGACTTGTAGCAGTCATGGGCAAGTCTCCCCGGGGCATCACCTCCCAAGTGAAAATGTATGGATTGGTGGCAGTCATGGGCAAGTCTCCCCGGGGCATCTTCTCCCAAGGGAGAATGTATGTATTTGTGGGAGTCTTGGGCAAGTCTCCCCGTGGCATTTCCTGCCAAGTGAGAATGTATGGACTTGTGGCAGTCTTGGGCAAGTCTCCCCGGGGCATCTCCTCCCAAGTGAAAATGTATGGATTGGTGGCAGTCATAGGCAAATATTCCAGGGGCATCTCCTCCCAAGTGAAAATGTATGGATTGGTGGCAGTCATGGGCAAGTCTCCCCGGGGCATCTCCTCCCAAGGGAGAATGTATGTATTTGTGGGAGTCTTGGGCAAGTCTCCCTGGGGCATCTTCTCCCAAGTGAGAATGTATCGACTTGTGGCAGTCTTGGGCAAGTCTCCCCGGGGCATCTCCACCCAATTCAGAATGTATGGACTTGTGGCAGTCATGGGCAAGTCTCCCCGGGGCATCACCTCCCAAGTGAAAATGTATGGATTGGTGGCAGTCATGGGCAAGTCTCCCCGGGGCATCTCCTCCCAAGGGAGAATGTATGGACTTGTGGCAGTCTTGGGCAAGTCTCCCCGGGGCATTTCCTCCCAAGTGAAAATGTATGGATTGGTGGCAGTCATGGGCAAGTCTCCCCGGGGCATCTCCTCCCAAGGGAGAATGTATGTATTTGTGGGAGTCTTGGGCAAGTCTCCCCGGGGCATCTCCTCCTATGTGAGAATGTATGGACTTGTGGCAGTCTTAGGCCTATCTCCCGGGGCATCTCCTCCCAAGGGAGAATGTATGTATTTGTGGGAGTCTTGGGCAAGTCTCCCTGGGGCATCACCTCCCAAGTGAAAATGTATGGATTGGTGGCAGTCATGGGCAAGTCTCCCCGGGGCATCTCCTTCCAAGGGAGAATGTATGGACTTGTGGCAGTCTTGGGCAAGTCTCCCCGGGGCATCTCATCTTAAGTGAAAATGTATGGATTGGTGGCAGTCATGGGCAAATCTCCCCGGGGCATCTCCTCCCAAGTGAAAATATATGGATTGGTGGCAGTCATAGGCAAGTCTCCCCGAGGCATCTACTCCCAAGTGGAAATGTATAGATTGGTGGCAGTCATGGGCAAGTCTTCCCGGGGCATCACCTCCCAAGTGATAATGTATGGATTGGTGGCAGTCATGCGCAAGTCTCCCCGGGGCATCTCCTCCTAAGTGAGAATGTATGGACTTGTGGCAGTCTTAGGCAAGTCTCCCCGGGGCATCTCCTCCCAAGGGAGAATGTATGTAATTGTGGGAGTCTTGGGCAAGTCTCCCTGGGGCATCACCTCCCAAGTGAAAATGTATGGATTGGTGGCAGTCATGGGCAAGTCTCCCCGGGGCATTTCCTTCTAAGGGAGAATGTATGGACTTGTGGCAGTCTTGGGCAAGTCTCCCGGGGCATCTCCTCCCAAGTGAAAATGTATGGATTGGTGGCAGTCATGGGCAAGTCTCCCCGGGGCATCTCCTCCTAAGTGAGAATGTATGGACTTGTGGCAGTCTTAGGCAAGTCTCCCCGGGGCATCTCCTCCCAAGTGAAAATGTATGGATTGGTGGCAGTCATGGGCAAATCTCCCCGGGGCATCTCCTCCCAAGTGAAAATGTATGTATTGGTGGCAGTCATAGGCAAGTCTCCCCGAGGTATCTACTCCCAAGTGGAAATGTATAGATTGGTGGCAGTCATGGGCAAGTCTCCCCGGGGCATCACCTCCCAAGTGAAAATGTATGGATTGGTGGCAGTCATCGGCAAGTCTCCCCGGGGCATCTCCTCCCAAGTGATAATGTATGTACTTGTGGCAGTCTTGGGCAAGTCTCCCCGGGGCATCTCCTCCCAAGTGAGAATGTATGGACTTGTGGCAGTCTTGGGCAAGTCTCCCCGGGGCATTTCCTCCTAAGTGAAAATGTATGGATTGGTGGCAGTCATGGGCAAATCTCCCCGGGGCATCTCCTCCCAAGTGAAAATGTATGGATTGGTGGCAGTCATGGGCAAGTCTCCCCGGGGCATCTCCTCCCAAGGGAGAATGTATGTATTTGTGGGAGTCTTGGGCAAGTCTCCCTGGGGCATCTTCTCCCAAGTGAGAATGTATCGACTTGTGGCAGTCTTGGGCAAGTCTCCCCGGGGCATCTCCACCCAATTCAGAATGTATGGACTTGTAGCAGTCATGGGCAAGTCTCCCCGGGGCATCACCTCCCAAGTGAAAATGTATGGATTGATGGCAGTCATGGGCAAGTCTCCCCGGGGCATCTTCTCCCAAGGGAGAATGTATGTATTTGTGGGAGTCTTGGGCAAGTCTCCCCGTGGCATTTCCTGCCAAGTGAGAATGTATGGACTTGTGGCAGTCTTGGGCAAGTCTCCCCGGGGCATCTCCTCCCAAGTGAAAATGTATGGATTGGTGGCAGTCATAGGCAAGTATTCCAGGGGCATCTCCTCCCAAGTGAAAATGTATGGATTGGTGGCAGTCATGGGCAAGTCTCCCCGGGGCATCTCCTCCCAAGGGAGAATGTATGTATTTGTGGGAGTCTTGGGCAAGTCTCCCTGGGGCATCTTCTCCCAAGTGAGAATGTATCGACTTGTGGCAGTCTTGGGCAAGTCTCCCCGGGGAATCTCCACCCAATTCAGAATGTATGGACTTGTGGCAGTCATGGGCAAGTCTCCCCGGGGCATCACCTCCCAAGTGAAAATGTATGGATTGGTGGCAGTCATGGGCAAGTCTCCCCGGGGCATCTCCTCCCAAGGGAGAATGTATGGACTTGTGGCAGTCTTGGGCAAGTCTCCCCGGGGCATTTCCTCCCAAGTGAAAATGTATGGATTGGTGGCAGTCATGGGCAAGTCTCCCCGGGGTATCTCCTCCCAAGGGAGAATGTATGTATTTGTGGGAGTCTTGGGCAAGTCTCCCCGGGGCATCTCCTCCTATGTGAGAATGTATGGACTTGTGGCAGTCTTAGGCCTATCTCCCCGGGGCATCTCCTCCCAAGGGAGAATGTATGTATTTGTGGGAGTCTTGGGCAAGTCTCCCTGGGGCATCACCTCCCAAGTGAAAATGTATGGATTGGTGGCAGTCATGGGCAAGTCTCCCCGGGGCATCTCCTTCCAAGGGAGAATGTATGGACTTGTGGCAGTCTTGGGCAAGTCTCCCCGGGGCATCTCATCTTAAGTGAAAATGTATGGATTGGTGGCAGTCATGGGCAAATCTCCCCGGGGCATCTCCTCCCAAGTGAAAATATATGGATTGGTGGCAGTCATAGGCAAGTCTCCCCGAGGCATCTACTCCCAAGTGGAAATGTATAGATTGGTGGCAGTCATGGGCAAGTCTTCCCGGGGCATCACCTCCCAAGTGATAATGTATGGATTGGTGGCAGTCATGCGCAAGTCTCCCCGGGGCATCTCCTCCTAAGTGAGAATGTATGGACTTGTGGCAGTCTTAGGCAAGTCTCCCCGGGGCATCTCCTCCCAAGGGAGAATGTATGTAATTGTGGGAGTCTTGGGCAAGTCTCCCTGGGGCATCACCTCCCAAGTGAAAATGTATGGATTGGTGGCAGTCATGGGCAAGTCTCCCCGGGGCATTTCCTTCTAAGGGAGAATGTATGGACTTGTGGCAGTCTTGGGCAAGTCTCCCCGGGGCATCTCCTCCCAAGTGAAAATGTATGGATTGGTGGCAGTCATGGGCAAGTCTCCCCGGGGCATCTCCTCCTAAGTGAGAATGTATGGACTTGTGGCAGTCTTAGGCAAGTCTCCCCGGGGCATCTCCTCCCAAGTGAAAATGTATGGATTGGTGGCAGTCATGGGCAAATCTCCCCGGGGCATCTCCTCCCAAGTGAAAATGTATGTATTGGTGGCAGTCATAGGCAAGTCTCCCCGAGGCATCTACTCCCAAGTGGAAATGTATAGATTGGTGGCAGTCATGGGCAAGTCTCCCCGGGGCATCACCTCCCAAGTGAAAATGTATGGATTGGTGGCAGTCATCGGCAAGTCTCCCCGGGGCATCTCCTCCCAAGTGATAATGTATGTACTTGTGGCAGTCTTGGGCAAGTCTCCCCGGGGCATCTCCTCCCAAGTGAGAATGTATGGACTTGTGGCAGTCTTGGGCAAGTCTCCCCGGGGCATTTCCTCCTAAGTGAAAATGTATGGATTGGTGGCAGTCATGGGCAAATCTCCCCGGGGCATCTCCTCCCAAGTGAAAATGTATGGATTGGTGGCAGTCATGGGCAAGTCTCCCCGGGGCATCTCCTTCCAAGGGAGAATGTATGGACTTGTGGCAGTCTTGGGCAAGTCTCCCCGGGGCATCTCATCTTAAGTGAAAATGTATGGATTGGTGGCAGTCATGGGCAAATCTCCCCGGGGCATCTTCTCCCAAGTGAAAATGTATGGATTGGTGGCAGTCATAGGCAAGTCTCCCCGAGGCATCTACTCCCAAGTGGAAATGTATGGATTGGTGGCAGTCATGGGCAAATCTCCCCGGGGCATCTCCTCCCAAGTGAAAATGTATGGATTGGTGGCAGTCATAGGCAAGTCTCCCCGAGGCATCTACTCCCAAGTGGAAATGTATGGATTGGTGGCAGTCATGGGCAAGTCTCTCCGGGGCATTTCCTGCCAAGTGAGAATGTATGGACTTGTGGCAGTCTTGGGCAAGTCTCCCCGGGGCATCTCCTCCCAAGTGAAAATGTATGGATTGGTGGCAGTCATAGGCAAGTATTCCAGGGGCATCTCCTCCCAAGTGAAAATGTATGGATTGGTGGCAGTCATGGGCAAGTCTCCCCGGGGCATCTTCTCCCAAGGGAGAATGTATGTATTTGTGGGAGTCTTGGGCAAGTCTCCCTGGGGCATCTTCTCCCAAGTGAGAATGTATCGACTTGTGGCAGTCTTGGGCAAGTCTCCCCGGGGCATCTCCACCCAATTCAGAATGTATGGACTTGTGGCAGTCATGGGCAAGTCTCCCCGGGGCATCACCTCCCAAGTGAAAATGTATGGATTGGTGGCAGTCATGGGCAAGTCTCCCCGGGGCATCTCCTCCCAAGGGAGAATGTATGGACTTGTGGCAGTCTTGGGCAAGTCTCCCCGGGGCATCACCTCCCAAGTGAAAATGTATGGATTGGTGGCAGTCATGGGCAAGTCTCCCCGGGGCATCTCCTCCCAAGGGAGAATGTATGGACTTGTGGCAGTCTTGGGCTAGTCTCCCCGGGGCATCTCCTCCCACGTGAAAATGTATGGATTGGTGTCAGTCATGGGCAAGTATCCCCGGGGCATCTCTTCCTAAGTGAGAATGTATGGACTTGTGGCAGTCTTAGGCAAGTCTCCCCGGGGCATCTCCTCCCAAGTGAAAATGTATCGATTGGTGGCAGTCATGGGCAAGTCTCCCCGGGGCATCTCCTCCCAAGTGAAAATGTATGGATTGGTGGCAGTCATAGGCAAGTCTCCCCGAGGCATCTACTCCCAAGTGGAAATGTATAGATTGGTGGCAGTCATGGGCAAGTCTCCCCGGGGCATCACCTCCCAAGTGAAAATGTATGGATTGGTGGCAGTCATGGGCAAGTCTCCCCGGGGCATCTCCTCCCAAGTGATAATGTATGTACTTGTGGCAGTCTTGGGCAAGTCTCCCCGGGGCATCTCCTTCCAAGTGGAAATGTATGAATTGGTGGCAGTCTTGGGCAAGTCTCCCCGGGGCATCTCCTCTTAAGTGAGAAGGTATGTACTTGTGGCAGTCTTGGGCAAGTCACCCCGGGGCATCTCCTCCCAAGTGAGAATGTATGGACTTGTGTCAGTCTTGGGCAAGTCTCCACGGAGCATCTCCTCCCAAGTGAGAATGTATGGAGTTGTGGCAGTCTTGGGCAAGTCTCCCCGGGGCATCTCCTCCCAAGTGAAAATGTATGGATTGGTGGCAGTCATAGGCAAGTATTCCAGGGGCATCTCCTCCCAAGTGAAAATGTATGGATTGGTGGCAGTCATGGGCAAGTCTCCCCGGGGCATCTCCTCCCAAGGGAGAATGTATGTATTTGTGGGAGTCTTGGGCAAGTCTCCCCGGGGCATTTCTTCCCAAGTGAAAATGTATGGATTGGTGGCAGTCATAGGCAAGTCTCCCCGGCGCATCTCCTCCCAAGGGAGAATGTATGTATTTGTGGGAGTCTTGGGCAAGTCTCCCCGGGGCATCTCCTCCTAAGTGAGAATGTATGGACTTGTGGCAGTCTTAGGCAAGTCTCCCCGGGGCATCTCCTCCCAAGGGAGAATGTATGTATTTGTGGGAGTCTTGGGCAAGTCTCCCTGGGGCATCACCTCCCAAGTGAAAATGTATGGATTGGTGGCAGTCATGGGCAAGTCTCCCCGGGGCATCTCCTTCCAAGGGAGAATGTATGGACTTGTGGCAGTCTTGGGCAAGTCTCCCCGGGGCATCTCCTCCCAAGGGAGAATGTATGTATTTGTGGGAGTCTTGGGCAAGTCTCCCTGGGGCATCACCTCCCAAGTGAAAATGTATGGATTGGTGGCAGTCATGGGCAAGTCTCCCCGGGGCATCTCCTTCCAAGGGAGAATGTATGGACTTGTGGCAGTCTTGGGCAAGTCTCCCCGGGGCATCTCATCTTAAGTGAAAATGTATGGATTGGTGGCAGTCATGGGCAAATCTCCCCGGGGCATCTCCTCCCAAGTGAAAATATATGGATTGGTGGCAGTCATAGGCAAGTCTCCCCGAGGCATCTACTCCCAAGTGGAAATGTATAGATTGGTGGCAGTCATGGGCAAGTCTTCCCGGGGCATCACCTCCCAAGTGATAATGTATGGATTGGTGGCAGTCATGCGCAAGTCTCCCCGGGGCATCTCCTCCTAAGTGAGAATGTATGGACTTGTGGCAGTCTTAGGCAAGTCTCCCCGGGGCATCTCCTCCCAAGGGAGAATGTATGTAATTGTGGGAGTCTTGGGCAAGTCTCCCTGGGGCATCACCTCCCAAGTGAAAATGTATGGATTGGTGGCAGTCATGGGCAAGTCTCCCCGGGGCATTTCCTTCTAAGGGAGAATGTATGGACTTGTGGCAGTCTTGGGCAAGTCTCCCCGGGGCATCTCCTCCCAAGTGAAAATGTATGGATTGGTGGCAGTCATGGGCAAGTCTCCCCGGGGCATCTCCTCCTAAGTGAGAATGTATGGACTTGTGGCAGTCTTAGGCAAGTCTCCCCGGGGCATCTCCTCCCAAGTGAAAATGTATGGATTGGTGGCAGTCATGGGCAAATCTCCCCGGGGCATCTCCTCCCAAGTGAAAATGTATGTATTGGTGGCAGTCATAGGCAAGTCTCCCCGAGGCATCTACTCCCAAGTGGAAATGTATAGATTGGTGGCAGTCATGGGCAAGTCTCCCAGGGGCATCACCTCCCAAGTGAAAATGTATGGATTGGTGGCAGTCATCGGCAAGTCTCCCCGGGGCATCTCCTCCCAAGTGATAATGTATGTACTTGTGGCAGTCTTGGGCAAGTCTCCCCGGGGCATCTCCTCCCAAGTGAGAATGTATGGACTTGTGGCAGTCTTGGGCAAGTCTCCCCGGGGCATTTCCTCCTAAGTGAAAATGTATGGATTGGTGGCAGTCATGGGCAAATCTCCCCGGGGCATCTCCTCCCAAGTGAAAATGTATGGATTGGTGGCAGTCATGGGCAAGTCTCCCCGGGGCATCTCCTTCCAAGGGAGAATGTATGGACTTGTGGCAGTCTTGGGCAAGTCTCCCCGGGGCATCTCATCTTAAGTGAAAATGTATGGATTGGTGGCAGTCATGGGCAAATCTCCCCGGGGCATCTTCTCCCAAGTGAAAATGTATGGATTGGTGGCAGTCATAGGCAAGTCTCCCCGAGGCATCTACTCCCAAGTGGAAATGTATGGATTGGTGGCAGTCATGGGCAAATCTCCCCGGGGCATCTCCTCCCAAGTGAAAATGTATGGATTGGTGGCAGTCATAGGCAAGTCTCCCCGAGGCATCTACTCCCAAGTGGAAATGTATGGATTGGTGGCAGTCATGGGCAAGTCTCTCCGGGGCATTTCCTCCTATGTGAGAATGTATGGACTTGTGGCAGTCTTGGGCAAGTCTCCCCGGGGCATCTCCTCCCAAGTGAGAATGTATCGACTTGTGGCAGTCTTGGGCAAGTCTCCCCGGGGCATCTCCACCCAATTCAGAATGTATGGACTTGTGGCAGTCATGGGCAAGTCTCCCCGGGGCATTTCCTCCTATGTGAGAATGTATGGACTTGTGGCAGTCATGCGCAAGTCTCCCCGGGGCATCTCCTCCTAAGTGAGAATGTATGGACTTGTGGCAGTCTTAGGCAAGTCTCCCCGGGGCATCTCCTCCCAAGGGAGAATGTATGTAATTGTGGGAGTCTTGGGCAAGTCTCCCTGGGGCATCACCTCCCAAGTGAAAATGTATGGATTGGTGGCAGTCATGGGCAAGTCTCCCCGGGGCATTTCCTTCTAAGGGAGAATGTATGGACTTGTGGCAGTCTTGGGCAAGTCTCCCCGGGGCATCTCCTCCCAAGTGAAAATGTATGGATTGGTGGCAGTCATGGGCAAGTCTCCCCGGGGCATCTCCTCCTAAGTGAGAATGTATGGACTTGTGGCAGTCTTAGGCAAGTCTCCCCGGGGCATCTCCTCCCAAGTGAAAATGTATGGATTGGTGGCAGTCATGGGCAAATCTCCCCGGGGCATCTCCTCCCAAGTGAAAATGTATGTATTGGTGGCAGTCATAGGCAAGTCTCCCCGAGGCATCTACTCCCAAGTGGAAATGTATAGATTGGTGGCAGTCATGGGCAAGTCTCCCCGGGGCATCTCCTTCCAAGGGAGAATGTATGGACTTGTGGCAGTCTTGGGCAAGTCTCCCCGGGGCATCTCATCTTAAGTGAAAATGTATGGATTGGTGGCAGTCATGGGCAAATCTCCCCGGGGCATCTTCTCCCAAGTGAAAATGTATGGATTGGTGGCAGTCATAGGCAAGTCTCCCCGAGGCATCTACTCCCAAGTGGAAATGTATGGATTGGTGGCAGTCATGGGCAAATCTCCCCGGGGCATCTCCTCCCAAGTGAAAATGTATGGATTGGTGGCAGTCATAGGCAAGTCTCCCCGAGGCATCTACTCCCAAGTGGAAATGTATGGACTTGTGGCAGTCTTAGGCAAGTCTCCCCGGGGCATCTCCTCCCAAGGGAGAATGTATGTAATTGTGGGAGTCTTGGGCAAGTCTCCCTGGGGCATCACCTCCCAAGTGAAAATGTATGGATTGGTGGCAGTCATGGGCAAGTCTCCCCGGGGCATTTCCTTCTAAGGGAGAATGTATGGACTTGTGGCAGTCTTGGGCAAGTCTCCCCGGGGCATCTCCTCCCAAGTGAAAATGTATGGATTGGTGGCAGTCATGGGCAAGTCTCCCCGGGGCATCTCCTCCTAAGTGAGAATGTATGGACTTGTGGCAGTCTTAGGCAAGTCTCCCCGGGGCATCTCCTCCCAAGTGAAAATGTATGGATTGGTGGCAGTCATGGGCAAATCTCCCCGGGGCATCTCCTCCCAAGTGAAAATGTATGTATTGGTGGCAGTCATAGGCAAGTCTCCCCGAGGCATCTACTCCCAAGTGGAAATGTATAGATTGGTGGCAGTCATGGGCAAGTCTCCCCGGGGCATCACCTCCCAAGTGAAAATGTATGGATTGGTGGCAGTCATCGGCAAGTCTCCCCGGGGCATCTCCTCCCAAGTGATAATGTATGTACTTGTGGCAGTCTTGGGCAAGTCTCCCCGGGGCATCTCCTCCCAAGTGAGAATGTATGGACTTGTGGCAGTCTTGGGCAAGTCTCCCCGGGGCATTTCCTCCTAAGTGAAAATGTATGGATTGGTGGCAGTCATGGGCAAATCTCCCCGGGGCATCTCCTCCCAAGTGAAAATGTATGGATTGGTGGCAGTCATGGGCAAGTCTCCCCGGGGCATCTCCTTCCAAGGGAGAATGTATGGACTTGTGGCAGTCTTGGGCAAGTCTCCCCGGGGCATCTCATCTTAAGTGAAAATGTATGGATTGGTGGCAGTCATGGGCAAATCTCCCCGGGGCATCTTCTCCCAAGTGAAAATGTATGGATTGGTGGCAGTCATAGGCAAGTCTCCCCGAGGCATCTACTCCCAAGTGGAAATGTATGGATTGGTGGCAGTCATGGGCAAATCTCCCCGGGGCATCTCCTCCCAAGTGAAAATGTATGGATTGGTGGCAGTCATAGGCAAGTCTCCCCGAGGCATCTACTCCCAAGTGGAAATGTATGGATTGGTGGCAGTCATGGGCAAGTCTCTCCGGGGCATTTCCTGCCAAGTGAGAATGTATGGACTTGTGGCAGTCTTGGGCAAGTCTCCCCGGGGCATCTCCTCCCAAGTGAAAATGTATGGATTGGTGGCAGTCATAGGCAAGTATTCCAGGGGCATCTCCTCCCAAGTGAAAATGTATGGATTGGTGGCAGTCATGGGCAAGTCTCCCCGGGGCATCTTCTCCCAAGGGAGAATGTATGTATTTGTGGGAGTCTTGGGCAAGTCTCCCTGGGGCATCTTCTCCCAAGTGAGAATGTATCGACTTGTGGCAGTCTTGGGCAAGTCTCCCCGGGGCATCTCCACCCAATTCAGAATGTATGGACTTGTGGCAGTCATGGGCAAGTCTCCCCGGGGCATCACCTCCCAAGTGAAAATGTATGGATTGGTGGCAGTCATGGGCAAGTCTCCCCGGGGCATCTCCTCCCAAGGGAGAATGTATGGACTTGTGGCAGTCTTGGGCAAGTCTCCCCGGGGCATCACCTCCCAAGTGAAAATGTATGGATTGGTGGCAGTCATGGGCAAGTCTCCCCGGGGCATCTCCTCCCAAGGGAGAATGTATGGACTTGTGGCAGTCTTGGGCTAGTCTCCCCGGGGCATCTCCTCCCACGTGAAAATGTATGGATTGGTGTCAGTCATGGGCAAGTATCCCCGGGGCATCTCTTCCTAAGTGAGAATGTATGGACTTGTGGCAGTCTTAGGCAAGTCTCCCCGGGGCATCTCCTCCCAAGTGAAAATGTATCGATTGGTGGCAGTCATGGGCAAGTCTCCCCGGGGCATCTCCTCCCAAGTGAAAATGTATGGATTGGTGGCAGTCATAGGCAAGTCTCCCCGAGGCATCTACTCCCAAGTGGAAATGTATAGATTGGTGGCAGTCATGGGCAAGTCTCCCCGGGGCATCACCTCCCAAGTGAAAATGTATGGATTGGTGGCAGTCATGGGCAAGTCTCCCCGGGGCATCTCCTCCCAAGTGATAATGTATGTACTTGTGGCAGTCTTGGGCAAGTCTCCCCGGGGCATCTCCTTCCAAGTGGAAATGTATGAATTGGTGGCAGTCTTGGGCAAGTCTCCCCGGGGCATCTCCTCTTAAGTGAGAAGGTATGTACTTGTGGCAGTCTTGGGCAAGTCACCCCGGGGCATCTCCTCCCAAGTGAGAATGTATGGACTTGTGTCAGTCTTGGGCAAGTCTCCACGGAGCATCTCCTCCCAAGTGAGAATGTATGGAGTTGTGGCAGTCTTGGGCAAGTCTCCCCGGGGCATCTCCTCCCAAGTGAAAATGTATGGATTGGTGGCAGTCATAGGCAAGTATTCCAGGGGCATCTCCTCCCAAGTGAAAATGTATGGATTGGTGGCAGTCATGGGCAAGTCTCCCCGGGGCATCTCCTCCCAAGGGAGAATGTATGTATTTGTGGGAGTCTTGGGCAAGTCTCCCCGGGGCATTTCTTCCCAAGTGAAAATGTATGGATTGGTGGCAGTCATAGGCAAGTCTCCCCGGCGCATCTCCTCCCAAGGGAGAATGTATGTATTTGTGGGAGTCTTGGGCAAGTCTCCCCGGGGCATCTCCTCCTAAGTGAGAATGTATGGACTTGTGGCAGTCTTAGGCAAGTCTCCCCGGGGCATCTCCTCCCAAGGGAGAATGTATGTATTTGTGGGAGTCTTGGGCAAGTCTCCCTGGGGCATCACCTCCCAAGTGAAAATGTATGGATTGGTGGCAGTCATGGGCAAGTCTCCCCGGGGCATCTCCTTCCAAGGGAGAATGTATGGACTTGTGGCAGTCTTGGGCAAGTCTCCCCGGGGCATCTCCTCCCAAGGGAGAATGTATGTATTTGTGGGAGTCTTGGGCAAGTCTCCCTGGGGCATCACCTCCCAAGTGAAAATGTATGGATTGGTGGCAGTCATGGGCAAGTCTCCCCGGGGCATCTCCTTCCAAGGGAGAATGTATGGACTTGTGGCAGTCTTGGGCAAGTCTCCCCGGGGCATCTCATCTTAAGTGAAAATGTATGGATTGGTGGCAGTCATGGGCAAATCTCCCCGGGGCATCTCCTCCCAAGTGAAAATATATGGATTGGTGGCAGTCATAGGCAAGTCTCCCCGAGGCATCTACTCCCAAGTGGAAATGTATAGATTGGTGGCAGTCATGGGCAAGTCTTCCCGGGGCATCACCTCCCAAGTGATAATGTATGGATTGGTGGCAGTCATGCGCAAGTCTCCCCGGGGCATCTCCTCCTAAGTGAGAATGTATGGACTTGTGGCAGTCTTAGGCAAGTCTCCCCGGGGCATCTCCTCCCAAGGGAGAATGTATGTAATTGTGGGAGTCTTGGGCAAGTCTCCCTGGGGCATCACCTCCCAAGTGAAAATGTATGGATTGGTGGCAGTCATGGGCAAGTCTCCCCGGGGCATTTCCTTCTAAGGGAGAATGTATGGACTTGTGGCAGTCTTGGGCAAGTCTCCCCGGGGCATCTCCTCCCAAGTGAAAATGTATGGATTGGTGGCAGTCATGGGCAAGTCTCCCCGGGGCATCTCCTCCTAAGTGAGAATGTATGGACTTGTGGCAGTCTTAGGCAAGTCTCCCCGGGGCATCTCCTCCCAAGTGAAAATGTATGGATTGGTGGCAGTCATGGGCAAATCTCCCCGGGGCATCTCCTCCCAAGTGAAAATGTATGTATTGGTGGCAGTCATAGGCAAGTCTCCCCGAGGCATCTACTCCCAAGTGGAAATGTATAGATTGGTGGCAGTCATGGGCAAGTCTCCCAGGGGCATCACCTCCCAAGTGAAAATGTATGGATTGGTGGCAGTCATCGGCAAGTCTCCCCGGGGCATCTCCTCCCAAGTGATAATGTATGTACTTGTGGCAGTCTTGGGCAAGTCTCCCCGGGGCATCTCCTCCCAAGTGAGAATGTATGGACTTGTGGCAGTCTTGGGCAAGTCTCCCCGGGGCATTTCCTCCTAAGTGAAAATGTATGGATTGGTGGCAGTCATGGGCAAATCTCCCCGGGGCATCTCCTCCCAAGTGAAAATGTATGGATTGGTGGCAGTCATGGGCAAGTCTCCCCGGGGCATCTCCTTCCAAGGGAGAATGTATGGACTTGTGGCAGTCTTGGGCAAGTCTCCCCGGGGCATCTCATCTTAAGTGAAAATGTATGGATTGGTGGCAGTCATGGGCAAATCTCCCCGGGGCATCTTCTCCCAAGTGAAAATGTATGGATTGGTGGCAGTCATAGGCAAGTCTCCCCGAGGCATCTACTCCCAAGTGGAAATGTATGGATTGGTGGCAGTCATGGGCAAATCTCCCCGGGGCATCTCCTCCCAAGTGAAAATGTATGGATTGGTGGCAGTCATAGGCAAGTCTCCCCGAGGCATCTACTCCCAAGTGGAAATGTATGGATTGGTGGCAGTCATGGGCAAGTCTCTCCGGGGCATTTCCTCCTATGTGAGAATGTATGGACTTGTGGCAGTCTTGGGCAAGTCTCCCCGGGGCATCTCCTCCCAAGTGAGAATGTATCGACTTGTGGCAGTCTTGGGCAAGTCTCCCCGGGGCATCTCCACCCAATTCAGAATGTATGGACTTGTGGCAGTCATGGGCAAGTCTCCCCGGGGCATTTCCTCCTATGTGAGAATGTATGGACTTGTGGCAGTCATGCGCAAGTCTCCCCGGGGCATCTCCTCCTAAGTGAGAATGTATGGACTTGTGGCAGTCTTAGGCAAGTCTCCCCGGGGCATCTCCTCCCAAGGGAGAATGTATGTAATTGTGGGAGTCTTGGGCAAGTCTCCCTGGGGCATCACCTCCCAAGTGAAAATGTATGGATTGGTGGCAGTCATGGGCAAGTCTCCCCGGGGCATTTCCTTCTAAGGGAGAATGTATGGACTTGTGGCAGTCTTGGGCAAGTCTCCCCGGGGCATCTCCTCCCAAGTGAAAATGTATGGATTGGTGGCAGTCATGGGCAAGTCTCCCCGGGGCATCTCCTCCTAAGTGAGAATGTATGGACTTGTGGCAGTCTTAGGCAAGTCTCCCCGGGGCATCTCCTCCCAAGTGAAAATGTATGGATTGGTGGCAGTCATGGGCAAATCTCCCCGGGGCATCTCCTCCCAAGTGAAAATGTATGTATTGGTGGCAGTCATAGGCAAGTCTCCCCGAGGCATCTACTCCCAAGTGGAAATGTATAGATTGGTGGCAGTCATGGGCAAGTCTCCCCGGGGCATCTCCTTCCAAGGGAGAATGTATGGACTTGTGGCAGTCTTGGGCAAGTCTCCCCGGGGCATCTCATCTTAAGTGAAAATGTATGGATTGGTGGCAGTCATGGGCAAATCTCCCCGGGGCATCTTCTCCCAAGTGAAAATGTATGGATTGGTGGCAGTCATAGGCAAGTCTCCCCGAGGCATCTACTCCCAAGTGGAAATGTATGGATTGGTGGCAGTCATGGGCAAATCTCCCCGGGGCATCTCCTCCCAAGTGAAAATGTATGGATTGGTGGCAGTCATGCGCAAGTCTCCCCGGGGCATCTACTCCCAAGTGGAAATGTATGGATTGGTGGCAGTCATGGGCAAGTCTCTCCGGGGCATTTCCTGCCAAGTGAGAATGTATGGACTTGTGGCAGTCTTGGGCAAGTCTCCCCGGGGCATCTCCTCCCAAGTGAAAATGTATGGATTGGTGGCAGTCATAGGCAAGTATTCCAGGGGCATCTCCTCCCAAGTGAAAATGTATGGATTGGTGGCAGTCATGGGCAAGTCTCCCCGGGGCATCTTCTCCCAAGGGAGAATGTATGTATTTGTGGGAGTCTTGGGCAAGTCTCCCTGGGGCATCTTCTCCCAAGTGAGAATGTATCGACTTGTGGCAGTCTTGGGCAAGTCTCCCCGGGGCATCTCCACCCAATTCAGAATGTATGGACTTGTGGCAGTCATGGGCAAGTCTCCCCGGGGCATCACCTCCCAAGTGAAAATGTATGGATTGGTGGCAGTCATGGGCAAGTCTCCCCGGGGCATCTCCTCCCAAGGGAGAATGTATGGACTTGTGGCAGTCTTGGGCAAGTCTCCCCGGGGCATCACCTCCCAAGTGAAAATGTATGGATTGGTGGCAGTCATGGGCAAGTCTCCCCGGGGCATCTCCTCCCAAGGGAGAATGTATGGACTTGTGGCAGTCTTGGGCTAGTCTCCCCGGGGCATCTCCTCCCACGTGAAAATGTATGGATTGGTGTCAGTCATGGGCAAGTATCCCCGGGGCATCTCTTCCTAAGTGAGAATGTATGGACTTGTGGCAGTCTTAGGCAAGTCTCCCCGGGGCATCTCCTCCCAAGTGAAAATGTATCGATTGGTGGCAGTCATGGGCAAGTCTCCCCGGGGCATCTCCTCCCAAGTGAAAATGTATGGATTGGTGGCAGTCATAGGCAAGTCTCCCCGAGGCATCTACTCCCAAGTGGAAATGTATAGATTGGTGGCAGTCATGGGCAAGTCTCCCCGGGGCATCACCTCCCAAGTGAAAATGTATGGATTGGTGGCAGTCATGGGCAAGTCTCCCCGGGGCATCTCCTCCCAAGTGATAATGTATGTACTTGTGGCAGTCTTGGGCAAGTCTCCCCGGGGCATCTCCTTCCAAGTGGAAATGTATGAATTGGTGGCAGTCTTGGGCAAGTCTCCCCGGGGCATCTCCTCTTAAGTGAGAAGGTATGTACTTGTGGCAGTCTTGGGCAAGTCACCCCGGGGCATCTCCTCCCAAGTGAGAATGTATGGACTTGTGTCAGTCTTGGGCAAGTCTCCACGGAGCATCTCCTCCCAAGTGAGAATGTATGGAGTTGTGGCAGTCTTGGGCAAGTCTCCCCGGGGCATCTCCTCCCAAGTGAAAATGTATGGATTGGTGGCAGTCATAGGCAAGTATTCCAGGGGCATCTCCTCCCAAGTGAAAATGTATGGATTGGTGGCAGTCATGGGCAAGTCTCCCCGGGGCATCTCCTCCCAAGGGAGAATGTATGTATTTGTGGGAGTCTTGGGCAAGTCTCCCCGGGGCATTTCTTCCCAAGTGAAAATGTATGGATTGGTGGCAGTCATAGGCAAGTCTCCCCGGCGCATCTCCTCCCAAGGGAGAATGTATGTATTTGTGGGAGTCTTGGGCAAGTCTCCCCGGGGCATCTCCTCCTAAGTGAGAATGTATGGACTTGTGGCAGTCTTAGGCAAGTCTCCCCGGGGCATCTCCTCCCAAGGGAGAATGTATGTATTTGTGGGAGTCTTGGGCAAGTCTCCCTGGGGCATCACCTCCCAAGTGAAAATGTATGGATTGGTGGCAGTCATGGGCAAGTCTCCCCGGGGCATCTCCTTCCAAGGGAGAATGTATGGACTTGTGGCAGTCTTGGGCAAGTCTCCCCGGGGCATCTCCTCCCAAGGGAGAATGTATGTATTTGTGGGAGTCTTGGGCAAGTCTCCCTGGGGCATCACCTCCCAAGTGAAAATGTATGGATTGGTGGCAGTCATGGGCAAGTCTCCCCGGGGCATCTCCTTCCAAGGGAGAATGTATGGACTTGTGGCAGTCTTGGGCAAGTCTCCCCGGGGCATCTCATCTTAAGTGAAAATGTATGGATTGGTGGCAGTCATGGGCAAATCTCCCCGGGGCATCTCCTCCCAAGTGAAAATATATGGATTGGTGGCAGTCATAGGCAAGTCTCCCCGAGGCATCTACTCCCAAGTGGAAATGTATAGATTGGTGGCAGTCATGGGCAAGTCTTCCCGGGGCATCACCTCCCAAGTGATAATGTATGGATTGGTGGCAGTCATGCGCAAGTCTCCCCGGGGCATCTCCTCCTAAGTGAGAATGTATGGACTTGTGGCAGTCTTAGGCAAGTCTCCCCGGGGCATCTCCTCCCAAGGGAGAATGTATGTAATTGTGGGAGTCTTGGGCAAGTCTCCCTGGGGCATCACCTCCCAAGTGAAAATGTATGGATTGGTGGCAGTCATGGGCAAGTCTCCCCGGGGCATTTCCTTCTAAGGGAGAATGTATGGACTTGTGGCAGTCTTGGGCAAGTCTCCCCGGGGCATCTCCTCCCAAGTGAAAATGTATGGATTGGTGGCAGTCATGGGCAAGTCTCCCCGGGGCATCTCCTCCTAAGTGAGAATGTATGGACTTGTGGCAGTCTTAGGCAAGTCTCCCCGGGGCATCTCCTCCCAAGTGAAAATGTATGGATTGGTGGCAGTCATGGGCAAATCTCCCCGGGGCATCTCCTCCCAAGTGAAAATGTATGTATTGGTGGCAGTCATAGGCAAGTCTCCCCGAGGCATCTACTCCCAAGTGGAAATGTATAGATTGGTGGCAGTCATGGGCAAGTCTCCCAGGGGCATCACCTCCCAAGTGAAAATGTATGGATTGGTGGCAGTCATCGGCAAGTCTCCCCGGGGCATCTCCTCCCAAGTGATAATGTATGTACTTGTGGCAGTCTTGGGCAAGTCTCCCCGGGGCATCTCCTCCCAAGTGAGAATGTATGGACTTGTGGCAGTCTTGGGCAAGTCTCCCCGGGGCATTTCCTCCTAAGTGAAAATGTATGGATTGGTGGCAGTCATGGGCAAATCTCCCCGGGGCATCTCCTCCCAAGTGAAAATGTATGGATTGGTGGCAGTCATGGGCAAGTCTCCCCGGGGCATCTCCTTCCAAGGGAGAATGTATGGACTTGTGGCAGTCTTGGGCAAGTCTCCCCGGGGCATCTCATCTTAAGTGAAAATGTATGGATTGGTGGCAGTCATGGGCAAATCTCCCCGGGGCATCTTCTCCCAAGTGAAAATGTATGGATTGGTGGCAGTCATAGGCAAGTCTCCCCGAGGCATCTACTCCCAAGTGGAAATGTATGGATTGGTGGCAGTCATGGGCAAATCTCCCCGGGGCATCTCCTCCCAAGTGAAAATGTATGGATTGGTGGCAGTCATAGGCAAGTCTCCCCGAGGCATCTACTCCCAAGTGGAAATGTATGGATTGGTGGCAGTCATGGGCAAGTCTCTCCGGGGCATTTCCTCCTATGTGAGAATGTATGGACTTGTGGCAGTCTTGGGCAAGTCTCCCCGGGGCATCTCCTCCCAAGTGAGAATGTATCGACTTGTGGCAGTCTTGGGCAAGTCTCCCCGGGGCATCTCCACCCAATTCAGAATGTATGGACTTGTGGCAGTCATGGGCAAGTCTCCCCGGGGCATTTCCTCCTATGTGAGAATGTATGGACTTGTGGCAGTCATGCGCAAGTCTCCCCGGGGCATCTCCTCCTAAGTGAGAATGTATGGACTTGTGGCAGTCTTAGGCAAGTCTCCCCGGGGCATCTCCTCCCAAGGGAGAATGTATGTAATTGTGGGAGTCTTGGGCAAGTCTCCCTGGGGCATCACCTCCCAAGTGAAAATGTATGGATTGGTGGCAGTCATGGGCAAGTCTCCCCGGGGCATTTCCTTCTAAGGGAGAATGTATGGACTTGTGGCAGTCTTGGGCAAGTCTCCCCGGGGCATCTCCTCCCAAGTGAAAATGTATGGATTGGTGGCAGTCATGGGCAAGTCTCCCCGGGGCATCTCCTCCTAAGTGAGAATGTATGGACTTGTGGCAGTCTTAGGCAAGTCTCCCCGGGGCATCTCCTCCCAAGTGAAAATGTATGGATTGGTGGCAGTCATGGGCAAATCTCCCCGGGGCATCTCCTCCCAAGTGAAAATGTATGTATTGGTGGCAGTCATAGGCAAGTCTCCCCGAGGCATCTACTCCCAAGTGGAAATGTATAGATTGGTGGCAGTCATGGGCAAGTCTCCCCGGGGCATCACCTCCCAAGTGAAAATGTATGGATTGGTGGCAGTCATCGGCAAGTCTCCCCGGGGCATCTCCTCCCAAGTGATAATGTATGTACTTGTGGCAGTCTTGGGCAAGTCTCCCCGGGGCATCTCCTCCCAAGTGAGAATGTATGGACTTGTGGCAGTCTTGGGCAAGTCTCCCCGGGGCATTTCCTCCTAAGTGAAAATGTATGGATTGGTGGCAGTCATGGGCAAATCTCCCCGGGGCATCTCCTCCCAAGTGAAAATGTATGGATTGGTGGCAGTCATGGGCAAGTCTCCCCGGGGCATCTCCTTCCAAGGGAGAATGTATGGACTTGTGGCAGTCTTGGGCAAGTCTCCCCGGGGCATCTCATCTTAAGTGAAAATGTATGGATTGGTGGCAGTCATGGGCAAATCTCCCCGGGGCATCTTCTCCCAAGTGAAAATGTATGGATTGGTGGCAGTCATAGGCAAGTCTCCCCGAGGCATCTACTCCCAAGTGGAAATGTATGGATTGGTGGCAGTCATGGGCAAATCTCCCCGGGGCATCTCCTCCCAAGTGAAAATGTATGGATTGGTGGCAGTCATAGGCAAGTCTCCCCGAGGCATCTACTCCCAAGTGGAAATGTATGGATTGGTGGCAGTCATGGGCAAGTCTCTCCGGGGCATTTCCTGCCAAGTGAGAATGTATGGACTTGTGGCAGTCTTGGGCAAGTCTCCCCGGGGCATCTCCTCCCAAGTGAAAATGTATGGATTGGTGGCAGTCATAGGCAAGTATTCCAGGGGCATCTCCTCCCAAGTGAAAATGTATGGATTGGTGGCAGTCATGGGCAAGTCTCCCCGGGGCATCTTCTCCCAAGTGAAAATGTATGGATTGGTGGCAGTCATCGGCAAGTCTCCCCGGGGCATCTCCTCCCAAGTGATAATGTATGTACTTGTGGCAGTCTTGGGCAAGTCTCCCCGGGGCATCTCCTCCCAAGTGAGAATGTATGGACTTGTGGCAGTCTTGGGCAAGTCTCCCCGGGGCATTTCCTCCTAAGTGAAAATGTATGGATTGGTGGCAGTCATGGGCAAATCTCCCCGGGGCATCTCCTCCCAAGTGATAATGTATGTACTTGTGGCAGTCTTGGGCAAGTCTCCCCGGGGCATCTCCTCCCAAGTGAGAATGTATGGACTTGTGGCAGTCTTGGGCAAGTCTCCCCGGGGCATTTCCTCCTAAGTGAAAATGTATGGATTGGTGGCAGTCATGGGCAAATCTCCCCGGGGCATCTCCTCCCAAGTGAAAATGTATGGATTGGTGGCAGTCATGGGCAAGTCTCCCCGGGGCATCTCCTTCCAAGGGAGAATGTATGGACTTGTGGCAGTCTTGGGCAAGTCTCCCCGGGGCATCTCATCTTAAGTGAAAATGTATGGATTGGTGGCAGTCATGGGCAAATCTCCCCGGGGCATCTTCTCCCAAGTGAAAATGTATGGATTGGTGGCAGTCATAGGCAAGTCTCCCCGAGGCATCTACTCCCAAGTGGAAATGTATGGATTGGTGGCAGTCATGGGCAAATCTCCCCGGGGCATCTCCTCCCAAGTGAAAATGTATGGATTGGTGGCAGTCATAGGCAAGTCTCCCCGAGGCATCTACTCCCAAGTGGAAATGTATGGATTGGTGGCAGTCATGGGCAAGTCTCTCCGGGGCATTTCCTGCCAAGTGAGAATGTATGGACTTGTGGCAGTCTTGGGCAAGTCTCCCCGGGGCATCTCCTCCCAAGTGAAAATGTATGGATTGGTGGCAGTCATAGGCAAGTATTCCAGGGGCATCTCCTCCCAAGTGAAAATGTATGGATTGGTGGCAGTCATGGGCAAGTCTCCCCGGGGCATCTTCTCCCAAGGGAGAATGTATGTATTTGTGGGAGTCTTGGGCAAGTCTCCCTGGGGCATCTTCTCCCAAGTGAGAATGTATCGACTTGTGGCAGTCTTGGGCAAGTCTCCCCGGGGCATCTCCACCCAATTCAGAATGTATGGACTTGTGGCAGTCATGGGCAAGTCTCCCCGGGGCATCACCTCCCAAGTGAAAATGTATGGATTGGTGGCAGTCATGGGCAAGTCTCCCCGGGGCATCTCCTCCCAAGGGAGAATGTATGGACTTGTGGCAGTCTTGGGCAAGTCTCCCCGGGGCATCACCTCCCAAGTGAAAATGTATGGATTGGTGGCAGTCATGGGCAAGTCTCCCCGGGGCATCTCCTCCCAAGGGAGAATGTATGGACTTGTGGCAGTCTTGGGCTAGTCTCCCCGGGGCATCTCCTCCCACGTGAAAATGTATGGATTGGTGTCAGTCATGGGCAAGTATCCCCGGGGCATCTCTTCCTAAGTGAGAATGTATGGACTTGTGGCAGTCTTAGGCAAGTCTCCCCGGGGCATCTCCTCCCAAGTGAAAATGTATCGATTGGTGGCAGTCATGGGCAAGTCTCCCCGGGGCATCTCCTCCCAAGTGAAAATGTATGGATTGGTGGCAGTCATAGGCAAGTCTCCCCGAGGCATCTACTCCCAAGTGGAAATGTATAGATTGGTGGCAGTCATGGGCAAGTCTCCCCGGGGCATCACCTCCCAAGTGAAAATGTATGGATTGGTGGCAGTCATGGGCAAGTCTCCCCGGGGCATCTCCTCCCAAGTGATAATGTATGTACTTGTGGCAGTCTTGGGCAAGTCTCCCCGGGGCATCTCCTTCCAAGTGGAAATGTATGAATTGGTGGCAGTCTTGGGCAAGTCTCCCCGGGGCATCTCCTCTTAAGTGAGAAGGTATGTACTTGTGGCAGTCTTGGGCAAGTCACCCCGGGGCATCTCCTCCCAAGTGAGAATGTATGGACTTGTGTCAGTCTTGGGCAAGTCTCCACGGAGCATCTCCTCCCAAGTGAGAATGTATGGAGTTGTGGCAGTCTTGGGCAAGTCTCCCCGGGGCATCTCCTCCCAAGTGAAAATGTATGGATTGGTGGCAGTCATAGGCAAGTATTCCAGGGGCATCTCCTCCCAAGTGAAAATGTATGGATTGGTGGCAGTCATGGGCAAGTCTCCCCGGGGCATCTCCTCCCAAGGGAGAATGTATGTATTTGTGGGAGTCTTGGGCAAGTCTCCCCGGGGCATTTCTTCCCAAGTGAAAATGTATGGATTGGTGGCAGTCATAGGCAAGTCTCCCCGGCGCATCTCCTCCCAAGGGAGAATGTATGTATTTGTGGGAGTCTTGGGCAAGTCTCCCCGGGGCATCTCCTCCTAAGTGAGAATGTATGGACTTGTGGCAGTCTTAGGCAAGTCTCCCCGGGGCATCTCCTCCCAAGGGAGAATGTATGTATTTGTGGGAGTCTTGGGCAAGTCTCCCTGGGGCATCACCTCCCAAGTGAAAATGTATGGATTGGTGGCAGTCATGGGCAAGTCTCCCCGGGGCATCTCCTTCCAAGGGAGAATGTATGGACTTGTGGCAGTCTTGGGCAAGTCTCCCCGGGGCATCTCCTCCCAAGGGAGAATGTATGTATTTGTGGGAGTCTTGGGCAAGTCTCCCTGGGGCATCACCTCCCAAGTGAAAATGTATGGATTGGTGGCAGTCATGGGCAAGTCTCCCCGGGGCATCTCCTTCCAAGGGAGAATGTATGGACTTGTGGCAGTCTTGGGCAAGTCTCCCCGGGGCATCTCATCTTAAGTGAAAATGTATGGATTGGTGGCAGTCATGGGCAAATCTCCCCGGGGCATCTCCTCCCAAGTGAAAATATATGGATTGGTGGCAGTCATAGGCAAGTCTCCCCGAGGCATCTACTCCCAAGTGGAAATGTATAGATTGGTGGCAGTCATGGGCAAGTCTTCCCGGGGCATCACCTCCCAAGTGATAATGTATGGATTGGTGGCAGTCATGCGCAAGTCTCCCCGGGGCATCTCCTCCTAAGTGAGAATGTATGGACTTGTGGCAGTCTTAGGCAAGTCTCCCCGGGGCATCTCCTCCCAAGGGAGAATGTATGTAATTGTGGGAGTCTTGGGCAAGTCTCCCTGGGGCATCACCTCCCAAGTGAAAATGTATGGATTGGTGGCAGTCATGGGCAAGTCTCCCCGGGGCATTTCCTTCTAAGGGAGAATGTATGGACTTGTGGCAGTCTTGGGCAAGTCTCCCCGGGGCATCTCCTCCCAAGTGAAAATGTATGGATTGGTGGCAGTCATGGGCAAGTCTCCCCGGGGCATCTCCTCCTAAGTGAGAATGTATGGACTTGTGGCAGTCTTAGGCAAGTCTCCCCGGGGCATCTCCTCCCAAGTGAAAATGTATGGATTGGTGGCAGTCATGGGCAAATCTCCCCGGGGCATCTCCTCCCAAGTGAAAATGTATGTATTGGTGGCAGTCATAGGCAAGTCTCCCCGAGGCATCTACTCCCAAGTGGAAATGTATAGATTGGTGGCAGTCATGGGCAAGTCTCCCAGGGGCATCACCTCCCAAGTGAAAATGTATGGATTGGTGGCAGTCATCGGCAAGTCTCCCCGGGGCATCTCCTCCCAAGTGATAATGTATGTACTTGTGGCAGTCTTGGGCAAGTCTCCCCGGGGCATCTCCTCCCAAGTGAGAATGTATGGACTTGTGGCAGTCTTGGGCAAGTCTCCCCGGGGCATTTCCTCCTAAGTGAAAATGTATGGATTGGTGGCAGTCATGGGCAAATCTCCCCGGGGCATCTCCTCCCAAGTGAAAATGTATGGATTGGTGGCAGTCATGGGCAAGTCTCCCCGGGGCATCTCCTTCCAAGGGAGAATGTATGGACTTGTGGCAGTCTTGGGCAAGTCTCCCCGGGGCATCTCATCTTAAGTGAAAATGTATGGATTGGTGGCAGTCATGGGCAAATCTCCCCGGGGCATCTTCTCCCAAGTGAAAATGTATGGATTGGTGGCAGTCATAGGCAAGTCTCCCCGAGGCATCTACTCCCAAGTGGAAATGTATGGATTGGTGGCAGTCATGGGCAAATCTCCCCGGGGCATCTCCTCCCAAGTGAAAATGTATGGATTGGTGGCAGTCATAGGCAAGTCTCCCCGAGGCATCTACTCCCAAGTGGAAATGTATGGATTGGTGGCAGTCATGGGCAAGTCTCTCCGGGGCATTTCCTCCTATGTGAGAATGTATGGACTTGTGGCAGTCTTGGGCAAGTCTCCCCGGGGCATCTCCTCCCAAGTGAGAATGTATCGACTTGTGGCAGTCTTGGGCAAGTCTCCCCGGGGCATCTCCACCCAATTCAGAATGTATGGACTTGTGGCAGTCATGGGCAAGTCTCCCCGGGGCATTTCCTCCTATGTGAGAATGTATGGACTTGTGGCAGTCATGCGCAAGTCTCCCCGGGGCATCTCCTCCTAAGTGAGAATGTATGGACTTGTGGCAGTCTTAGGCAAGTCTCCCCGGGGCATCTCCTCCCAAGGGAGAATGTATGTAATTGTGGGAGTCTTGGGCAAGTCTCCCTGGGGCATCACCTCCCAAGTGAAAATGTATGGATTGGTGGCAGTCATGGGCAAGTCTCCCCGGGGCATTTCCTTCTAAGGGAGAATGTATGGACTTGTGGCAGTCTTGGGCAAGTCTCCCCGGGGCATCTCCTCCCAAGTGAAAATGTATGGATTGGTGGCAGTCATGGGCAAGTCTCCCCGGGGCATCTCCTCCTAAGTGAGAATGTATGGACTTGTGGCAGTCTTAGGCAAGTCTCCCCGGGGCATCTCCTCCCAAGTGAAAATGTATGGATTGGTGGCAGTCATGGGCAAATCTCCCCGGGGCATCTCCTCCCAAGTGAAAATGTATGTATTGGTGGCAGTCATAGGCAAGTCTCCCCGAGGCATCTACTCCCAAGTGGAAATGTATAGATTGGTGGCAGTCATGGGCAAGTCTCCCCGGGGCATCTCCTTCCAAGGGAGAATGTATGGACTTGTGGCAGTCTTGGGCAAGTCTCCCCGGGGCATCTCATCTTAAGTGAAAATGTATGGATTGGTGGCAGTCATGGGCAAATCTCCCCGGGGCATCTTCTCCCAAGTGAAAATGTATGGATTGGTGGCAGTCATAGGCAAGTCTCCCCGAGGCATCTACTCCCAAGTGGAAATGTATGGATTGGTGGCAGTCATGGGCAAATCTCCCCGGGGCATCTCCTCCCAAGTGAAAATGTATGGATTGGTGGCAGTCATAGGCAAGTCTCCCCGAGGCATCTACTCCCAAGTGGAAATGTATGGACTTGTGGCAGTCTTAGGCAAGTCTCCCCGGGGCATCTCCTCCCAAGGGAGAATGTATGTAATTGTGGGAGTCTTGGGCAAGTCTCCCTGGGGCATCACCTCCCAAGTGAAAATGTATGGATTGGTGGCAGTCATGGGCAAGTCTCCCCGGGGCATTTCCTTCTAAGGGAGAATGTATGGACTTGTGGCAGTCTTGGGCAAGTCTCCCCGGGGCATCTCCTCCCAAGTGAAAATGTATGGATTGGTGGCAGTCATGGGCAAGTCTCCCCGGGGCATCTCCTCCTAAGTGAGAATGTATGGACTTGTGGCAGTCTTAGGCAAGTCTCCCCGGGGCATCTCCTCCCAAGTGAAAATGTATGGATTGGTGGCAGTCATGGGCAAATCTCCCCGGGGCATCTCCTCCCAAGTGAAAATGTATGTATTGGTGGCAGTCATAGGCAAGTCTCCCCGAGGCATCTACTCCCAAGTGGAAATGTATAGATTGGTGGCAGTCATGGGCAAGTCTCCCCGGGGCATCACCTCCCAAGTGAAAATGTATGGATTGGTGGCAGTCATCGGCAAGTCTCCCCGGGGCATCTCCTCCCAAGTGATAATGTATGTACTTGTGGCAGTCTTGGGCAAGTCTCCCCGGGGCATCTCCTCCCAAGTGAGAATGTATGGACTTGTGGCAGTCTTGGGCAAGTCTCCCCGGGGCATTTCCTCCTAAGTGAAAATGTATGGATTGGTGGCAGTCATGGGCAAATCTCCCCGGGGCATCTCCTCCCAAGTGAAAATGTATGGATTGGTGGCAGTCATGGGCAAGTCTCCCCGGGGCATCTCCTTCCAAGGGAGAATGTATGGACTTGTGGCAGTCTTGGGCAAGTCTCCCCGGGGCATCTCATCTTAAGTGAAAATGTATGGATTGGTGGCAGTCATGGGCAAATCTCCCCGGGGCATCTTCTCCCAAGTGAAAATGTATGGATTGGTGGCAGTCATAGGCAAGTCTCCCCGAGGCATCTACTCCCAAGTGGAAATGTATGGATTGGTGGCAGTCATGGGCAAATCTCCCCGGGGCATCTCCTCCCAAGTGAAAATGTATGGATTGGTGGCAGTCATAGGCAAGTCTCCCCGAGGCATCTACTCCCAAGTGGAAATGTATGGATTGGTGGCAGTCATGGGCAAGTCTCTCCGGGGCATTTCCTGCCAAGTGAGAATGTATGGACTTGTGGCAGTCTTGGGCAAGTCTCCCCGGGGCATCTCCTCCCAAGTGAAAATGTATGGATTGGTGGCAGTCATAGGCAAGTATTCCAGGGGCATCTCCTCCCAAGTGAAAATGTATGGATTGGTGGCAGTCATGGGCAAGTCTCCCCGGGGCATCTTCTCCCAAGGGAGAATGTATGTATTTGTGGGAGTCTTGGGCAAGTCTCCCTGGGGCATCTTCTCCCAAGTGAGAATGTATCGACTTGTGGCAGTCTTGGGCAAGTCTCCCCGGGGCATCTCCACCCAATTCAGAATGTATGGACTTGTGGCAGTCATGGGCAAGTCTCCCCGGGGCATCACCTCCCAAGTGAAAATGTATGGATTGGTGGCAGTCATGGGCAAGTCTCCCCGGGGCATCTCCTCCCAAGGGAGAATGTATGGACTTGTGGCAGTCTTGGGCAAGTCTCCCCGGGGCATCACCTCCCAAGTGAAAATGTATGGATTGGTGGCAGTCATGGGCAAGTCTCCCCGGGGCATCTCCTCCCAAGGGAGAATGTATGGACTTGTGGCAGTCTTGGGCTAGTCTCCCCGGGGCATCTCCTCCCACGTGAAAATGTATGGATTGGTGTCAGTCATGGGCAAGTATCCCCGGGGCATCTCTTCCTAAGTGAGAATGTATGGACTTGTGGCAGTCTTAGGCAAGTCTCCCCGGGGCATCTCCTCCCAAGTGAAAATGTATCGATTGGTGGCAGTCATGGGCAAGTCTCCCCGGGGCATCTCCTCCCAAGTGAAAATGTATGGATTGGTGGCAGTCATAGGCAAGTCTCCCCGAGGCATCTACTCCCAAGTGGAAATGTATAGATTGGTGGCAGTCATGGGCAAGTCTCCCCGGGGCATCACCTCCCAAGTGAAAATGTATGGATTGGTGGCAGTCATGGGCAAGTCTCCCCGGGGCATCTCCTCCCAAGTGATAATGTATGTACTTGTGGCAGTCTTGGGCAAGTCTCCCCGGGGCATCTCCTTCCAAGTGGAAATGTATGAATTGGTGGCAGTCTTGGGCAAGTCTCCCCGGGGCATCTCCTCTTAAGTGAGAAGGTATGTACTTGTGGCAGTCTTGGGCAAGTCACCCCGGGGCATCTCCTCCCAAGTGAGAATGTATGGACTTGTGTCAGTCTTGGGCAAGTCTCCACGGAGCATCTCCTCCCAAGTGAGAATGTATGGAGTTGTGGCAGTCTTGGGCAAGTCTCCCCGGGGCATCTCCTCCCAAGTGAAAATGTATGGATTGGTGGCAGTCATAGGCAAGTATTCCAGGGGCATCTCCTCCCAAGTGAAAATGTATGGATTGGTGGCAGTCATGGGCAAGTCTCCCCGGGGCATCTCCTCCCAAGGGAGAATGTATGTATTTGTGGGAGTCTTGGGCAAGTCTCCCCGGGGCATTTCTTCCCAAGTGAAAATGTATGGATTGGTGGCAGTCATAGGCAAGTCTCCCCGGCGCATCTCCTCCCAAGGGAGAATGTATGTATTTGTGGGAGTCTTGGGCAAGTCTCCCCGGGGCATCTCCTCCTAAGTGAGAATGTATGGACTTGTGGCAGTCTTAGGCAAGTCTCCCCGGGGCATCTCCTCCCAAGGGAGAATGTATGTATTTGTGGGAGTCTTGGGCAAGTCTCCCTGGGGCATCACCTCCCAAGTGAAAATGTATGGATTGGTGGCAGTCATGGGCAAGTCTCCCCGGGGCATCTCCTTCCAAGGGAGAATGTATGGACTTGTGGCAGTCTTGGGCAAGTCTCCCCGGGGCATCTCCTCCCAAGGGAGAATGTATGTATTTGTGGGAGTCTTGGGCAAGTCTCCCTGGGGCATCACCTCCCAAGTGAAAATGTATGGATTGGTGGCAGTCATGGGCAAGTCTCCCCGGGGCATCTCCTTCCAAGGGAGAATGTATGGACTTGTGGCAGTCTTGGGCAAGTCTCCCCGGGGCATCTCATCTTAAGTGAAAATGTATGGATTGGTGGCAGTCATGGGCAAATCTCCCCGGGGCATCTCCTCCCAAGTGAAAATATATGGATTGGTGGCAGTCATAGGCAAGTCTCCCCGAGGCATCTACTCCCAAGTGGAAATGTATAGATTGGTGGCAGTCATGGGCAAGTCTTCCCGGGGCATCACCTCCCAAGTGATAATGTATGGATTGGTGGCAGTCATGCGCAAGTCTCCCCGGGGCATCTCCTCCTAAGTGAGAATGTATGGACTTGTGGCAGTCTTAGGCAAGTCTCCCCGGGGCATCTCCTCCCAAGGGAGAATGTATGTAATTGTGGGAGTCTTGGGCAAGTCTCCCTGGGGCATCACCTCCCAAGTGAAAATGTATGGATTGGTGGCAGTCATGGGCAAGTCTCCCCGGGGCATTTCCTTCTAAGGGAGAATGTATGGACTTGTGGCAGTCTTGGGCAAGTCTCCCCGGGGCATCTCCTCCCAAGTGAAAATGTATGGATTGGTGGCAGTCATGGGCAAGTCTCCCCGGGGCATCTCCTCCTAAGTGAGAATGTATGGACTTGTGGCAGTCTTAGGCAAGTCTCCCCGGGGCATCTCCTCCCAAGTGAAAATGTATGGATTGGTGGCAGTCATGGGCAAATCTCCCCGGGGCATCTCCTCCCAAGTGAAAATGTATGTATTGGTGGCAGTCATAGGCAAGTCTCCCCGAGGCATCTACTCCCAAGTGGAAATGTATAGATTGGTGGCAGTCATGGGCAAGTCTCCCAGGGGCATCACCTCCCAAGTGAAAATGTATGGATTGGTGGCAGTCATCGGCAAGTCTCCCCGGGGCATCTCCTCCCAAGTGATAATGTATGTACTTGTGGCAGTCTTGGGCAAGTCTCCCCGGGGCATCTCCTCCCAAGTGAGAATGTATGGACTTGTGGCAGTCTTGGGCAAGTCTCCCCGGGGCATTTCCTCCTAAGTGAAAATGTATGGATTGGTGGCAGTCATGGGCAAATCTCCCCGGGGCATCTCCTCCCAAGTGAAAATGTATGGATTGGTGGCAGTCATGGGCAAGTCTCCCCGGGGCATCTCCTTCCAAGGGAGAATGTATGGACTTGTGGCAGTCTTGGGCAAGTCTCCCCGGGGCATCTCATCTTAAGTGAAAATGTATGGATTGGTGGCAGTCATGGGCAAATCTCCCCGGGGCATCTTCTCCCAAGTGAAAATGTATGGATTGGTGGCAGTCATAGGCAAGTCTCCCCGAGGCATCTACTCCCAAGTGGAAATGTATGGATTGGTGGCAGTCATGGGCAAATCTCCCCGGGGCATCTCCTCCCAAGTGAAAATGTATGGATTGGTGGCAGTCATAGGCAAGTCTCCCCGAGGCATCTACTCCCAAGTGGAAATGTATGGATTGGTGGCAGTCATGGGCAAGTCTCTCCGGGGCATTTCCTCCTATGTGAGAATGTATGGACTTGTGGCAGTCTTGGGCAAGTCTCCCCGGGGCATCTCCTCCCAAGTGAGAATGTATCGACTTGTGGCAGTCTTGGGCAAGTCTCCCCGGGGCATCTCCACCCAATTCAGAATGTATGGACTTGTGGCAGTCATGGGCAAGTCTCCCCGGGGCATTTCCTCCTATGTGAGAATGTATGGACTTGTGGCAGTCATGCGCAAGTCTCCCCGGGGCATCTCCTCCTAAGTGAGAATGTATGGACTTGTGGCAGTCTTAGGCAAGTCTCCCCGGGGCATCTCCTCCCAAGGGAGAATGTATGTAATTGTGGGAGTCTTGGGCAAGTCTCCCTGGGGCATCACCTCCCAAGTGAAAATGTATGGATTGGTGGCAGTCATGGGCAAGTCTCCCCGGGGCATTTCCTTCTAAGGGAGAATGTATGGACTTGTGGCAGTCTTGGGCAAGTCTCCCCGGGGCATCTCCTCCCAAGTGAAAATGTATGGATTGGTGGCAGTCATGGGCAAGTCTCCCCGGGGCATCTCCTCCTAAGTGAGAATGTATGGACTTGTGGCAGTCTTAGGCAAGTCTCCCCGGGGCATCTCCTCCCAAGTGAAAATGTATGGATTGGTGGCAGTCATGGGCAAATCTCCCCGGGGCATCTCCTCCCAAGTGAAAATGTATGTATTGGTGGCAGTCATAGGCAAGTCTCCCCGAGGCATCTACTCCCAAGTGGAAATGTATAGATTGGTGGCAGTCATGGGCAAGTCTCCCCGGGGCATCTCCTTCCAAGGGAGAATGTATGGACTTGTGGCAGTCTTGGGCAAGTCTCCCCGGGGCATCTCATCTTAAGTGAAAATGTATGGATTGGTGGCAGTCATGGGCAAATCTCCCCGGGGCATCTTCTCCCAAGTGAAAATGTATGGATTGGTGGCAGTCATAGGCAAGTCTCCCCGAGGCATCTACTCCCAAGTGGAAATGTATGGATTGGTGGCAGTCATGGGCAAATCTCCCCGGGGCATCTCCTCCCAAGTGAAAATGTATGGATTGGTGGCAGTCATGCGCAAGTCTCCCCGGGGCATCTACTCCCAAGTGGAAATGTATGGATTGGTGGCAGTCATGGGCAAGTCTCTCCGGGGCATTTCCTGCCAAGTGAGAATGTATGGACTTGTGGCAGTCTTGGGCAAGTCTCCCCGGGGCATCTCCTCCCAAGTGAAAATGTATGGATTGGTGGCAGTCATAGGCAAGTATTCCAGGGGCATCTCCTCCCAAGTGAAAATGTATGGATTGGTGGCAGTCATGGGCAAGTCTCCCCGGGGCATCTTCTCCCAAGGGAGAATGTATGTATTTGTGGGAGTCTTGGGCAAGTCTCCCTGGGGCATCTTCTCCCAAGTGAGAATGTATCGACTTGTGGCAGTCTTGGGCAAGTCTCCCCGGGGCATCTCCACCCAATTCAGAATGTATGGACTTGTGGCAGTCATGGGCAAGTCTCCCCGGGGCATCACCTCCCAAGTGAAAATGTATGGATTGGTGGCAGTCATGGGCAAGTCTCCCCGGGGCATCTCCTCCCAAGGGAGAATGTATGGACTTGTGGCAGTCTTGGGCAAGTCTCCCCGGGGCATCACCTCCCAAGTGAAAATGTATGGATTGGTGGCAGTCATGGGCAAGTCTCCCCGGGGCATCTCCTCCCAAGGGAGAATGTATGGACTTGTGGCAGTCTTGGGCTAGTCTCCCCGGGGCATCTCCTCCCACGTGAAAATGTATGGATTGGTGTCAGTCATGGGCAAGTATCCCCGGGGCATCTCTTCCTAAGTGAGAATGTATGGACTTGTGGCAGTCTTAGGCAAGTCTCCCCGGGGCATCTCCTCCCAAGTGAAAATGTATCGATTGGTGGCAGTCATGGGCAAGTCTCCCCGGGGCATCTCCTCCCAAGTGAAAATGTATGGATTGGTGGCAGTCATAGGCAAGTCTCCCCGAGGCATCTACTCCCAAGTGGAAATGTATAGATTGGTGGCAGTCATGGGCAAGTCTCCCCGGGGCATCACCTCCCAAGTGAAAATGTATGGATTGGTGGCAGTCATGGGCAAGTCTCCCCGGGGCATCTCCTCCCAAGTGATAATGTATGTACTTGTGGCAGTCTTGGGCAAGTCTCCCCGGGGCATCTCCTTCCAAGTGGAAATGTATGAATTGGTGGCAGTCTTGGGCAAGTCTCCCCGGGGCATCTCCTCTTAAGTGAGAAGGTATGTACTTGTGGCAGTCTTGGGCAAGTCACCCCGGGGCATCTCCTCCCAAGTGAGAATGTATGGACTTGTGTCAGTCTTGGGCAAGTCTCCACGGAGCATCTCCTCCCAAGTGAGAATGTATGGAGTTGTGGCAGTCTTGGGCAAGTCTCCCCGGGGCATCTCCTCCCAAGTGAAAATGTATGGATTGGTGGCAGTCATAGGCAAGTATTCCAGGGGCATCTCCTCCCAAGTGAAAATGTATGGATTGGTGGCAGTCATGGGCAAGTCTCCCCGGGGCATCTCCTCCCAAGGGAGAATGTATGTATTTGTGGGAGTCTTGGGCAAGTCTCCCCGGGGCATTTCTTCCCAAGTGAAAATGTATGGATTGGTGGCAGTCATAGGCAAGTCTCCCCGGCGCATCTCCTCCCAAGGGAGAATGTATGTATTTGTGGGAGTCTTGGGCAAGTCTCCCCGGGGCATCTCCTCCTAAGTGAGAATGTATGGACTTGTGGCAGTCTTAGGCAAGTCTCCCCGGGGCATCTCCTCCCAAGGGAGAATGTATGTATTTGTGGGAGTCTTGGGCAAGTCTCCCTGGGGCATCACCTCCCAAGTGAAAATGTATGGATTGGTGGCAGTCATGGGCAAGTCTCCCCGGGGCATCTCCTTCCAAGGGAGAATGTATGGACTTGTGGCAGTCTTGGGCAAGTCTCCCCGGGGCATCTCCTCCCAAGGGAGAATGTATGTATTTGTGGGAGTCTTGGGCAAGTCTCCCTGGGGCATCACCTCCCAAGTGAAAATGTATGGATTGGTGGCAGTCATGGGCAAGTCTCCCCGGGGCATCTCCTTCCAAGGGAGAATGTATGGACTTGTGGCAGTCTTGGGCAAGTCTCCCCGGGGCATCTCATCTTAAGTGAAAATGTATGGATTGGTGGCAGTCATGGGCAAATCTCCCCGGGGCATCTCCTCCCAAGTGAAAATATATGGATTGGTGGCAGTCATAGGCAAGTCTCCCCGAGGCATCTACTCCCAAGTGGAAATGTATAGATTGGTGGCAGTCATGGGCAAGTCTTCCCGGGGCATCACCTCCCAAGTGATAATGTATGGATTGGTGGCAGTCATGCGCAAGTCTCCCCGGGGCATCTCCTCCTAAGTGAGAATGTATGGACTTGTGGCAGTCTTAGGCAAGTCTCCCCGGGGCATCTCCTCCCAAGGGAGAATGTATGTAATTGTGGGAGTCTTGGGCAAGTCTCCCTGGGGCATCACCTCCCAAGTGAAAATGTATGGATTGGTGGCAGTCATGGGCAAGTCTCCCCGGGGCATTTCCTTCTAAGGGAGAATGTATGGACTTGTGGCAGTCTTGGGCAAGTCTCCCCGGGGCATCTCCTCCCAAGTGAAAATGTATGGATTGGTGGCAGTCATGGGCAAGTCTCCCCGGGGCATCTCCTCCTAAGTGAGAATGTATGGACTTGTGGCAGTCTTAGGCAAGTCTCCCCGGGGCATCTCCTCCCAAGTGAAAATGTATGGATTGGTGGCAGTCATGGGCAAATCTCCCCGGGGCATCTCCTCCCAAGTGAAAATGTATGTATTGGTGGCAGTCATAGGCAAGTCTCCCCGAGGCATCTACTCCCAAGTGGAAATGTATAGATTGGTGGCAGTCATGGGCAAGTCTCCCAGGGGCATCACCTCCCAAGTGAAAATGTATGGATTGGTGGCAGTCATCGGCAAGTCTCCCCGGGGCATCTCCTCCCAAGTGATAATGTATGTACTTGTGGCAGTCTTGGGCAAGTCTCCCCGGGGCATCTCCTCCCAAGTGAGAATGTATGGACTTGTGGCAGTCTTGGGCAAGTCTCCCCGGGGCATTTCCTCCTAAGTGAAAATGTATGGATTGGTGGCAGTCATGGGCAAATCTCCCCGGGGCATCTCCTCCCAAGTGAAAATGTATGGATTGGTGGCAGTCATGGGCAAGTCTCCCCGGGGCATCTCCTTCCAAGGGAGAATGTATGGACTTGTGGCAGTCTTGGGCAAGTCTCCCCGGGGCATCTCATCTTAAGTGAAAATGTATGGATTGGTGGCAGTCATGGGCAAATCTCCCCGGGGCATCTTCTCCCAAGTGAAAATGTATGGATTGGTGGCAGTCATAGGCAAGTCTCCCCGAGGCATCTACTCCCAAGTGGAAATGTATGGATTGGTGGCAGTCATGGGCAAATCTCCCCGGGGCATCTCCTCCCAAGTGAAAATGTATGGATTGGTGGCAGTCATAGGCAAGTCTCCCCGAGGCATCTACTCCCAAGTGGAAATGTATGGATTGGTGGCAGTCATGGGCAAGTCTCTCCGGGGCATTTCCTCCTATGTGAGAATGTATGGACTTGTGGCAGTCTTGGGCAAGTCTCCCCGGGGCATCTCCTCCCAAGTGAGAATGTATCGACTTGTGGCAGTCTTGGGCAAGTCTCCCCGGGGCATCTCCACCCAATTCAGAATGTATGGACTTGTGGCAGTCATGGGCAAGTCTCCCCGGGGCATTTCCTCCTATGTGAGAATGTATGGACTTGTGGCAGTCATGCGCAAGTCTCCCCGGGGCATCTCCTCCTAAGTGAGAATGTATGGACTTGTGGCAGTCTTAGGCAAGTCTCCCCGGGGCATCTCCTCCCAAGGGAGAATGTATGTAATTGTGGGAGTCTTGGGCAAGTCTCCCTGGGGCATCACCTCCCAAGTGAAAATGTATGGATTGGTGGCAGTCATGGGCAAGTCTCCCCGGGGCATTTCCTTCTAAGGGAGAATGTATGGACTTGTGGCAGTCTTGGGCAAGTCTCCCCGGGGCATCTCCTCCCAAGTGAAAATGTATGGATTGGTGGCAGTCATGGGCAAGTCTCCCCGGGGCATCTCCTCCTAAGTGAGAATGTATGGACTTGTGGCAGTCTTAGGCAAGTCTCCCCGGGGCATCTCCTCCCAAGTGAAAATGTATGGATTGGTGGCAGTCATGGGCAAATCTCCCCGGGGCATCTCCTCCCAAGTGAAAATGTATGTATTGGTGGCAGTCATAGGCAAGTCTCCCCGAGGCATCTACTCCCAAGTGGAAATGTATAGATTGGTGGCAGTCATGGGCAAGTCTCCCCGGGGCATCACCTCCCAAGTGAAAATGTATGGATTGGTGGCAGTCATCGGCAAGTCTCCCCGGGGCATCTCCTCCCAAGTGATAATGTATGTACTTGTGGCAGTCTTGGGCAAGTCTCCCCGGGGCATCTCCTCCCAAGTGAGAATGTATGGACTTGTGGCAGTCTTGGGCAAGTCTCCCCGGGGCATTTCCTCCTAAGTGAAAATGTATGGATTGGTGGCAGTCATGGGCAAATCTCCCCGGGGCATCTCCTCCCAAGTGAAAATGTATGGATTGGTGGCAGTCATGGGCAAGTCTCCCCGGGGCATCTCCTTCCAAGGGAGAATGTATGGACTTGTGGCAGTCTTGGGCAAGTCTCCCCGGGGCATCTCATCTTAAGTGAAAATGTATGGATTGGTGGCAGTCATGGGCAAATCTCCCCGGGGCATCTTCTCCCAAGTGAAAATGTATGGATTGGTGGCAGTCATAGGCAAGTCTCCCCGAGGCATCTACTCCCAAGTGGAAATGTATGGATTGGTGGCAGTCATGGGCAAATCTCCCCGGGGCATCTCCTCCCAAGTGAAAATGTATGGATTGGTGGCAGTCATAGGCAAGTCTCCCCGAGGCATCTACTCCCAAGTGGAAATGTATGGATTGGTGGCAGTCATGGGCAAGTCTCTCCGGGGCATTTCCTGCCAAGTGAGAATGTATGGACTTGTGGCAGTCTTGGGCAAGTCTCCCCGGGGCATCTCCTCCCAAGTGAAAATGTATGGATTGGTGGCAGTCATAGGCAAGTATTCCAGGGGCATCTCCTCCCAAGTGAAAATGTATGGATTGGTGGCAGTCATGGGCAAGTCTCCCCGGGGCATCTTCTCCCAAGGGAGAATGTATGTATTTGTGGGAGTCTTGGGCAAGTCTCCCTGGGGCATCTTCTCCCAAGTGAGAATGTATCGACTTGTGGCAGTCTTGGGCAAGTCTCCCCGGGGCATCTCCACCCAATTCAGAATGTATGGACTTGTGGCAGTCATGGGCAAGTCTCCCCGGGGCATCACCTCCCAAGTGAAAATGTATGGATTGGTGGCAGTCATGGGCAAGTCTCCCCGGGGCATCTCCTCCCAAGGGAGAATGTATGGACTTGTGGCAGTCTTGGGCAAGTCTCCCCGGGGCATCACCTCCCAAGTGAAAATGTATGGATTGGTGGCAGTCATGGGCAAGTCTCCCCGGGGCATCTCCTCCCAAGGGAGAATGTATGGACTTGTGGCAGTCTTGGGCTAGTCTCCCCGGGGCATCTCCTCCCACGTGAAAATGTATGGATTGGTGTCAGTCATGGGCAAGTATCCCCGGGGCATCTCTTCCTAAGTGAGAATGTATGGACTTGTGGCAGTCTTAGGCAAGTCTCCCCGGGGCATCTCCTCCCAAGTGAAAATGTATCGATTGGTGGCAGTCATGGGCAAGTCTCCCCGGGGCATCTCCTCCCAAGTGAAAATGTATGGATTGGTGGCAGTCATAGGCAAGTCTCCCCGAGGCATCTACTCCCAAGTGGAAATGTATAGATTGGTGGCAGTCATGGGCAAGTCTCCCCGGGGCATCACCTCCCAAGTGAAAATGTATGGATTGGTGGCAGTCATGGGCAAGTCTCCCCGGGGCATCTCCTCCCAAGTGATAATGTATGTACTTGTGGCAGTCTTGGGCAAGTCTCCCCGGGGCATCTCCTTCCAAGTGGAAATGTATGAATTGGTGGCAGTCTTGGGCAAGTCTCCCCGGGGCATCTCCTCTTAAGTGAGAAGGTATGTACTTGTGGCAGTCTTGGGCAAGTCACCCCGGGGCATCTCCTCCCAAGTGAGAATGTATGGACTTGTGTCAGTCTTGGGCAAGTCTCCACGGAGCATCTCCTCCCAAGTGAGAATGTATGGAGTTGTGGCAGTCTTGGGCAAGTCTCCCCGGGGCATCTCCTCCCAAGTGAAAATGTATGGATTGGTGGCAGTCATAGGCAAGTATTCCAGGGGCATCTCCTCCCAAGTGAAAATGTATGGATTGGTGGCAGTCATGGGCAAGTCTCCCCGGGGCATCTCCTCCCAAGGGAGAATGTATGTATTTGTGGGAGTCTTGGGCAAGTCTCCCCGGGGCATTTCTTCCCAAGTGAAAATGTATGGATTGGTGGCAGTCATAGGCAAGTCTCCCCGGCGCATCTCCTCCCAAGGGAGAATGTATGTATTTGTGGGAGTCTTGGGCAAGTCTCCCCGGGGCATCTCCTCCTAAGTGAGAATGTATGGACTTGTGGCAGTCTTAGGCAAGTCTCCCCGGGGCATCTCCTCCCAAGGGAGAATGTATGTATTTGTGGGAGTCTTGGGCAAGTCTCCCTGGGGCATCACCTCCCAAGTGAAAATGTATGGATTGGTGGCAGTCATGGGCAAGTCTCCCCGGGGCATCTCCTTCCAAGGGAGAATGTATGGACTTGTGGCAGTCTTGGGCAAGTCTCCCCGGGGCATCTCCTCCCAAGGGAGAATGTATGTATTTGTGGGAGTCTTGGGCAAGTCTCCCTGGGGCATCACCTCCCAAGTGAAAATGTATGGATTGGTGGCAGTCATGGGCAAGTCTCCCCGGGGCATCTCCTTCCAAGGGAGAATGTATGGACTTGTGGCAGTCTTGGGCAAGTCTCCCCGGGGCATCTCATCTTAAGTGAAAATGTATGGATTGGTGGCAGTCATGGGCAAATCTCCCCGGGGCATCTCCTCCCAAGTGAAAATATATGGATTGGTGGCAGTCATAGGCAAGTCTCCCCGAGGCATCTACTCCCAAGTGGAAATGTATAGATTGGTGGCAGTCATGGGCAAGTCTTCCCGGGGCATCACCTCCCAAGTGATAATGTATGGATTGGTGGCAGTCATGCGCAAGTCTCCCCGGGGCATCTCCTCCTAAGTGAGAATGTATGGACTTGTGGCAGTCTTAGGCAAGTCTCCCCGGGGCATCTCCTCCCAAGGGAGAATGTATGTAATTGTGGGAGTCTTGGGCAAGTCTCCCTGGGGCATCACCTCCCAAGTGAAAATGTATGGATTGGTGGCAGTCATGGGCAAGTCTCCCCGGGGCATTTCCTTCTAAGGGAGAATGTATGGACTTGTGGCAGTCTTGGGCAAGTCTCCCCGGGGCATCTCCTCCCAAGTGAAAATGTATGGATTGGTGGCAGTCATGGGCAAGTCTCCCCGGGGCATCTCCTCCTAAGTGAGAATGTATGGACTTGTGGCAGTCTTAGGCAAGTCTCCCCGGGGCATCTCCTCCCAAGTGAAAATGTATGGATTGGTGGCAGTCATGGGCAAATCTCCCCGGGGCATCTCCTCCCAAGTGAAAATGTATGTATTGGTGGCAGTCATAGGCAAGTCTCCCCGAGGCATCTACTCCCAAGTGGAAATGTATAGATTGGTGGCAGTCATGGGCAAGTCTCCCAGGGGCATCACCTCCCAAGTGAAAATGTATGGATTGGTGGCAGTCATCGGCAAGTCTCCCCGGGGCATCTCCTCCCAAGTGATAATGTATGTACTTGTGGCAGTCTTGGGCAAGTCTCCCCGGGGCATCTCCTCCCAAGTGAGAATGTATGGACTTGTGGCAGTCTTGGGCAAGTCTCCCCGGGGCATTTCCTCCTAAGTGAAAATGTATGGATTGGTGGCAGTCATGGGCAAATCTCCCCGGGGCATCTCCTCCCAAGTGAAAATGTATGGATTGGTGGCAGTCATGGGCAAGTCTCCCCGGGGCATCTCCTTCCAAGGGAGAATGTATGGACTTGTGGCAGTCTTGGGCAAGTCTCCCCGGGGCATCTCATCTTAAGTGAAAGTGTATGGATTGGTGGCAGTCATGGGCAAATCTCCCCGGGGCATCTTCTCCCAAGTGAAAATGTATGGATTGGTGGCAGTCATAGGCAAGTCTCCCCGAGGCATCTACTCCCAAGTGGAAATGTATGGATTGGTGGCAGTCATGGGCAAATCTCCCCGGGGCATCTCCTCCCAAGTGAAAATGTATGGATTGGTGGCAGTCATAGGCAAGTCTCCCCGAGGCATCTACTCCCAAGTGGAAATGTATGGATTGGTGGCAGTCATGGGCAAGTCTCTCCGGGGCATTTCCTGCCAAGTGAGAATGTATGGACTTGTGGCAGTCTTGGGCAAGTCTCCCCGGGGCATCTCCTCCCAAGTGAAAATGTATGGATTGGTGGCAGTCATAGGCAAGTATTCCAGGGGCATCTCCTCCCAAGTGAAAATGTATGGATTGGTGGCAGTCATGGGCAAGTCTCCCCGGGGCATCTTCTCCCAAGGGAGAATGTATGTATTTGTGGGAGTCTTGGGCAAGTCTCCCTGGGGCATCTTCTCCCAAGTGAGAATGTATCGACTTGTGGCAGTCTTGGGCAAGTCTCCCCGGGGCATCTCCACCCAATTCAGAATGTATGGACTTGTGGCAGTCATGGGCAAGTCTCCCCGGGGCATCACCTCCCAAGTGAAAATGTATGGATTGGTGGCAGTCATGGGCAAGTCTCCCCGGGGCATCTCCTCCCAAGGGAGAATGTATGGACTTGTGGCAGTCTTGGGCAAGTCTCCCCGGGGCATCACCTCCCAAGTGAAAATGTATGGATTGGTGGCAGTCATGGGCAAGTCTCCCCGGGGCATCTCCTCCCAAGGGAGAATGTATGGACTTGTGGCAGTCTTGGGCTAGTCTCCCCGGGGCATCTCCTCCCACGTGAAAATGTATGGATTGGTGTCAGTCATGGGCAAGTATCCCCGGGGCATCTCTTCCTAAGTGAGAATGTATGGACTTGTGGCAGTCTTAGGCAAGTCTCCCCGGGGCATCTCCTCCCAAGTGAAAATGTATCGATTGGTGGCAGTCATGGGCAAGTCTCCCCGGGGCATCTCCTCCCAAGTGAAAATGTATGGATTGGTGGCAGTCATAGGCAAGTCTCCCCGAGGCATCTACTCCCAAGTGGAAATGTATAGATTGGTGGCAGTCATGGGCAAGTCTCCCCGGGGCATCACCTCCCAAGTGAAAATGTATGGATTGGTGGCAGTCATGGGCAAGTCTCCCCGGGGCATCTCCTCCCAAGTGATAATGTATGTACTTGTGGCAGTCTTGGGCAAGTCTCCCCGGGGCATCTCCTTCCAAGTGGAAATGTATGAATTGGTGGCAGTCTTGGGCAAGTCTCCCCGGGGCATCTCCTCTTAAGTGAGAAGGTATGTACTTGTGGCAGTCTTGGGCAAGTCACCCCGGGGCATCTCCTCCCAAGTGAGAATGTATGGACTTGTGTCAGTCTTGGGCAAGTCTCCACGGAGCATCTCCTCCCAAGTGAGAATGTATGGAGTTGTGGCAGTCTTGGGCAAGTCTCCCCGGGGCATCTCCTCCCAAGTGAAAATGTATGGATTGGTGGCAGTCATAGGCAAGTATTCCAGGGGCATCTCCTCCCAAGTGAAAATGTATGGATTGGTGGCAGTCATGGGCAAGTCTCCCCGGGGCATCTCCTCCCAAGGGAGAATGTATGTATTTGTGGGAGTCTTGGGCAAGTCTCCCCGGGGCATTTCTTCCCAAGTGAAAATGTATGGATTGGTGGCAGTCATAGGCAAGTCTCCCCGGCGCATCTCCTCCCAAGGGAGAATGTATGTATTTGTGGGAGTCTTGGGCAAGTCTCCCCGGGGCATCTCCTCCTAAGTGAGAATGTATGGACTTGTGGCAGTCTTAGGCAAGTCTCCCCGGGGCATCTCCTCCCAAGGGAGAATGTATGTATTTGTGGGAGTCTTGGGCAAGTCTCCCTGGGGCATCACCTCCCAAGTGAAAATGTATGGATTGGTGGCAGTCATGGGCAAGTCTCCCCGGGGCATCTCCTTCCAAGGGAGAATGTATGGACTTGTGGCAGTCTTGGGCAAGTCTCCCCGGGGCATCTCCTCCCAAGTGAAAATGTATGGATTGGTGGCAATCATGGGCAAATCTCCCCGGGGCATCTCCTCCCAAGTGAAAATGTATGGATTGGTGGCAGTCATAGGCAAGTCTCCCCGAGACATCTACTCCCAAGTGGAAATGTATAGATTGGTGGCAGTCATGGGCAAGTCTCCCCGGGGCATCACCTTCCAAGTGAAAATGTATGGATTGGTGGCGGTCATGCGCAAGTCTCCCTGGGGCATCTCCTCCTAAGTGAGAATGTATGGACTTGTGGCAGTCTTAGGCAAGTCTCCCCGGGGCATCTTCTCCCAAGGGAGAATGTATGTATTTGTGGGAGTCTTGGGCAAGTCTCCCTGGGGCATCACCTCCCAAGTGAAAATGTATGGATTGGTGGCAGTCATGGGCAAATCTCCCCGGGGCATCTTCTCCCAAGTGAAAATGTATGGATTGGTGGCAGTCATAGGCAAGTCTCCCCGAGGCATCTACTCCCAAGTGGAAATGTATGGATTGGTGGCAGTCATGGGCAAATCTCCCCGGGGCATCTCCTCCCAAGTGAAAATGTATGGATTGGTGGCAGTCATAGGCAAGTCTCCCCGAGGCATCTACTCCCAAGTGGAAATGTATGGATTGGTGGCAGTCATGGGCAAATCTCCCCGGGGCATCTCCTCCCAAGTGAAAATGTATGGATTGGTGGCAGTCATGGGCAAGTCTCCCCGGGGCATCTCCTTCCAAGGGAGAATGTATGGACTTGTGGCAGTCTTGGGCAAGTCTCCCCGGGGCATCTCATCTTAAGTGAAAATGTATGGATTGGTGGCAGTCATGGGCAAATCTCCCCGGGGCATCTCCTCCCAAGTGAAAATGTATGGATTGGTGGCAGTCATAGGCAAGTCTCCCCGAGGCATCTACTCCCAAGTGGAAATGTATGGATTGGTGGCAGTCATGGGCAAGTCTCTCCGGGGCATTTCCTGCCAAGTGAGAATGTATGGACTTGTGGCAGTCTTGGGCAAGTCTCCCCGGGGCATCTCCTCCCAAGTGAAAATGTATGGATTGGTGGCAGTCATAGGCAAGTATTCCAGGGGCATCTCCTCCCAAGTGAAAATGTATGGATTGGTGGCAGTCATGGGCAAGTCTCCCCGGGGCATCTTCTCCCAAGGGAGAATGTATGTATTTGTGGGAGTCTTGGGCAAGTCTCCCTGGGGCATCTTCTCCCAAGTGAGAATGTATCGACTTGTGGCAGTCTTGGGCAAGTCTCCCCGGGGCATCTCCACCCAATTCAGAATGTATGGACTTGTGGCAGTCATGGGCAAGTCTCCCCGGGGCATCACCTCCCAAGTGAAAATGTATGGATTGGTGGCAGTCATGGGCAAGTCTCCCCGGGGCATCTCCTCCCAAGGGAGAATGTATGGACTTGTGGCAGTCTTGGGCAAGTCTCCCCGGGGCATTTCCTCCCAAGTGAAAATGTATGGATTGGTGGCAGTCATGGGCAAGTCTCCCCGGGGCATCTCCTCCCAAGGGAGAATGTATGGACTTGTGGCAGTCATGAGCAAGTCTCCCCGGGGCATCACCTCCCAAGTGAAAATGTATGGATTGGTGGCAGTCATGGGCAAGTCTCCCCGGGGCATCTCCTCCCAAGGGAGAATGTATGGACTTGTGGCAGTCTTGGGCAAGTCTCCCCGGGGCATTTCCTCCCAAGTGAAAATGTATGGATTGGTGGCAGTCATGGGCAAGTCTCCCCGGGGCATCTCCTCCCAAGGGAGAATGTATGGACTTGTGGCAGTCATGGGCAAGTCTCCCCGGGGCATCACCTCCCAAGTGAAAATGTATGGATTGGTGGCAGTCATGGGCAAGTCTCCCCGGGGCATCTCCTCCCAAGGGAGAATGTATGGACTTGTGGCAGTCTTGGGCAAGTCTCCCAGGGGCATTTCCTCCCAAGTGAAAATGTATGGATTGGTGGCAGTCATGGGCAAGTCTCCCCGGGGCATCTCCTCCCAAGGGAGAATGTATGTATTTGTGGTAGTCTTGGGCAAGTCTCCCCGGGGCATCTCCTCCTATGTGAGAATGTATGGACTTGTGGCAGTCTTAGGCAAGTCTCCCCGGGGCATCTCCTCCCAAGGGAGAATGTATGTATTTGTGGGAGTCTTGGGCAAGTCTCCCTGGGGCATCACCTCCCAAGTGAAAATGTATGGATTGGTGGCAGTCATGGGCAAGTCTCCCCGGGGCATCTCCTTCCAAGGGAGAATGTATGGACTTGTGGCAGTCTTGGGCAAGTCTCCCCGGGGCATCTCCTCCTATGTGAGAATGTATGGACTTGTGGCAGTCTTAGGCAAGTCTCCCCGGAGCATCTCCTCCCAAGTGAGAATATATGGACTTGTGGCAGTCTTGTGCAAGTCTCCCCGAGGCATCTCCTCCCAAGTGAAAATGTATGGATTGGTGGCAGTCATGGGCAAGTCTCCCCGGGGCATCTCCTCCCAAGGGAGAATGTATGTATTTGTGGTAGTCTTGGGCAAGTCTCCCCGGGGCATCTCCTCCTATGTGAGAATGTATGGACTTGTGGCAGTCTTAGGCAAGTCTCCCCGGGGCATCTCCTCCCAAGGGAGAATGTATGGACTTGTGGCAGTCTTGGGCAAGTCTCCCCGGGGCATCTCATCTTAAGTGAAAATGTATGGATTGGTGGCAGTCATGGGCAAATCTCCCCGGGGCATCTTCTCCCAAGTGAAAATGTATGGATTGGTGGCAGTCATAGGCAAGTCTCCCCGAGGCATCTACTCCCAAGTGGAAATGTATGGATTGGTGGCAGTCATGGGCAAATCTCCCCGGGGCATCTCCTCCCAAGTGAAAATGTATGGATTGGTGGCAGTCATAGGCAAGTCTCCCCGAGGCATCTACTCCCAAGTGGAAATGTATGGATTGGTGGCAGTCATGGGCAAATCTCCCCGGGGCATCTCCTCCCAAGTGAAAATGTATGGATTGGTGGCAGTCATGGGCAAGTCTCCCCGGGGCATCTCCTTCCAAGGGAGAATGTATGGACTTGTGGCAGTCTTGGGCAAGTCTCCCCGGGGCATCTCATCTTAAGTGAAAATGTATGGATTGGTGGCAGTCATGGGCAAATCTCCCCGGGGCATCTCCTCCCAAGTGAAAATGTATGGATTGGTGGCAGTCATAGGCAAGTCTCCCCGAGGCATCTACTCCCAAGTGGAAATGTATGGATTGGTGGCAGTCATGGGCAAGTCTCTCCGGGGCATTTCCTGCCAAGTGAGAATGTATGGACTTGTGGCAGTCTTGGGCAAGTCTCCCCGGGGCATCTCCTCCCAAGTGAAAATGTATGGATTGGTGGCAGTCATAGGCAAGTATTCCAGGGGCATCTCCTCCCAAGTGAAAATGTATGGATTGGTGGCAGTCATGGGCAAGTCTCCCCGGGGCATCTCCTCCCAAGGGAGAATGTATGGACTTGTGGCAGTCATGAGCAAGTCTCCCCGGGGCATCACCTCCCAAGTGAAAATGTATGGATTGGTGGCAGTCATGGGCAAGTCTCCCCGGGGCATCTCCTCCCAAGGGAGAATGTATGGACTTGTGGCAGTCTTGGGCAAGTCTCCCCGGGGCATTTCCTCCCAAGTGAAAATGTATGGATTGGTGGCAGTCATGGGCAAGTCTCCCCGGGGCATCTCCTCCCAAGGGAGAATGTATGGACTTGTGGCAGTCATGGGCAAGTCTCCCCGGGGCATCACCTCCCAAGTGAAAATGTATGGATTGGTGGCAGTCATGGGCAAGTCTCCCCGGGGCATCTCCTCCCAAGGGAGAATGTATGGACTTGTGGCAGTCTTGGGCAAGTCTCCCAGGGGCATTTCCTCCCAAGTGAAAATGTATGGATTGGTGGCAGTCATGGGCAAGTCTCCCCGGGGCATCTCCTCCCAAGGGAGAATGTATGTATTTGTGGTAGTCTTGGGCAAGTCTCCCCGGGGCATCTCCTCCTATGTGAGAATGTATGGACTTGTGGCAGTCTTAGGCAAGTCTCCCCGGGGCATCTCCTCCCAAGGGAGAATGTATGTATTTGTGGGAGTCTTGGGCAAGTCTCCCTGGGGCATCACCTCCCAAGTGAAAATGTATGGATTGGTGGCAGTCATGGGCAAGTCTCCCCGGGGCATCTCCTTCCAAGGGAGAATGTATGGACTTGTGGCAGTCTTGGGCAAGTCTCCCCGGGGCATCTCCTCCTATGTGAGAATGTATGGACTTGTGGCAGTCTTAGGCAAGTCTCCCCGGAGCATCTCCTCCCAAGTGAGAATATATGGACTTGTGGCAGTCTTGTGCAAGTCTCCCCGAGGCATCTCCTCCCAAGTGAAAATGTATGGATTGGTGGCAGTCATGGGCAAGTCTCCCCGGGGCATCTCCTCCCAAGGGAGAATGTATGTATTTGTGGGAGTCTTGGGCAAGTCTCCCCGTGGCATTTTCTGCCAAGTGAGAATGTATGGACTTGTGGCAGTCTTGGGCAAGTATCCCCGGGGCATCTCCTCCCAAGTGAAAATGTATGGATTGGTGGCAGTCATAGGCAAGTATTCCAGGGGCATCTCCTCCCAAGTGAAAATGTATGGATTGGTGGCAGTCATGGGCAAGTCTCCCCGGGGCATCTCCTCCCAAGTGATAATGTATGGACTTGTGGCAGTCTTGGGCAAGTCTCCCGGGGCATATCCTCCCAAGTGATAATGTATGTACTTGAGGCCGTCTTGGGCAAGTCTCCCCGTGGCATTTCCTGCCAAGTGAGAATGTATGGACTTGTGGCAGTCTTGGGCAAGTCTCCCCGGGGCATCTCCTCCCAAGTGAAAATGTATGGATTGGTGGCAGTCATAGGCAAGTATTCCAGGGGCATCTACTCCCAAGTGAAAATGTATGGATTGGTGGCAGTCATGGGCAAGTCTCCCCGGGGCATCTCCTCCCAAGGGAGAATGTATGTATTTGTGGGAGTCTTGGGCAAGTCTCCCTGGGGCATCTTCTCCCAAGTGAGAATGTATCGACTTGTGGCAGTCTTGGGCAAGTCTCCCCGGGGCATCTCCACCCAATTCAGAATGTATGGACTTGTGGCAGTCATGGGCAAGTCTCCCCGGGGCATCACCTCCCAAGTGAAAATGTATGGATTGGTGGCAGTCATGGGCAAGTCTCCCCGGGGCATCTCCTCCCAAGGGAGAATGTATGGACTTGTGGCAGTCTTGGGCAAGTCTCCCCGGGGCATTTCCTCCCAAGTGAAAATGTATGGATTGGTGGCAGTCATGGGCAAGTCTCCCCGGGGCATCTCCTCCCAAGGGAGAATGTATGTATTTGTGGGAGTCTTGGGCAAGTCTCCCCGGGGCATCTCCTCCTATGTGAGAATGTATGGACTTGTGGCAGTCTTAGGCCTATCTCCCCGGGGCATCTCCTCCCAAGGGAGAATGTATGTATTTGTGGGAGTCTTGGGCAAGTCTCCCTGGGGCATCACCTCCCAAGTGAAAATGTATGGATTGGTGGCAGTCATGGGCAAGTCTCCCCGGGGCATCTCCTTCCAAGGGAGTATGTATGGACTTGTGGCAGTCTTGGGCAAGTCTCCCCGGGGCATCTCATCTTAAGTGAAAATGTATGGATTGGTGGCAGTCATGGGCAAATCTCCCCGGGGCATCTCCTCCCAAGTGAAAATATATGGATTGGTGGCAGTCATAGGCAAGTCTCCCCGAGGCATCTACTCCCAAGTGGAAATGTATAGATTGGTGGCAGTCATGGGCAAGTCTTCCCGGGGCATCACCTCCCAAGTGATAATGTATGGATTGGTGGCAGTCATGCGCAAGTCTCCCCGGGGCATCTCCTCCTAAGTGAGAATGTATGGACTTGTGGCAGTCTTAGGCAAGTCTCCCCGGGCATCTCCTCCCAAGGGAGAATGTATGTAATTGTGGGAGTCTTGGGCAAGTCTCCCTGGGGCATCACCTCCCAAGTGAAAATGTATGGATTGGTGGCAGTCATGGGCAAGTCTCCCCGGGGCATTTCCTTCTAAGGGAGAATGTATGGACTTGTGGCAGTCTTGGGCAAGTCTCCCCGGGGCATCTCCTCCCAAGTGAAAATGTATGGATTGGTGGCAGTCATGGGCAAGTCTCCCCGGGGCATCTCCTCCTAAGTGAGAATGTATGGACTTGTGGCAGTCTTAGGCAAGTCTCCCCGGGGCATCTCCTCCCAAGTGAAAATGTATGGATTGGTGGCAGTCATGGGCAAATCTCCCCGGGGCATCTCCTCCCAAGTGAAAATGTATGTATTGGTGGCAGTCATAGGCAAGTCTCCCCGAGGCATCTACTCCCAAGTGGAAATGTATAGATTGGTGGCAGTCATGGGCAAGTCTCCCCGGGGCATCACCTCCCAAGTGAAAATGTATGGATTGGTGGCAGTCATCGGCAAGTCTCCCCGGGGCATCTCCTCCCAAGTGATAATGTATGTACTTGTGGCAGTCTTGGGCAAGTCTCCCCGGGGCATCTCCTCCCAAGTGAGAATGTATGGACTTGTGGCAGTCTTGGGCAAGTCTCCCCGGGGCATTTCCTCCTAAGTGAAAATGTATGGATTGGTGGCAGTCATGGGCAAATCTCCCCGGGGCATCTCCTCCCAAGTGAAAATGTATGGATTGGTGGCAGTCATGGGCAAGTCTCCCCGGGGCATCTCCTCCCAAGGGAGAATGTATGTATTTGTGGGAGTCTTGGGCAAGTCTCCCTGGGGCATCTTCTCCCAAGTGAGAATGTATCGACTTGTGGCAGTCTTGGGCAAGTCTCCCCGGGGCATCTCCACCCAATTCAGAATGTATGGACTTGTAGCAGTCATGGGCAAGTCTCCCCGGGGCATCACCTCCCAAGTGAAAATGTATGGATTGATGGCAGTCATGGGCAAGTCTCCCCGGGGCATCTTCTCTCAAGGGAGAATGTATGTATTTGTGGGAGTCTTGGGCAAGTCTCCCCGTGGCATTTCCTGCCAAGTGAGAATGTATGGACTTGTGGCAGTCTTGGGCAAGTCTCCCCGGGGCATCTCCTCCCAAGTGAAAATGTATGGATTGGTGGCAGTCATAGGCAAGTATTCCAGGGGCATCTCCTCCCAAGTGAAAATGTATGGATTGGTGGCAGTCATGGGCAAGTCTCCCCGGGGCATCTCCTCCCAAGGGAGAATGTATGTATTTGTGGGAGGCTTGGGCAAGTCTCCCTGGGGCATCTTCTCCCAAGTAAGAATGTATCGACTTGTGGCAGTCTTGGGCAAGTCTCCCCGGGGCATCTCCACCCAATTCAGAATGTATGGACTTGTGGCAGTCATGGGCAAGTCTCCCCGGGGCATCACCTCCCAAGTGAGAATGTATGGATTGGTGGCAGTCATGGGCAAGTCTCCCCGGGGCATCTCCTCCCAAGGGAGAATGTATGGACTTGTGGCAGTCTTGGGCAAGTCTCCCCGGGGCATTTCCTCCCAAGTGAAAATGTATGGATTGGTGGCAGTCATGGGCAAGTCTCCCCGGGGCATCTCCTCCCAAGGGAGAATGTATGTATTTGTGGGAGTCTTGGGCAAGTCTCCCCGGGGCATCTCCTCCTATGTGAGAATGTATGGACTTGTGGCAGTCTTAGGCCTATCTCCCCGGGGCATCTCCTCCCAAGGGAGAATGTATGTATTTGTGGGAGTCTTGGGCAAGTCTCCCTGGGGCATCACCTCCCAAGTGAAAATGTATGGATTGGTGGCAGTCATGGGCAAGTCTCCCCGGGGCATCTCCTTCCAAGGGAGAATGTATGGACTTGTGGCAGTCTTGGGCAAGTCTCCCCGGGGCATCTCATCTTAAGTGAAAATGTATGGATTGGTGGCAGTCATGGGCAAATCTCCCCGGGGCATCTCCTCCCAAGTGAAAATATATGGATTGGTGGCAGTCATAGGCAAGTCTCCCCGAGGCATCTACTCCCAAGTGGAAATGTATAGATTGGTGGCAGTCATGGGCAAGTCTTCCCGGGGCATCACCTCCCAAGTGATAATGTATGGATTGGTGGCAGTCATGCGCAAGTCTCCCCGGGGCATCTCCTCCTAAGTGAGAATGTATGGACTTGTGGTAGTCTTAGGCAAGTCTCCCCGGGGCATCTCCTCCCAAGGGAGAATGTATGTAATTGTGGGAGTCTTGGGCAAGTCTCCCTGGGGCATCACCTCCCAAGTGAAAATGTATGGATTGGTGGCAGTCATGGGCAAGTCTCCCCGGGGCATTTCCTTCTAAGGGAGAATGTATGGACTTGTGGCAGTCTTGGGCAAGTCTCCCCGGGGCATCTCCTCCCAAGTGAAAATGTATGGATTGGTGGCAGTCATGGGCAAGTCTCCCCGGGGCATCTCCTCCTAAGTGAGAATGTATGGACTTGTGGCAGTCTTAGGCAAGTCTCCCCGGGGCATCTCCTCCCAAGTGAAAATGTATGGATTGGTGGCAGTCATGGGCAAATCTCCCCGGGGCATCTCCTCCCAAGTGAAAATGTATGTATTGGTGGCAGTCATAGGCAAGTCTCCCCGAGGCATCTACTCCCAAGTGGAAATGTATAGATTGGTGGCAGTCATGGGCAAGTCTCCCCGGGGCATCACCTCCCAAGTGAAAATGTATGGATTGGTGGCAGTCATCGGCAAGTCTCCCCGGGGCATCTCCTCCCAAGTGATAATGTATGTACTTGTGGCAGTCTTGGGCAAGTCTCCCCGGGGCATCTCCTCCCAAGTGAGAATGTATGGACTTGTGGCAGTCTTGGGCAAGTCTCCCCGGGGCATTTCCTCCTAAGTGAAAATGTATGGATTGGTGGCAGTCATGGGCAAATCTCCCCGGGGCATCTCCTCCCAAGTGAAAATGTATGGATTGGTGGCAGTCATGGGCAAGTCTCCCCGGGGCATCTCCTTCCAAGGGAGAATGTATGGACTTGTGGCAGTCTTGGGCAAGTCTCCCCGGGGCATCTCATCTTAAGTGAAAATGTATGGATTGGTGGCAGTCATGGGCAAATCTCCCCGGGGCATCTTCTCCCAAGTGAAAATGTATGGATTGGTGGCAGTCATAGGCAAGTCTCCCCGAGGCATCTACTCCCAAGTGGAAATGTATGGATTGGTGGCAGTCATGGGCAAATCTCCCCGGGGCATCTCCTCCCAAGTGAAAATGTATGGATTGGTGGCAGTCATAGGCAAGTCTCCCCGAGGCATCTACTCCCAAGTGGAAATGTATGGATTGGTGGCAGTCATGGGCAAGTCTCTCCGGGGCATTTCCTGCCAAGTGAGAATGTATGGACTTGTGGCAGTCTTGGGCAAGTCTCCCCGGGGCATCTCCTCCCAAGTGAAAATGTATGGATTGGTGGCAGTCATAGGCAAGTATTCCAGGGGCATCTCCTCCCAAGTGAAAATGTATGGATTGGTGGCAGTCATGGGCAAGTCTCCCCGGGGCATCTTCTCCCAAGGGAGAATGTATGTATTTGTGGGAGTCTTGGGCAAGTCTCCCTGGGGCATCTTCTCCCAAGTGAGAATGTATCGACTTGTGGCAGTCTTGGGCAAGTCTCCCCGGGGCATCTCCACCCAATTCAGAATGTATGGACTTGTGGCAGTCATGGGCAAGTCTCCCCGGGGCATCACCTCCCAAGTGAAAATGTATGGATTGGTGGCAGTCATGGGCAAGTCTCCCCGGGGCATCTCCTCCCAAGGGAGAATGTATGGACTTGTGGCAGTCTTGGGCAAGTCTCCCCGGGGCATCTCCTCCCACGTGAAAATGTATAGATTGGTGTCAGTCATGGGCAAGTATCCCCGGGGCATCTCTTCCTAAGTGAGAATGTATCGACTTGTGGCAGTCTTGGGCAAGTCTCCCCGGGGCATCTCCACCCAATTCAGAATGTATGGACTTGTGGCAGTCATGGGCAAGTCTCCCCGGGGCATCTCCTCCCAAGTGAAAATGTATGGATTGGTGGCAGTCATAGGCAAGTCTCCCCGAGGCATCTACTCCCAAGTGGAAATGTATAGATTGGTGGCAGTCATGGGCAAGTCTCCCCGGGGCATCACCTCCCAAGTGAAAATGTATGGATTGGTGGCAGTCATGGGCAAGTCTCCCCGGGGCATCTCCTCCCAAGTGATAATGTATGTACTTGTGGCAGTCTTGGGCAAGTCTCCCCGGGGCATCTCCTTCCAAGTGGAAATGTATGAATTGGTGGCAGTCTTGGGCAAGTCTCCCCGGGGCATCTCCTCTTAAGTGAGAAGGTATGTACTTGTGGCAGTCTTGGGCAAGTCACCCCGGGGCATCTCCTCCCAAGTGAGAATGTATGGACTTGTGTCAGTCTTGGGCAAGTCTCCCCGGAGCATCTCCTCCCAAGTGAGAATGTATGGAGTTGTGGCAGTCTTGGGCAAGTCTCCCCGGGGCATCTCCTCCCAAGTGAAAATGTATGGATTGGTGGCAGTCATAGGCAAGTATTCCAGGGGCATCTCCTCCCAAGTGAAAATGTATGGATTGGTGGCAGTCATGGGCAAGTCTCCCCGGGGCATCTCCTCCCAAGGGAGAATGTATGTATTTGTGGGAGTCTTGGGCAAGTCTCCCCGGGGCATTTCCTCCCAAGTGAAAATGTATGGATTGGTGGCAGTCATAGGCAAGTCTCCCCGGGGCATCTCCTCCCAAGGGAGAATGTATGTATTTGTGGGAGTCTTGGGCAAGTCTCCCCGGGGCATCTCCTCCTAAGTGAGAATGTATGGACTTGTGGCAGTCTTAGGCAAGTCTCCCCGGGGCATCTCCTCCCAAGGGAGAATGTATGTATTTGTGGGAGTCTTGGGCAAGTCTCCCTGGGGCATCACCTCCCAAGTGAAAATGTATGGATTGGTGGCAGTCATGGGCAAGTCTCCCCGGGGCATCTCCTTCCAAGGGAGAATGTATGGACTTGTGGCAGTCTTGGGCAAGTCTCCCCGGGGCATCTCCTCCCAAGTGAAAATGTATGGATTGGTGGCAATCATGGGCAAATCTCCCCGGGGCATCTCCTCCCAAGTGAAAATGTATGGATTGGTGGCAGTCATAGGCAAGTCTCCCCGAGACATCTACTCCCAAGTGGAAATGTATAGATTGGTGGCAGTCATGGGCAAGTCTCCCCGGGGCATCACCTTCCAAGTGAAAATGTATGGATTGGTGGCGGTCATGCGCAAGTCTCCCCGGGGCATCTCCTCCTAAGTGAGAATGTATGGACTTGTGGCAGTCTTAGGCAAGTCTCCCCGGGGCATCTTCTCCCAAGGGAGAATGTATGTATTTGTGGGAGTCTTGGGCAAGTCTCCCTGGGGCATCACCTCCCAAGTGAAAATGTATGGATTGGTGGCAGTCATGGGCAAGTCTCCCCGGGGCATCTCTTTCCAAGGGAGAATGTATGGACTTGTGGCAGTCTTGGGCAAGTCTCCCCGGGGCATCTCCTCCCAAGTGAAAATGTATGGATTGGTGGCAGTCATGGGCAAGTCTCCCCGGGGCATCTCCTCCTAAGTGAGAATGTATGGACTTGTGGCAGTCTTAGGCAAGTCTCCCCAGGGCATCTACTCCCAAGTGGAAATGTATGGATTGGTGGCAGTCATGGGCAAGTCTCCCCGGGGCATCACCTCCCAAGTGAAAATGTATGGATTGGTGGCAGTCATGGGCAAGTCTCCCCGGGGCATCTCCTCCCAAGGGAGAATGTATGGACTTGTGGCAGTCTTGGGCAAGTCTCTCCGGGGCATTTCCTCCCAAGTGAAAATGTATGGATTGGTGGCAGTCATGGGCAAGTCTCCCCGGGGCATCTCCTCCCAAGAGAGAATGTATGTATTTGTGGGAGTCTTGGGCAAGTCTCCCCGGGGCATCTCCTCCTATGTGAGAATGTATGGACTTGTGGCAGTCTTAGGCAAGTCTCCCCGGGGCATCTCCTCCCAAGGGAGAATGTATGGACTTGTGGCAGTCTTGGGCAAGTCTCCCCGGGGCATCTCATCTTAAGTGAAAATGTATGGATTGGTGGCAGTCATGGGCAAATCTCCCCGGGGCATCTTCTCCCAAGTGAAAATGTATGGATTGGTGGCAGTCATAGGCAAGTCTCCCCGAGGCATCTACTCCCAAGTGGAAATGTATGGATTGGTGGCAGTCATGGGCAAATCTCCCCGGGGCATCTCCTCCCAAGTGAAAATGTATGGATTGGTGGCAGTCATAGGCAAGTCTCCCCGAAGCATCTACTCCCAAGTGGAAATGTATGGATTGGTGGCAGTCATGGGCAAATCTCCCCGGGGCATCTCCTCCCAAGTGAAAATGTATGGATTGGTGGCAGTCATGGGCAAGTCTCCCCGGGGCATCTCCTTCCAAGGGAGAATGTATGGACTTGTGGCAGTCTTGGGCAAGTCTCCCCGGGGCATCTCATCTTAAGTGAAAATGTATGGATTGGTGGCAGTCATGGGCAAATCTCCCCGGGGCATCTCCTCCCAAGTGAAAATGTATGGATTGGTGGCAGTCATAGGCAAGTCTCCCCGAGGCATCTACTCCCAAGTGGAAATGTATGGATTGGTGGCAGTCATGGGCAAGTCTCTCCGGGGCATTTCCTGCCAAGTGAGAATGTATGGACTTGTGGCAGTCTTGGGCAAGTCTCCCCGGGGCATCTCCTCCCAAGTGAAAATGTATGGATTGGTGGCAGTCATAGGCAAGTATTCCAGGGGCATCTCCTCCCAAGTGAAAATGTATGGATTGGTGGCAGTCATGGGCAAGTCTCCCCGGGGCATCTTCTCCCAAGGGAGAATGTATGTATTTGTGGGAGTCTTGGGCAAGTCTCCCTGGGGCATCTTCTCCCAAGTGAGAATGTATCGACTTGTGGCAGTCTTGGGCAAGTCTCCCCGGGGCATCTCCACCTAATTCAGAATGTATGGACTTGTGGCAGTAATGGGCAAGTCTCCCTGGGGCATCACCTCCCAAGTGAAAATGTATGGATTGGTGGCAGTCATGGGCAAGTCTCCCCGGGGCATCTCCTTCCAAGGGAGAATGTATGGACTTGTGGCAGTCTTGGGCAAGTCTCCCCGGGGCATCTCCTCCCAAGTGAAAATGTATGGATTGGTGGCAATCATGGGCAAATCTCCCCGGGGCATCTCCTCCCAAGTGAAAATGTATGGATTGGTGGCAGTCATAGGCAAGTCTCCCCGAGACATCTACTCCCAAGTGGAAATGTATAGATTGGTGGCAGTCATGGGCAAGTCTCCCCGGGGCATCACCTTCCAAGTGAAAATGTATGGATTGGTGGCGGTCATGCGCAAGTCTCCCCGGGGCATCTCCTCCTAAGTGAGAATGTATGGACTTGTGGCAGTCTTAGGCAAGTCTCCCCGGGGCATCTTCTCCCAAGGGAGAATGTATGTATTTGTGGGAGTCTTGGGCAAGTCTCCCTGGGGCATCACCTCCCAAGTGAAAATGTATGGATTGGTGGCAGTCATGGGCAAGTCTCCCCGGGGCATCTCTTTCCAAGGGAGAATGTATGGACTTGTGGCAGTCTTGGGCAAGTCTCCCCGGGGCATCTCCTCCCAAGTGAAAATGTATGGATTGGTGGCAGTCATGGGCAAGTCTCCCCGGGGCATCTCCTCCTAAGTGAGAATGTATGGACTTGTGGCAGTCTTAGGCAAGTCTCCCCAGGGCATCTACTCCCAAGTGGAAATGTATGGATTGGTGGCAGTCATGGGCAAGTCTCCCCGGGGCATCACCTCCCAAGTGAAAATGTATGGATTGGTGGCAGTCATGGGCAAGTCTCCCCGGGGCATCTCCTCCCAAGGGAGAATGTATGGACTTGTGGCAGTCTTGGGCAAGTCTCTCCGGGGCATTTCCTCCCAAGTGAAAATGTATGGATTGGTGGCAGTCATGGGCAAGTCTCCCCGGGGCATCTCCTCCTAAGAGAGAATGTATGTATTTGTGGGAGTCTTGGGCAAGTCTCCCCGGGGTATCTCCTCCTATGTGAGAATGTATGGACTTGTGGCAGTCTTAGGCAAGTCTCCCCGGGGCATCTCCTCCCAAGGGAGAATGTATGGACTTGTGGCAGTCTTGGGCAAGTCTCCCCGGGGCATCTCATCTTAAGTGAAAATGTATGGATTGGTGGCAGTCATGGGCAAATCTCCCCGGGGCATCTTCTCCCAAGTGAAAATGTATGGATTGGTGGCAGTCATAGGCAAGTCTCCCCGAGGCATCTACTCCCAAGTGGAAATGTATGGATTGGTGGCAGTCATGGGCAAATCTCCCCGGGGCATCTCCTCCCAAGTGAAAATGTATGGATTGGTGGCAGTCATAGGCAAGTCTCCCCGAGGCATCTACTCCCAAGTGGAAATGTATGGATTGGTGGCAGTCATGGGCAAATCTCCCCGGGGCATCTCCTCCCAAGTGAAAATGTATGGATTGGTGGCAGTCATGGGCAAGTCTCCCCGGGGCATCTCCTTCCAAGGGAGAATGTATGGACTTGTGGCAGTCTTGGGCAAGTCTCCCCGGGGCATCTCATCTTAAGTGAAAATGTATGGATTGGTGGCAGTCATGGGCAAATCTCCCCGGGGCATCTCCTCCCAAGTGAAAATGTATGGATTGGTGGCAGTCATAGGCAAGTCTCCCCGAGGCATCTACTCCCAAGTGGAAATGTATGGATTGGTGGCAGTCATGGGCAAGTCTCTCCGGGGCATTTCCTGCCAAGTGAGAATGTATGGACTTGTGGCAGTCTTGGGCAAGTCTCCCCGGGGCATCTCCTCCCAAGTGAAAATGTATGGATTGGTGGCAGTCATAGGCAAGTATTCCAGGGGCATCTCCTCCCAAGTGAAAATGTATGGATTGGTGGCAGTCATGGGCAAGTCTCCCCGGGGCATCTTCTCCCAAGGGAGAATGTATGTATTTGTGGGAGTCTTGGGCAAGTCTCCCTGGGGCATCTTCTCCCAAGTGAGAATGTATCGACTTGTGGCAGTCTTGGGCAAGTCTCCCCGGGGCATCTCCACCCAATTCAGAATGTATGGACTTGTGGCAGTAATGGGCAAGTCTCCCCGGGGCATCACCTCCCAAGTGAAAATGTATGGATTGGTGGCAGTCATGGGCAAGTCTCCCCGGGGCATCTCCTCCCAAGGGAGAATGTATGGACTTGTGGCAGTCTTGGGCAAGTCTCCCCGGGGCATTTCCTCCCAAGTGAAAATGTATGGATTGGTGGCAGTCATGGGCAAGTCTCCCCGGGGCATCTCCTCCCAAGGGAGAATGTATGGACTTGTGGCAGTCATGGGCAAGTCTCCCCGGGGCATCACCTCCCAAGTGAAAATGTATGGATTGGTGGCAGTCATGGGCAAGTCTCCCCGGGGCATCTCCTCCCAAGGGAGAATGTATGGACTTGTGGCAGTCTTGGGCAAGTCTCCCCGGGGCATTTCCTCCCAAGTGAAAATGTATGGATTGGTGGCAGTCATGGGCAAGTCTCCCCGGGGCATCTCCTCTCAAGGGAGAATGTATGGACTTGTGGCAGTCATGGGCAAGTCTCCCCGGGGCATCACCTCCCAAGTGAAAATGTATGGATTGGTGGCAGTCATGGGCAAGTCTCCCCGGGGCATCTCCTCCCAAGGGAGAATGTATGGACTTGTGGCAGTCTTGGGCAAGTCTCCCAGGGGCATTTCCTCCCAAGTGAAAATGTATGGATTGGTGGCAGTCATGGGCAAGTCTCCCCGGGGCATCTCCTCCCAAGGGAGAATGTATGTATTTGTGGTAGTCTTGGGCAAGTCTCCCCGGGGCATCTCCTCCTATGTGAGAATGTATGGACTTGTGGCAGTCTTAGGCAAGTCTCCCCGGGGCATCTCCTCCCAAGGGAGAATGTATGTATTTGTGGGAGTCTTGGGCAAGTCTCCCTGGGGCATCACCTCCCAAGTGAAAATGTATGGATTGGTGGCAGTCATGGGCAAGTCTCCCCGGGGCATCTCCTTCCAAGGGAGAATGTATGGACTTGTGGCAGTCTTGGGCAAGTCTCCCCGGGGCATCTCCTCCTATGTGAGAATGTATGGACTTGTGGCAGTCTTAGGCAAGTCTCCCCGGAGCATCTCCTCCCAAGTGAGAATATATGGACTTGTGGCAGTCTTGTGCAAGTCTCCCCGAGGCATCTCCTCCCAAGTGAAAATGTATGGATTGGTGGCAGTCATGGGCAAGTCTCCCCGGGGCATCTCCTCCCAAGGGAGAATGTATGTATTTGTGGGAGTCTTGGGCAAGTCTCCCCGTGGCATTTTCTGCCAAGTGAGAATGTATGGACTTGTGGCAGTCTTGGGCAAGTATCCCCGGGGCATCTCCTCCCAAGTGAAAATGTATGGATTGGTGGCAGTCATAGGCAAGTATTCCAGGGGCATCTCCTCCCAAGTGAAAATGTATGGATTGGTGGCAGTCATGGGCAAGTCTCCCCGGGGCATCTCCTCCCAAGTGATAATGTATGGACTTGTGGCAGTCTTGGGCAAGTCTCCCGGGGCATATCCTCCCAAGTGATAATGTATGTACTTGAGGCCGTCTTGGGCAAGTCTCCCCGGGGCATCTCCTCCCAAGGGAGAATGTATGGACTTGTGGCAGTCTTGGGCAAGTCTCCCCGGGGCATCTCCTCCCAAGTGATAATGTATGATCTTGTGGCAGTCTTGGGCAAGTCTCCCGGGGCATATCTTCCCAAGTGATAATGTATGTACTTGAGGCCGTCTTGGGCAAGTCTCCCCGGGGCATCTCCTCCCAAGGGAGAATGTATGGATTGGTGGCAGTCATAGGCAAGTCTCCCCGAGGCATCTACTCCCAAGTGGAAATGTATAGATTGGTGGCAGTCATGGGCAAGTCTCCCCGGGGCATCTCTTCCCAAGTGATAATGTATGGACTTGTGGCAGTCTTGGGCAAGTCTCCCGGGGCATATCTTCCCAAGTGATAATGTATGTACTTGAGGCCGTCTTGGGCAAGTCTCCCCGGGGCATCTCCTCCGAAGTGAAAATGTATGGATTGGTGGCAGTCATAGGCAAGTATTCCAGGGGCATCTCCTCCCAAGTGAAAATGTATGGATTGGTGGCAGTCATGGGCAAGTCTCCCCGGGGCATCTCTTCCCAAGTGATAATGTATGGACTTGTGGCAGTCTTGGGCAAGTCTCCCGGGGCATATCTTCCCAAGTGATAATGTATGTACTTGAGGCCGTCTTGGGCAAGTCTCCCCGGGGCATCTCCTCCCAAGTGATAATGTTTGGACTTGTGGCAGTCTTGGGCAAGTCTCCCAGGGCATATCTTCCCAAGTGATAATGTATGTACTTGAGGCCGTCTTGGGCAAGTCTCCCCGGGGCATCTCCTCCCAAGGGAGAATGTATGGACTTGTGGCAGTCTTGGGCAAGTCTCCCCGGGGCATCTCCTCCCAAGTGAAAATGTATGGATTGGTGGCAGTCATAGGCAAGTCTCCCCGGGGCATCACCTCCCAAGTGAAAATGTATGGATTGGTGGCAGTCATGCGCAAGTCTCCCCGGGGCATCTCCTCCTAAGTGAGAAAGTATGGACTTGTGGCAGTCTTAGGCAAGTCTCCCCGGGGCATCTCCTCCCAAGGGATAATGTATGGACTTGTGGCAGTCTTGGGCAAGTCTCTCCGGGGCATCTCCTCCCAAGTGAAAATGTATGGATTGGTGGCAGTCATGGGCAAGTCTCCCCGGGGCATCTCCTCCTAAGTGAGAATGTATGGACTTGTGGCAGTCTTAGGCAAGTCTCCCCGGGGCATCTCCTCCCAAGTGAAAATGTATGGATTGGTGGCAGTCATGGGCAAGTCTCCCCGGGGCATCACCTCCCAAGTGAAAATGTATGGATTGGTGGCAGTCATGGGCAAGTCTCCCCGGGGCATCTCCTCCCAAGTGAAAATGTATGGATTGGTGGCAGTCATAGGCAAGTCTCCCCGAGACATCTACTCCCAAGTGGAAATGTATAGATTGGTGGCAGTCATGGGCAAGTCTCCCCGGGGCATCACCTTCCAAGTGAAAATGTATGGATTGGTGGCGGTCATGCGCAAGTCTCCCCGGGGCATCTCCTCCTAAGTGAGAATGTATGGACTTGTGGCAGTCTTAGGCAAGTCTCCCCGGGGCATCTTCTCCCAAGGGAGAATGTATGTATTTGTGGGAGTCTTGGGCAAGTCTCCCTGGGGCATCACCTCCCAAGTGAAAATGTATGGATTGGTGGCAGTCATGGGCAAGTCTCCCCGGGGCATCTCTTTCCAAGGGAGAATGTATGGACTTGTGGCAGTCTTGGGCAAGTCTCCCCGGGGCATCTCCTCCCAAGTGAAAATGTATGGATTGGTGGCAGTCATGGGCAAGTCTCCCCGGGGCATCTCCTCCTAAGTGAGAATGTATGGACTTGTGGCAGTCTTAGGCAAGTCTCCCCAGGGCATCTACTCCCAAGTGGAAATGTATGGATTGGTGGCAGTCATGGGCAAGTCTCCCCGGGGCATCACCTCCCAAGTGAAAATGTATGGATTGGTGGCAGTCATGGGCAAGTCTCCCCGGGGCATCTCCTCCCAAGGGAGAATGTATGGACTTGTGGCAGTCTTGGGCAAGTCTCTCCGGGGCATTTCCTCCCAAGTGAAAATGTATGGATTGGTGGCAGTCATGGGCAAGTCTCCCCGGGGCATCTCCTCCCAAGAGAGAATGTATGTATTTGTGGGAGTCTTGGGCAAGTCTCCCCGGGGCATCTCCTCCTATGTGAGAATGTATGGACTTGTGGCAGTCTTAGGCAAGTCTCCCCGGGGCATCTCCTTCCAAGGGAGAATGTATGGACTTGTGGCAGTCTTGGGCAAGTCTCCCCGGGGCATCTCATCTTAAGTGAAAATGTATGGATTGGTGGCAGTCATGGGCAAATCTCCCCGGGGCATCTTCTCCCAAGTGAAAATGTATGGATTGGTGGCAGTCATAGGCAAGTCTCCCCGAGGCATCTACTCCCAAGTGGAAATGTATGGATTGGTGGCAGTCATGGGCAAATCTCCCCGGGGCATCTCCTCCCAAGTGAAAATGTATGGATTGGTGGCAGTCATAGGCAAGTCTCCCCGAGGCATCTACTCCCAAGTGGAAATGTATGGATTGGTGGCAGTCATGGGCAAATCTCCCCGGGGCATCTCCTCCCAAGTGAAAATGTATGGATTGGTGGCAGTCATGGGCAAGTCTCCCCGGGGCATCTCCTTCCAAGGGAGAATGTATGGACTTGTGGCAGTCTTGGGCAAGTCTCCCCGGGGCATCTCATCTTAAGTGAAAATGTATGGATTGGTGGCAGTCATGGGCAAATCTCCCCGGGGCATCTCCTCCCAAGTGAAAATGTATGGATTGGTGGCAGTCATAGGCAAGTCTCCCCGAGGCATCTACTCCCAAGTGGAAATGTATGGATTGGTGGCAGTCATGGGCAAGTCTCTCCGGGGCATTTCCTGCCAAGTGAGAATGTATGGACTTGTGGCAGTCTTGGGCAAGTCTCCCCGGGGCATCTCCTCCCAAGTGAAAATGTATGGATTGGTGGCAGTCATAGGCAAGTATTCCAGGGGCATCTCCTCCCAAGTGAAAATGTATGGATTGGTGGCAGTCATGGGCAAGTCTCCCCGGGGCATCTTCTCCCAAGGGAGAATGTATGTATTTGTGGGAGTCTTGGGCAAGTCTCCCTGGGGCATCTTCTCCCAAGTGAGAATGTATCGACTTGTGGCAGTCTTGGGCAAGTCTCCCCTGGGCATCTCCACCCAATTCAGAATGTATGGACTTGTGGCAGTCATGGGCAAGTCTCCCCGGGGCATCACCTCCCAAGTGAAAATGTATGGATTGGTGGCAGTCATGGGCAAGTCTCCCCGGGGCATCTCCTCCCAAGGGAGAATGTATGGACTTGTGGCAGTCTTGGGCAAGTCTCCCCGGGGCATTTCCTCCCAAGTGAAAATGTATGGATTGGTGGCAGTCATGGGCAAGTCTCCCCGGGGCATCTCCTCCCAAGGGAGAATGTATGGACTTGTGGCAGTCATGGGCAAGTCTCCCCGGGGCATCACCTCCCAAGTGAAAATGTATGGATTGGTGGCAGTCATGGGCAAGTCTCCCCGGGGCATCTCCTCCCAAGGGAGAATGTATGGACTTGTGGCAGTCTTGGGCAAGTCTCCCCGGGGCATTTCCTCCCAAGTGAAAATGTATGGATTGGTGGCAGTCATGGGCAAGTCTCCCCGGGGCATCTCCTCCCAAGGGAGAATGTATGGACTTGTGGCAGTCATGGGCAAGTCTCCCCGGGGCATCACCTCCCAAGTGAAAATGTATGGATTGGTGGCAGTCATGGGCAAGTCTCCCCGGGGCATCTCCTCCCAAGGGAGAATGTATGGACTTGTGGCAGTCTTGGGCAAGTCTCCCAGGGGCATTTCCTCCCAAGTGAAAATGTATGGATTGGTGGCAGTCATGGGCAAGTCTCCCCGGGGCATCTCCTCCCAAGGGAGAATGTATGTATTTGTGGTAGTCTTGGGCAAGTCTCCCCGGGGCATCTCCTCCTATGTGAGAATGTATGGACTTGTGGCAGTCTTAGGCAAGTCTCCCCGGGGCATCTCCTCCCAAGGGAGAATGTATGTATTTGTGGGAGTCTTGGGCAAGTCTCCCTGGGGCATCACCTCCCAAGTGAAAATGTATGGATTGGTGGCAGTCATGGGCAAGTCTCCCCGGGGCATCTCCTTCCAAGGGAGAATGTATGGACTTGTGGCAGTCTTGGGCAAGTCTCCCCGGGGCATCTCCTCCTATGTGAGAATGTATGGACTTGTGGCAGTCTTAGGCAAGTCTCCCCGGAGCATCTCCTCCCAAGTGAGAATATATGGACTTGTGGCAGTCTTGTGCAAGTCTCCCCGAGGCATCTCCTCCCAAGTGAAAATGTATGGATTGGTGGCAGTCATGGGCAAGTCTCCCCGGGGCATCTCCTCCCAAGGGAGAATGTATGTATTTGTGGGAGTCTTGGGCAAGTCTCCCCGTGGCATTTTCTGCCTAGTGAGAATGTATGGACTTGTGGCAGTCTTGGGCAAGTATCCCCGGGGCATCTCCTCCCAAGTGAAAATGTATGGATTGGTGGCAGTCATAGGCAAGTATTCCAGGGGCATCTCCTCCCAAGTGAAAATGTATGGATTGGTGGCAGTCATGGGCAAGTCTCCCCGGGGCATCTCCTCCCAAGTGATAATGTATGGACTTGTGGCAGTCTTGGGCAAGTCTCCCGGGGCATATCCTCCCAAGTGATAATGTATGTACTTGAGGCCGTCTTGGGCAAGTCTCCCCGGGGCATCTCCTCCCAAGGGAGAATGTATGGACTTGTGGCAGTCTTGGGCAAGTCTCCCCGGGGCATCTCCTCCCAAGTGATAATGTATGATCTTGTGGCAGTCTTGGGCAAGTCTCCCGGGGCATATCTTCCCAAGTGATAATGTATGTACTTGAGGCCGTCTTGGGCAAGTCTCCCCGGGGCATCTCCTCCCAAGGGAGAATGTATGGATTGGTGGCAGTCATAGGCAAGTCTCCCCGAGGCATCTACTCCCAAGTGGAAATGTATAGATTGGTGGCAGTCATGGGCAAGTCTCCCCGGGGCATCTCTTCCCAAGTGATAATGTATGGACTTGTGGCAGTCTTGGGCAAGTCTCCCGGGGCATATCTTCCCAAGTGATAATGTATGTACTTGAGGCCGTCTTGGGCAAGTCTCCCCGGGGCATCTCCTCCGAAGTGAAAATGTATGGATTGGTGGCAGTCATAGGCAAGTATTCCAGGGGCATCTCCTCCCAAGTGAAAATGTATGGATTGGTGGCAGTCATGGGCAAGTCTCCCCGGGGCATCTCTTCCCAAGTGATAATGTATGGACTTGTGGCAGTCTTGGGCAAGTCTCCCGGGGCATATCTTTCCAAGTGATAATGTATGTACTTGAGGCCGTCTTGGGCAAGTCTCCCCGGGGCATCTCCTCCCAAGTGATAATGTTTGGACTTGTGGCAGTCTTGGGCAAGTCTCCCGGGGCATATCTTCCCAAGTGATAATGTATGTACTTGAGGCCGTCTTGGGCAAGTCTCCCCGGGGCATCTCCTCCCAAGGGAGAATGTATGGACTTGTGGCAGTCTTGGGCAAGTCTCCCCGGGGCATCTCCTCCCAAGTGAAAATGTATGGATTGGTGGCAGTCATAGGCAAGTCTCCCCGGGGCATCACCTCCCAAGTGAAAATGTATGGATTGGTGGCAGTCATGCGCAAGTCTCCCCGGGGCATCTCCTCCTAAGTGAGAAAGTATGGACTTGTGGCAGTCTTAGGCAAGTCTCCCCGGGGCATCTCCTCCCAAGGGATAATGTATGGACTTGTGGCAGTCTTGGGCAAGTCTCTCCGGGGCATCTCCTCCCAAGTGAAAATGTATGGATTGGTGGCAGTCATGGGCAAGTCTCCCCGGGGCATCTCCTCCTAAGTGAGAATGTATGGACTTGTGGCAGTCTTAGGCAAGTCTCCCCGGGGCATCTCCTCCCAAGTGAAAATGTATGGATTGGTGGCAGTCATGGGCAAATCTCCCCGGGGCATCTCCTCCCAAGTGAAAATGTAAGGATTGGTGGCAGTCATGGGCAAGTCTCCCCGGGGCATCTCCTCCTAAGTGAGAATGTATGGACTTGTGGCAGTCTTAGGCAAGTCTCCCCGGGGCATCTCCTCCCAAGTGAAAATGTATGGATTGGTGGCAGTCATGGGCAAATCTCCCCGGGGCATCTCCTCCCAAGTGAAAATGTAAGGATTGGTGGCAGTCTTAGGCAAGTCTCCCCGGAGCATCTCCTCCCAAGTGAGAATGTATGGACTTGTGTCAGTCTTGGGCAAGTCTCACCAAGGCATCTCCTTCCAAGTGGAAATGTATGGATTGGTGGCAGTCTTGGGCAAGTCTCCCCGGGGCATCTCCTCCTAAGTGAGAAGGTATGTACTTGTGGCAGTCTTGGGCAAGTCACCCCGGGGCATCTCCTCCCAAGTGAGAATGTATGGACTTGTAGCAGTCTTGGGCAAGTCTCCCCGGGGCATCTCCTCCCAAGGGAAAATGTATGTATTTGTAGCAGTCTTGGGCAAGTCTCCCCGGGGCATCTCCTCCCAAGTGAGAATGTATGGACTTGTGGCAGTCTTGGGCAAGTCTCCCCGAGGCATCTACTCCCAAGTGGAAATGTATAGATTGGTGGCAGTCATGGGCAAGTCTCCCCGGGGCATCACCTCCCAAGTGAAAATGTATGGATTGGTGGCAGTCATCGGCAAGTCTCCCCGGGGCATCTCCTCCCAAGTGATAATGTATGTACTTGTGGCAGTCTTGGGCAAGTCTCCCCGGGGCATCTCCTCCCAAGTGAGAATGTATGGACTTGTGGCTGTCTTGGGCAAGTCTCCCCGGGGCATTTCCTCCTAAGTGAAAATGTATGGATTGGTGGCAGACATGGGTAAGTCTCCCCGGGGCATCTCCTCCCAAGTGAGAATGTATGTACTTGTGGCAGTCTTAGGCAAGTCTCCCCGGAGCATCTCCTCCCAAGTGAGAATGTATGGACTTGTGTCAGTCTTGGGCAAGTCTCACCAAGGCATCTCCTTCCAAGTGGAAATGTATGGATTGGTGGCAGTCTTGGGCAAGTCTCCCCGGGGCATCTCCTCCTAAGTGAGAAGGTATGTACTTGTGGCAGTCTTGGGCAAGTCACCCCGGGGCATCTCCTCCCAAGTGAGAATGTATGGACTTGTAGCAGTCTTGGGCAAGTCTCCCCGGGGCATCTCCTCCCAAGGGAAAATGTATGTATTTGTAGCAGTCTTGGGCAAGTCTCCCCGGGGCATCTCCTCCCAAGTGAGAATGTATGTACTTGTGGCAGTCTTAGGCAAGTCTCCCCGGAGCATCTCCTCCCAAGTGAGAATATATGGACTTGTGGCAGTCTTGTGCAAGTCTCCCCGAGGCATCTCCTTCCAAGTGAAAATGTATGGATTGGTGGCAGTCATAGGCAAGTCTTCCAGAGGCATCTCCTCCCAAGTGAAAATGTATGGATTGGTGGCAGTCATGGGCAAGTCTCCCCGGGGCATCTCCTCCCAAGGGAGAATGTATGTATTTGTGGGAGTCTTGGGCAAGTCTCCCCGTGGCATTTCCTGCCAAGTGAGAATGTATGGACTTGTGGCAGTCTTGGGCAAGTCTCCCCGGGGCATCTCCTCCCAAGTGAAAATGTATGGATTGGTGGCAGTCATAGGCAAGTATTCCAGGGGCATCTCCTCCCAAGTGAAAATGTATGGATTGGTGGCAGTCATGGGCAAGTCTCCCCGGGGCATCTCCTCCCAAGGGAGAATGTATGTATTTGTGGGAGTCTTGGGCAAGTCTCCCTGGGGCATCTTCTCCCAAATGAGAATGTATCGACTTGTGGCAGTCTTGGGCAAGTCTCCCCGGGGCATCTCCACCCAATTCAGAATGTATGGACTTGTAGCAGTCATGGGCAAGTCTCCCCGGGGCATCACCTCCCAAGTGAAAATGTATGGATTGGTGGCAGTCATGGGCAAGTCTCCCTGGGGCATCTTCTCCCAAGGGAGAATGTATGTATTTGTGGGAGTCTTGGGCAAGTCTCCCCGTGGCATTTCCTGCCAAGTGAGAATGTATGGACTTGTGGCAGTCTTGGGCAAGTCTCCCAGGGGCATCTCCTCCCAAGTGAAAATGTATGGATTGGTGGCAGTCATAGGCAAGTATTCCAGGGGCATCTCCTCCCAAGTGAAAATGTATGGATTGGTGGCAGTCATGGGCAAGTCTCCCCGGGGCATCTCCTCCCAAGGGAGAATGTATGTATTTGTGGGAGTCTTGGGCAAGTCTCCCTGGGGCATCTTCTCCCAAGTGAGAATGTATCGACTTGTGGCAGTCTTGGGCAAGTCTCCCCGGGGCATCTCCACCCAATTCAGAATGTATGGACTTGTAGCAGTCATGGGCAAGTCTCCCCGGGGCATCACCTCCCAAGTGAAAATGTATGGATTGGTGGCAGTCATGGGCAAGTCTCCCTGGGGCATCTTCTCCCAAGGGAGAATGTATGTATTTGTGGGAGTCTTGGGCAAGTCTCCCCGTGGCATTTCCTGCCAAGTGAGAATGTATGGACTTGTGGCAGTCTTGGGCAAGTCTCCCAGGGGCATCTCCTCCCAAGTGAAAATGTATGGATTGGTGGCAGTCATAGGCAAGTATTCCAGGGGCATCTCCTCCCAAGTGAGAATATATGGACTTGTGGCAGTCTTGTGCAAGTCTCCCCGAGGCATCTCCTCCCAAGTGAAAATGTATGGATTGGTGGCAGTCATGGGCAAGTCTCCCCGGGGCATCTCCTCCCAAGGGAGAATGTATGTATTTGTGGGAGTCTTGGGCAAGTCTCCCCGTGGCATTTTCTGCCAAGTGAGAATGTATGGACTTGTGGCAGTCTTGGGCAAGTATCCCCGGGGCATCTCCTCCCAAGTGAAAATGTATGGATTGGTGGCAGTCATAGGCAAGTATTCCAGGGGCATCTCCTCCCAAGTGAAAATGTATGGATTGGTGGCAGTCATGGGCAAGACTCCCCGGGGCATCTCCTCCCAAGTGATAATGTATGGACTTGTGGCAGTCTTGGGCAAGTCTCCCGGGGCATATCCTCCCAAGTGATAATGTATGTACTTGAGGCCGTCTTGGGCAAGTCTCCCCGGGGCATCTCCTCCCAAGGGAGAATGTATGGACTTGTGGCAGTCTTGGGCAAGTCTCCCCGGGGCATCTCCTTCCAAGTGATAATGTATGATCTTGTGGCAGTCTTGGGCAAGTCTCCCGGGGCATATCTTCCCAAGTGATAATGTATGTACTTGAGGCCGTCTTGGGCAAGTCTCCCCGGGGCATCTCCTCCCAAGGGAGAATGTATGGATTGGTGGCAGTCATAGGCAAGTCTCCCCGAGGCATCTACTCCCAAGTGGAAATGTATAGATTGGTGGCAGTCATGGGCAAGTCTCCCCGGGGCATCTCTTCCCAAGTGATAATGTATGGACTTGTGGCAGTCTTGGGCAAGTCTCCCGGGGCATATCTTCCCAAGTGATAATGTATGTACTTGAGGCCGTCTTGGGCAAGTCTCCCCGGGGCATCTCCTCCGAAGTGAAAATGTATGGATTGGTGGCAGTCATAGGCAAGTATTCCAGGGGCATCTCCTCCCAAGTGAAAATGTATGGATTGGTGGCAGTCATGGGCAAGTCTCCCCGGGGCATCTCTTCCCAAGTGATAATGTATGGACTTGTGGCAGTCTTGGGCAAGTCTCCCGGGGCATATCTTCCCAAGTGATAATGTATGTACTTGAGGCCGTCTTGGGCAAGTCTCCCCGGGGCATCTCCTCCCAAGTGATAATGTTTGGACTTGTGGCAGTCTTGGGCAAGTCTCCCGGGGCATATCTTCCCAAGTGATAATGTATGTACTTGAGGCCGTCTTGGGCAAGTCTCCCCGGGGCATCTCCTCCCAAGGGAGAATGTATGGACTTGTGGCAGTCTTGGGCAAGTCTCCCCGGGGCATCTCCTCCCAAGTGAAAATGTATGGATTGGTGGCAGTCATAGGCAAGTCTCCCCGGGGCATCACCTCCCAAGTGAAAATGTATGGATTGGTGGCAGTCATGCGCAAGTCTCCCCGGGGCATCTCCTCCTAAGTGAGAAAGTATGGACTTGTGGCAGTCTTAGGCAAGTCTCCCCGGGGCATCTCCTCCCAAGGGATAATGTATGGACTTGTGGCAGTCTTGGGCAAGTCTCCCCGGGGCATCTCCTCCCAAGTGAAAATGTATGGATTGGTGGCAGTCATGGGCAAGTCTCCCCGGGGCATCTCCTCCTAAGTGAGAATGTATGGACTTGTGGCAGTCTTAGGCAAGTCTCCCCGGGGCATCTCCTCCCAAGTGAAAATGTATGGATTGGTGGCAGTCATGGGCAAATCTCCCCGGGGCATCTCCTCCCAAGTGAAAATGTAAGGATTGGTGGCAGTCATAGGCAAGTCTCCCCGAGGCATCTACTCCCAAGTGGAAATGTATAGATTGGTGGCAGTCATGGGCAAGTCTCCCCGGAGCATCACCTCCCAAGTGAAAATGTATGGATTGGTGGCAGTCATCGGCAAGTCTCCCCGGGGCATCTCCTCCCAAGTGATAATGTATGTACTTGTGGCAGTCTTGGGCAAGTCTCCCCGGGGCATCTCCTCCCAAGTGAGAATGTATGGACTTGTGGCAGTCTTGGGCAAGTCTCCCCGGGGCATTTCCTCCTAAGTGAAAATGTATGGATTGGTGGCAGACATGGGCAAGTCTCCCCGGGGCATCTCCTCCCAAGTGAGAATGTATGGACTTGTAGCAGTCTTGGGCAAGTCTCCCCGGGGCATCTCCTCCCAAGGGAAAATGTATGTATTTGTAGCAGTCTTGGGCAAGTCTCCCCGGGGCATCTCCTCCTAAGTAAGAATGTATGTACTTGTGGCAGTCTTAGGCAAGTCTCCCCGGAGCATCTCCTCCCAAGTGAGAATATATGGACTTGTGGCAGTCTTGTGCAAGTCTCCCCGAGGCATCTCCTCCCAAGTGAAAATGTATGGATTGGTGGCAGTCATAGGCAAGTCTTCCAGAGGCATCTCCTCCCAAGTGAAAATGTATGGATTGGTGGCAGTCATGGGCAAGTCTCCCCGGGGCATCTCCTCCCAAGGGAGAATGTATGTATTTGTGGGAGTCTTGGGCAAGTCTCCCTGGGGCATCTTCTCCCAAGTGAGAATGTATCGACTTGTGGCAGTCTTGGGCAAGTCTCCCCGGGGCATCTCCACCCAATTCAGAATGTATGGACTTGTGGCAGTCATAGGCAAGTCTCCCCGGGGCATCACCTCCCAAGTGAAAATGTATGGATTGGTGGCAGTCATGGGCAAGTCTCCCCGGGGCATCTCCTCCCAAGGGAGAATGTATGGACTTGTGGCAGTCTTGGGCAAGTCTCCCTGGGGCATCTCCTCCCAAGTGAGAATGTATGGACTTGTGGCAGTCTTGGGCAAGTCTCCCCGGGGCATCACCTCCCAAGTGAAAATGTATGGATTGGTGGCAGTCATCGGCAAGTCTCCCCGGGGCATCTCCTGCCAAGTGATAATGTATGTACTTGTGGCAGTCTTGGGCAAGTCTCCCCGGGGCATCTCCTCCCAAGTGAGAATGTATGGACTTGTGGCTGTCTTGGGCAAGTCTCCCCGGGGCATTTCCTCCTAAGTGAAAATGTATGGATTGGTGGCAGACATGGGTAAGTCTCATCGGGGCATCTCCTCCCAAGTGAGAATGTATGTACTTGTGGCAGTCTTAGGCAAGTCTCCCCGGAGCATCTCCTCCCAAGTGAGAATGTATGGACTTGTGTCAGTCTTGGGCAAGTCTCACCAAGGCATCTCCTTCCAAGTGGAAATGTATGGATTGGTGGCAGTCTTGGGCAAGTCTCCCCGGGGCATCTCCTCCTAAGTGAGAAGGTATGTACTTGTGGCAGTCTTGGGCAAGTCACCCCGGGGCATCTCCTCCCAAGTGAGAATGTATGGACTTGTAGCAGTCTTGGGCAAGTCTCCCCGGGGCATCTCCTCCCAAGGGAAAATGTATGTATTTGTAGCAGTCTTGGGCAAGTCTCCCCGGGGCATCTCCTCCCAAGTGAGAATGTATGTACTTGTGGCAGTCTTAGGCAAGTCTCCCCGGAGCATCTCCTCCCAAGTGAGAATATATGGACTTGTGGCAGTCTTGTGCAAGTCTCCCCGAGGCATCTCCTTCCAAGTGAAAATGTATGGATTGGTGGCAGTCATAGGCAAGTCTTCCAGAGGCATCTCCTCCCAAGTGAAAATGTATGGATTGGTGGCAGTCATGGGCAAGTCTCCCCGGGGCATCTCCTCCCAAGGGAGAATGTATGTATTTGTGGGAGTCTTGGGCAAGTCTCCCCGTGGCATTTCCTGCCAAGTGAGAATGTATGGACTTGTGGCAGTCTTGGGCAAGTCTCCCCGGGGCATCTCCTCCCAAGTGAAAATGTATGGATTGGTGGCAGTCATAGGCAAGTATTCCAGGGGCATCTCCTCCCAAGTGAAAATGTATGGATTGGTGGCAGTCATGGGCAAGTCTCCCCGGGGCATCTCCTCCCAAGGGAGAATGTATGTATTTGTGGGAGTCTTGGGCAAGTCTCCCTGGGGCATCTTCTCCCAAGTGAGAATGTATCGACTTGTGGCAGTCTTGGGCAAGTCTCCCCGGGGCATCTCCACCCAATTCAGAATGTATGGACTTGTAGCAGTCATGGGCAAGTCTCCCCGGGGCATCACCTCCCAAGTGAAAATGTATGGATTGGTGGCAGTCATGGGCAAGTCTCCCTGGGGCATCTTCTCCCAAGGGAGAATGTATGTATTTGTGGGAGTCTTGGGCAAGTCTCCCCGTGGCATTTCCTGCCAAGTGAGAATGTATGGACTTGTGGCAGTCTTGGGCAAGTCTCCCAGGGGCATCTCCTCCCAAGTGAAAATGTATGGATTGGTGGCAGTCATAGGCAAGTATTCCAGGGGCATCTCCTCCCAAGTAAAAATGTATGGATTGGTGGCAGTCATGGGCAAGTCTCCCCGGGGCATCTCCTCCCAAGGGAGAATGTATGTATTTGTGGGAGTCTTGGGCAAGTCTCCCTGGGGCATCTTCTCCCAAGTGAGAATGTATCGACTTGTGGCAGTCTTGGGCAAGTCTCCCCGGGGCATCTCCACCCAATTCAGAATGTATGGACTTGTGGCAGTCATGGGCAAGTCTCCCCGGGGCATCACCTCCTAAGTGAAAATGTATGGATTGGTGGCAGTCATGGGCAAGTCTCCCCGGGGCATCTCCTCCCAAGAGAGAATGTATGGATTTGTGGCAGTCTTGGGCAAGTCTCCCCGGGGCATTTCCTCCCAAGTGAAAATGTATGGATTGGTAGCAGTCATGGGCAAGTCTCCCTGGGGCATCTCCTCCCAAGGGAGAATGTATGTATTTGTGGGAGTCTTGGGCAAGTCTCCCCGGGGCATCTCCTCCTATGTGAGAATGTATGGACTTGTGGCAGTCTTAGGCAAGTCTCCCCGGGGCATCTCCTCCCAAGGGAGAATGTATGTATTTGTGGGAGTCTTGGGCAAGTCTCCCTGGGGCATCACCTCCCAAGTGAAAATGTATGGATTGGTGGCAGTCATGGGCAAGTCTCCCCGGGGCATCTCCTTCCAAGGGAGAATGTATGGACTTGTGGCAGTCTTGGGCAAGTCTCCCCGGGGCATCTCATCTTAAGTGAAAATGTATGGATTGGTGGCAGTCATGGGCAAATCTCCCCGGGGTATCTCCTCCCAAGTGAAAATGTATGGATTGGTGGCAGTCATAGGCAAGTCTCCCCGAGGCATCTACTCCCAAGTGGAAATGTATAGATTGGTGGCAGTCATGGGCAAGTCTTCCCGGGGCATCACCTCCCAAGTGAAAATGTATGGATTGGTGGCAGTCATGCGCAAGTCTCCCCGGGGCATCTCCTCCTAAGTGAGAATGTATGGACTTGTGGCAGTCTTAGGCAAGTCTCCCCGGGGCATCTCCTCCCAAGGGAGAATGTATGTATTTGTGGGAGTCTTGGGCAAGTCTCCCTGGGGCATCACCTCCCAAGTGAAAATGTATGGATTGGTGGCAGTCATGGGCAAGTCTCCCCGGGGCATTTCCTTCTAAGGGAGAATGTATGGACTTGTGGCAGTCTTGGGCAAGTCTCCCCGGGGCATCTCCTCCCAAGTGAAAATGTATGGATTGGTGGCAGTCATGGGCAAGTCTCCCCGGGGCATCTCCTCCTAAGTGAGAATGTATGGACTTGTGGCAGTCTTAGGCAAGTCTCCCCGGGGCATCTCCTCCCAAGTGAAAATGTATGGATTGGTGGCAGTCATAGGCAAGTCTCCCCGAGGCATCTACTCCCAAGTGGAAATGTATAGATTGGTGGCAGTCATGGACAAGTCTCCCCGGGGCATCACCTCCCAAGTGAAAATGTATGGATTGGTGGCAGTCATCGGCAAGTCTCCCCGGGGCATCTCCTCCCAAGTGATAATGTATGTACTTGTGGCAGTCTTGGGCAAGTCTCCCCGGGGCATCTCCTCCCAAGTGAGAAGGTATGGAGTTGTGGCAGTCTTGGGCAAGTCTCCCCGGGGCATTTCCTCCTAAGTGAAAATGTATGGATTGGTGGCAGACATGGGCAAGTCTCCCCGGGGCATCTCCTCCCAAGTGAGAATGTATGTACTTGTGGCAGTCTTAGGCAAGTCTCCCCGGAGCATCTCCTCCCAAGTGAGAATGTATGGACTTGTGTCAGTCTTGGGCAAGTCTCACCAAGGCATCTCCTTCCAAGTGGAAATGTATGGATTGGTGGCAGTCTTGGGCAAGTCTCCCCGGGGCATCTCCTCCTAAGTGAGAAGGTATGTACTTGTGGCAGTCTTGGGCAAGTCACCCCGGGGCATCTCCTCCCAAGTGAGAATGTATGGACTTGTAGCAGTCTTGGGCAAGTCTCCCCGGGGCATCTCCTCCCAAGGGAAAATGTATGTATTTGTAGCAGTCTTGGGCAAGTCTCCCCGGGGCATCTCCTCCCAAGTGAGAATGTATGTACTTGTGGCAGTCTTAGGCAAGTCTCCCCGGGGCATCTCCTTCCAAGGGAGAATGTATGGACTTGTGGCAGTCTTGGGCAAGTCTCCCCGGGGCATCTCCTTCCAAGTGAAAATGTATGGATTGGTGGCAATCATGGGCAAATCTCCCCGGGGCATCTCCTCCCAAGTGAAAATGTATGGATTGGTGGCAGTCATAGGCAAGTCTCCCCGAGGCATCTACTCCCAAGTGGAAATGTATAGATTGGTGGCAGTCATGGGCAAGTCTCCCCGGGGCATCACGTCCCAAGTGAAAATGTATGGATTGGTGGCAGCCATGCGCAAGTCTCCCCGGGGCATCTCCTCCTAAGTGAGAATGTATGGACTTGTGGCAGTCTTAGGCAAGTCTCCCCGGGGCATCTTCTCCCAAGGGAGAATGTATGTATTTGTGGGAGTCTTGGGCAAGTCTCCCTGGGGCATCACCTCCCAAGTGAAAATGTATGGATTGGTGGCAGTCATGGGCAAGTCTCCCCGGGGCATCTCCTTCCAAGGGAGAATGTATGGACTTGTGGCAGTCTTGGGCAAGTCTCCCCGGGGCATCTCCTCCCAAGTGAAAATGTATGGATTGGTGGCAGTCATGGGCAAGTCTCCCCGGGGCATCTCCTCCCAAGGGAGAATGTATGTATTTGTGGGAGTCTTGGGCAAGTCTCCCCGGGGCATCTCCTCCTATGTGAGAATGTATGGACTTGTGGCAGTCTTAGGCAAGTCTCCCCGGGGCATCTCCTCCCAAGGGAGAATGTATGTATTTGTGGGAGTCTTGGGCAAGTCTCCCTGGGGCATCACCTCCCAAGTGAAAATGTATGGATTGGTGGCAGTCATGGGCAAGTCTCCCCGGGGCATCTCCTTCCAAGGGAGAATGTATGGAATTGTGGCAGTCTTGGGCAAGTCTCCCCGGGGCATCTCCTCCTATGTGAGAATGTATGGACTTGTGGCAGTCTTAGGCAAGTCTCCCCGGAGCATCTCCTCCCAAGTGAGAATATATGGACTTGTGGCAGTCTTGTGCAAGTCTCCCCGAGGCATCTCCTCCTAAGTGAAAATGTATGGATTGGTGGCAGTCATGGGCAAGTCTCCCCGGGGCATCTCCTCCCAAGGGAGAATGTATGTATTTGTGGGAGTCTTGGGCAAGTCTCCCCGTGGCATTTTCTGCCAAGTGAGAATGTATGGACTTGTGGCAGTCTTGGGCAAGTATCCCCGGGGCATCTCCTCCCAAGTGAAAATGTATGGATTGGTGGCAGTCATAGGCAAGTATTCCAGGGGCATCTCCTCCCAAGTGAAAATGTATGGATTGGTGGCAGTCATGGGCAAGTCTCCCCGGGGCATCTCCTCCCAAGTGATAATGTATGGACTTGTGGCAGTCTTGGGCAAGTCTCCCGGGGCATATCTTCCCAAGTGATAATGTATGTACTTGAGGCCGTCTTGGGCAAGTCTCCTCGGGGCATCTCCTCCCAAGGGAGAATGTATGGACTTGTGGCCGTCTTGGGCAAGTCTCCCCGGGGCATCTCCTCCGAAGTGAAAATGTATGGATTGGTGGCAGTCATAGGCAAGTATTCCAGGGGCATCTCCTCCCAAGTGAAAATGTATGGATTGGTGGCAGTCATGGGCAAGTCTCCCCGGGGCATCTCTTCCCAAGTGATAATGTATGGACTTGTGGCAGTCTTGGGCAAGTCTCCCGGGGCATATCTTCCCAAGTGATAATGTATGTACTTGAGGCCGTCTTGGGCAAGTCTCCCCGGGGCATCTCCTCCCAAGTGATAATGTATGGACTTGTGGCAGTCTTGGGCAAGTCTCCCGGGGCATATCTTCCCAAGTGATAATGTATGTACTTGAGGCCGTCTTGGGCAAGTCTCCCCGGGGCATCTCCTCCCAAGGGAGAATGTATGGACTTGTGGCAGTCTTGGGCAAGTCTCCCCGGGGCATCACCTCCCAAGTGAAAATGTATGGATTGGTGGCAGTCATGGGCAAGTCTCCCCGGGGCATCTCCTCCCAAGGGAGAATGTATGGACTTGTGGCAGTCTTGGGCAAGTCTCCCTGGGGCATCTCCTCCCAAGTGAGAATGTATGGACTTGTGGCAGTCTTGGGCAAGTCTCCCCGGGGCATCACCTCCCAAGTGAAAATGTATGGATTGGTGGCAGTCATCGGCAAGTCTCCCCGGGGCATCTCCTCCCAAGTGATAATGTATGTACTTGTGGCAGTCTTGGGCAAGTCTCCCCGGGGCATCTCCTCCCAAGTGAGAATGTATGGACTTGTGGCTGTCTTGGGCAAGTCTCCCCGGGGCATTTCCTCCTAAGTGAAAATGTATGGATTGGTGGCAGACATGGGTAAGTCTCCCCGGGGCATCTCCTCCCAAGTGAGAATGTATGTACTTGTGGCAGTCTTAGGCAAGTCTCCCCGGAGCATCTCCTCCCAAGTGAGAATGTATGGACTTGTGTCAGTCTTGGGCAAGTCTCACCAAGGCATCTCCTTCCAAGTGGAAATGTATGGATTGGTGGCAGTCTTGGGCAAGTCTCCCCGGGGCATCTCCTCCTAAGTGAGAAGGTATGTACTTGTGGCAGTCTTGGGCAAGTCACCCCGGGGCATCTCCTCCCAAGTGAGAATGTATGGACTTGTAGCAGTCTTGGGCAAGTCTCCCCGGGGCATCTCCTCCCAAGGGAAAATGTATGTATTTGTAGCAGTCTTGGGCAAGTCTCCCCGGGGCATCTCCTCCCAAGTGAGAATGTATGTACTTGTGGCAGTCTTAGGCAAGTCTCCCCGGAGCATCTCCTCCCAAGTGAGAATATATGGACTTGTGGCAGTCTTGTGCAAGTCTCCCCGAGGCATCTCCTTCCAAGTGAAAATGTATGGATTGGTGGCAGTCATAGGCAAGTCTTCCAGAGGCATCTCCTCCCAAGTGAAAATGTATGGATTGGTGGCAGTCATGGGCAAGTCTCCCCGGGGCATCTCCTCCCAAGGGAGAATGTATGTATTTGTGGGAGTCTTGGGCAAGTCTCCCCGTGGCATTTCCTGCCAAGTGAGAATGTATGGACTTGTGGCAGTCTTGGGCAAGTCTCCCCGGGGCATCTCCTCCCAAGTGAAAATGTATGGATTGGTGGCAGTTATAGGCAAGTATTCCAGGGGCATCTCCTCCCAAGTGAAAATGTATGGATTGGTGGCAGTCATGGGCAAGTCTCCCCGGGGCATCTCCTCCCAAGGGAGAATGTATGTATTTGTGGGAGTCTTGGGCAAGTCTCCCTGGGGCATCTTCTCCCAAGTGAGAATGTATCGACTTGTGGCAGTCTTGGGCAAGTCTCCCCGGGGCATCTCCACCCAATTCAGAATGTATGGACTTGTAGCAGTCATGGGCAAGTCTCCCCGGGGCATCACCTCCCAAGTGAAAATGTATGGATTGGTGGCAGTCATGGGCAAGTCTCCCTGGGGCATCTTCTCCCAAGGGAGAATGTATGTATTTGTGGGAGTCTTGGGCAAGTCTCCCCGTGGCATTTCCTGCCAAGTGAGAATGTATGGACTTGTGGCAGTCTTGGGCAAGTCTCCCAGGGGCATCTCCTCCCAAGTGAAAATGTATGGATTGGTGGCAGTCATAGGCAAGTATTCCAGGGGCATCTCCTCCCAAGTAAAAATGTATGGATTGGTGGCAGTCATGGGCAAGTCTCCCCGGGGCATCTCCTCCCAAGGGAGAATGTATGTATTTGTGGGAGTCTTGGGCAAGTCTCCCTGGGGCATCTTCTCCCAAGTGAGAATGTATCGACTTGTGGCAGTCTTGGGCAAGTCTCCCCGGGGCATCTCCACCCAATTCAGAATGTATGGACTTGTGGCAGTCATGGGCAAGTCTCCCCGGGGCATCACCTCCTAAGTGAAAATGTATGGATTGGTGGCAGTCATGGGCAAGTCTCCCCGGGGCATCTCCTCCCAAGAGAGAATGTATGGATTTGTGGCAGTCTTGGGCAAGTCTCCCCGGGGCATTTCCTCCCAAGTGAAAATGTATGGATTGGTAGCAGTCATGGGCAAGTCTCCCTGGGGCATCTCCTCCCAAGGGAGAATGTATGTATTTGTGGGAGTCTTGGGCAAGTCTCCCCGGGGCATCTCCTCCTATGTGAGAATGTATGGACTTGTGGCAGTCTTAGGCAAGTCTCCCCGGGGCATCTCCTCCCAAGGGAGAATGTATGTATTTGTGGGAGTCTTGGGCAAGTCTCCCTGGGGCATCACCTCCCAAGTGAAAATGTATGGATTGGTGGCAGTCATGGGCAAGTCTCCCCGGGGCATCTCCTTCCAAGGGAGAATGTATGGACTTGTGGCAGTCTTGGGCAAGTCTCCCCGGGGCATCTCATCTTAAGTGAAAATGTATGGATTGGTGGCAGTCATGGGCAAATCTCCCCGGGGTATCTCCTCCCAAGTGAAAATGTATGGATTGGTGGCAGTCATAGGCAAGTCTCCCCGAGGCATCTACTCCCAAGTGGAAATGTATAGATTGGTGGCAGTCATGGGCAAGTCTTCCCGGGGCATCACCTCCCAAGTGAAAATGTATGGATTGGTGGCAGTCATGCGCAAGTCTCCCCGGGGCATCTCCTCCTAAGTGAGAATGTATGGACTTGTGGCAGTCTTAGGCAAGTCTCCCCGGGGCATCTCCTCCCAAGGGAGAATGTATGTATTTGTGGGAGTCTTGGGCAAGTCTCCCTGGGGCATCACCTCCCAAGTGAAAATGTATGGATTGGTGGCAGTCATGGGCAAGTCTCCCCGGGGCATTTCCTTCTAAGGGAGAATGTATGGACTTGTGGCAGTCTTGGGCAAGTCTCCCCGGGGCATCTCCTCCCAAGTGAAAATGTATGGATTGGTGGCAGTCATGGGCAAGTCTCCCCGGGGCATCTCCTCCTAAGTGAGAATGTATGGACTTGTGGCAGTCTTAGGCAAGTCTCCCCGGGGCATCTCCTCCCAAGTGAAAATGTATGGATTGGTGGCAGTCATAGGCAAGTCTCCCCGAGGCATCTACTCCCAAGTGGAAATGTATAGATTGGTGGCAGTCATGGACAAGTCTCCCCGGGGCATCACCTCCCAAGTGAAAATGTATGGATTGGTGGCAGTCATCGGCAAGTCTCCCCGGGGCATCTCCTCCCAAGTGATAATGTATGTACTTGTGGCAGTCTTGGGCAAGTCTCCCCGGGGCATCTCCTCCCAAGTGAGAATGTATGGAGTTGTGGCAGTCTTGGGCAAGTCTCCCCGGGGCATTTCCTCCTAAGTGAAAATGTATGGATTGGTGGCAGACATGGGCAAGTCTCCCCGGGGCATCTCCTCCCAAGTGAGAATGTATGTACTTGTGGCAGTCTTAGGCAAGTCTCCCCGGAGCATCTCCTCCCAAGTGAGAATGTATGGACTTGTGTCAGTCTTGGGCAAGTCTCACCAAGGCATCTCCTTCCAAGTGGAAATGTATGGATTGGTGGCAGTCTTGGGCAAGTCTCCCCGGGGCATCTCCTCCTAAGTGAGAAGGTATGTACTTGTGGCAGTCTTGGGCAAGTCACCCCGGGGCATCTCCTCCCAAGTGAGAATGTATGGACTTGTAGCAGTCTTGGGCAAGTCTCCCCGGGGCATCTCCTCCCAAGGGAAAATGTATGTATTTGTAGCAGTCTTGGGCAAGTCTCCCCGGGGCATCTCCTCCCAAGTGAGAATGTATGTACTTGTGGCAGTCTTAGGCAAGTCTCCCCGGGGCATCTCCTTCCAAGGGAGAATGTATGGACTTGTGGCAGTCTTGGGCAAGTCTCCCCGGGGCATCTCCTTCCAAGTGAAAATGTATGGATTGGTGGCAATCATGGGCAAATCTCCCCGGGGCATCTCCTCCCAAGTGAAAATGTATGGATTGGTGGCAGTCATAGGCAAGTCTCCCCGAGGCATCTACTCCCAAGTGGAAATGTATAGATTGGTGGCAGTCATGGGCAAGTCTCCCCGGGGCATCACGTCCCAAGTGAAAATGTATGGATTGGTGGCAGCCATGCGCAAGTCTCCCCGGGGCATCTCCTCCTAAGTGAGAATGTATGGACTTGTGGCAGTCTTAGGCAAGTCTCCCCGGGGCATCTTCTCCCAAGGGAGAATGTATGTATTTGTGGGAGTCTTGGGCAAGTCTCCCTGGGGCATCACCTCCCAAGTGAAAATGTATGGATTGGTGGCAGTCATGGGCAAGTCTCCCCGGGGCATCTCCTTCCAAGGGAGAATGTATGGACTTGTGGCAGTCTTGGGCAAGTCTCCCCGGGGCATCTCCTCCCAAGTGAAAATGTATGGATTGGTGGCAGTCATGGGCAAGTCTCCCCGGGGCATCTCCTCCCAAGGGAGAATGTATGTATTTGTGGGAGTCTTGGGCAAGTCTCCCCGGGGCATCTCCTCCTATGTGAGAATGTATGGACTTGTGGCAGTCTTAGGCAAGTCTCCCCGGGGCATCTCCTCCCAAGGGAGAATGTATGTATTTGTGGGAGTCTTGGGCAAGTCTCCCTGGGGCATCACCTCCCAAGTGAAAATGTATGGATTGGTGGCAGTCATGGGCAAGTCTCCCCGGGGCATCTCCTTCCAAGGGAGAATGTATGGAATTGTGGCAGTCTTGGGCAAGTCTCCCCGGGGCATCTCCTCCTATGTGAGAATGTATGGACTTGTGGCAGTCTTAGGCAAGTCTCCCCGGAGCATCTCCTCCCAAGTGAGAATATATGGACTTGTGGCAGTCTTGTGCAAGTCTCCCCGAGGCATCTCCTCCTAAGTGAAAATGTATGGATTGGTGGCAGTCATGGGCAAGTCTCCCCGGGGCATCTCCTCCCAAGGGAGAATGTATGTATTTGTGGGAGTCTTGGGCAAGTCTCCCCGTGGCATTTTCTGCCAAGTGAGAATGTATGGACTTGTGGCAGTCTTGGGCAAGTATCCCCGGGGCATCTCCTCCCAAGTGAAAATGTATGGATTGGTGGCAGTCATAGGCAAGTATTCCAGGGGCATCACCTCCCAAGTGAAAATGTATGGATTGGTGGCAGTCATGGGCAAGTCTCCCCGGGGCATTTCCTTCTAAGGGAGAATGTATGGACTTGTGGCAGTCTTGGGCAAGTCTCCCCGGGGCATCTCCTCCCAAGTGAAAATGTATGGATTGGTGGCAGTCATGGGCAAGTCTCCCCGGGGCATCTCCTCCTAAGTGAGAATGTATGGACTTGTGGCAGTCTTAGGCAAGTCTCCCCGGGGCATCTCCTCCCAAGTGAAAATGTATGGATTGGTGGCAGTCATAGGCAAGTCTCCCCGAGGCATCTACTCCCAAGTGGAAATGTATAGATTGGTGGCAGTCATGGACAAGTCTCCCCGGGGCATCACCTCCCAAGTGAAAATGTATGGATTGGTGGCAGTCATCGGCAAGTCTCCCCGGGGCATCTCCTCCCAAGTGATAATGTATGTACTTGTGGCAGTCTTGGGCAAGTCTCCCCGGGGCATCTCCTCCCAAGTGAGAATGTATGGAGTTGTGGCAGTCTTGGGCAAGTCTCCCCGGGGCATTTCCTCCTAAGTGAAAATGTATGGATTGGTGGCAGACATGGGCAAGTCTCCCCGGGGCATCTCCTCCCAAGTGAGAATGTATGTACTTGTGGCAGTCTTAGGCAAGTCTCCCCGGAGCATCTCCTCCCAAGTGAGAATGTATGGACTTGTGTCAGTCTTGGGCAAGTCTCACCAAGGCATCTCCTTCCAAGTGGAAATGTATGGATTGGTGGCAGTCTTGGGCAAGTCTCCCCGGGGCATCTCCTCCTAAGTGAGAAGGTATGTACTTGTGGCAGTCTTGGGCAAGTCACCCCGGGGCATCTCCTCCCAAGTGAGAATGTATGGACTTGTAGCAGTCTTGGGCAAGTCTCCCCGGGGCATCTCCTCCCAAGGGAAAATGTATGTATTTGTAGCAGTCTTGGGCAAGTCTCCCCGGGGCATCTCCTCCCAAGTGAGAATGTATGTACTTGTGGCAGTCTTAGGCAAGTCTCCCCGGGGCATCTCCTTCCAAGGGAGAATGTATGGACTTGTGGCAGTCTTGGGCAAGTCTCCCCGGGGCATCTCCTTCCAAGTGAAAATGTATGGATTGGTGGCAATCATGGGCAAATCTCCCCGGGGCATCTCCTCCCAAGTGAAAATGTATGGATTGGTGGCAGTCATAGGCAAGTCTCCCCGAGGCATCTACTCCCAAGTGGAAATGTATAGATTGGTGGCAGTCATGGGCAAGTCTCCCCGGGGCATCACGTCCCAAGTGAAAATGTATGGATTGGTGGCAGCCATGCGCAAGTCTCCCCGGGGCATCTCCTCCTAAGTGAGAATGTATGGACTTGTGGCAGTCTTAGGCAAGTCTCCCCGGGGCATCTTCTCCCAAGGGAGAATGTATGTATTTGTGGGAGTCTTGGGCAAGTCTCCCTGGGGCATCACCTCCCAAGTGAAAATGTATGGATTGGTGGCAGTCATGGGCAAGTCTCCCCGGGGCATCTCCTTCCAAGGGAGAATGTATGGACTTGTGGCAGTCTTGGGCAAGTCTCCCCGGGGCATCTCCTCCCAAGTGAAAATGTATGGATTGGTGGCAGTCATGGGCAAGTCTCCCCGGGGCATCTCCTCCCAAGGGAGAATGTATGTATTTGTGGGAGTCTTGGGCAAGTCTCCCCGGGGCATCTCCTCCTATGTGAGAATGTATGGACTTGTGGCAGTCTTAGGCAAGTCTCCCCGGGGCATCTCCTCCCAAGGGAGAATGTATGTATTTGTGGGAGTCTTGGGCAAGTCTCCCTGGGGCATCACCTCCCAAGTGAAAATGTATGGATTGGTGGCAGTCATGGGCAAGTCTCCCCGGGGCATCTCCTTCCAAGGGAGAATGTATGGAATTGTGGCAGTCTTGGGCAAGTCTCCCCGGGGCATCTCCTCCTATGTGAGAATGTATGGACTTGTGGCAGTCTTAGGCAAGTCTCCCCGGAGCATCTCCTCCCAAGTGAGAATATATGGACTTGTGGCAGTCTTGTGCAAGTCTCCCCGAGGCATCTCCTCCTAAGTGAAAATGTATGGATTGGTGGCAGTCATGGGCAAGTCTCCCCGGGGCATCTCCTCCCAAGGGAGAATGTATGTATTTGTGGGAGTCTTGGGCAAGTCTCCCCGTGGCATTTTCTGCCAAGTGAGAATGTATGGACTTGTGGCAGTCTTGGGCAAGTATCCCCGGGGCATCTCCTCCCAAGTGAAAATGTATGGATTGGTGGCAGTCATAGGCAAGTATTCCAGGGGCATCTCCTCCCAAGTGAAAATGTATGGATTGGTGGCAGTCATGGGCAAGTCTCCCCGGGGCATCTCCTCCCAAGTGATAATGTATGGACTTGTGGCAGTCTTGGGCAAGTCTCCCGGGGCATATCTTCCCAAGTGATAATGTATGTACTTGAGGCCGTCTTGGGCAAGTCTCCTCGGGGCATCTCCTCCCAAGGGAGAATGTATGGACTTGTGGCCGTCTTGGGCAAGTCTCCCCGGGGCATCTCCTCCGAAGTGAAAATGTATGGATTGGTGGCAGTCATAGGCAAGTATTCCAGGGGCATCTCCTCCCAAGTGAAAATGTATGGATTGGTGGCAGTCATGGGCAAGTCTCCCCGGGGCATCTCTTCCCAAGTGATAATGTATGGACTTGTGGCAGTCTTGGGCAAGTCTCCCGGGGCATATCTTCCCAAGTGATAATGTATGTACTTGAGGCCGTCTTGGGCAAGTCTCCCCGGGGCATCTCCTCCCAAGTGATAATGTATGGACTTGTGGCAGTCTTGGGCAAGTCTCCCGGGGCATATCTTCCCAAGTGATAATGTATGTACTTGAGGCCGTCTTGGGCAAGTCTCCCCGGGGCATCTCCTCCCAAGTGAAAATGTATGGATTGGTGGCAGTCATAGGCAAGTCTCCCCGGGGCATCACCTCCCAAGTGAAAATGTATGGATTGGTGGCAGTCATGCGCAAGTCTCCCCGGGGCATCTCCTCCTAAGTGAGAAAGTATGGACTTGTGGCAGTCTTAGGCAAGTCTCCCCGGGGCATCTCCTCCCAAGGGAGAATGTATGGATTGGTGGCAGTCATAGGCAAGTCTCCCCGAGGCATCTACTCCCAAGTGGAAATGTATAGATTGGTGGCAGTCATGGGCAAGTCTCCCCGGGGCATCTCTTCCCAAGTGATAATGTATGGACTTGTGGCAGTCTTGGGCAAGTCTCCCGGGGCATATCTTCCCAACTGATAATGTATGTACTTGAGGCCGTCTTGGGCAAGTCTCCCCGGGGCATCTCCTCCGAAGTGAAAATGTATGGATTGGTGGCAGTCATAGGCAAGTATTCCAGGGGCATCTCCTCCCAAGTGAAAATGTATGGATTGGTGGCAGTCATGGGCAAGTCTCCCCGGGGCATCTCCTCCCAAGGGAGAATGTATGGACTTGTGGCAGTCATGGGCAAGTCTCCCCGGGGCATCACCTCCCAAGTGAAAATGTATGGATTGGTGGCCGTCTTGGGCAAGTCTCCCCGGGGCATCTCCTCCGAAGTGAAAATGTATGGATTGGTGGCAGTCATAGGCAAGTATTCCAGGGGCATCTCCTCCCAAGTGAAAATGTATGGATTGGTGGCAGTCATGGGCAAGTCTCCCCGGGGCATCTCCTCCCAAGGGAGAATGTATGTATTTGTGGTAGTCTTGGGCAAGTCTCCCCGGGGCATCTCCTCCTATGTGAGAATGTATGGACTTGTGGCAGTCTTAGGCAAGTCTCCCCGGGGCATCTCCTCCCAAGGGAGAATGTATGTATTTGTGGGAGTCTTGGGCAAGTCTCCCTGGGGCATCACCTCCCAAGTGAAAATGTATGGATTGGTGGCAGTCATGGGCAAGTCTCCCCGGGGCATCTCCTTCCAAGGGAGAATGTATGGACTTGTGGCAGTCTTGGGCAAGTCTCCCCGGGGCATCTCCTCCTATGTGAGAATGTATGGACTTGTGGCAGTCTTAGGCAAGTCTCCCCGGAGCATCTCCTCCCAAGTGAGAATATATGGACTTGTGGCAGTCTTGTGCAAGTCTCCCCGAGGCATCTCCTCCCAAGTGAAAATGTATGGATTGGTGGCAGTCATGGGCAAGTCTCCCCGGGGCATCTCCTCCCAAGGGAGAATGTATGTATTTGTGGGAGTCTTGGGCAAGTCTCCCCGTGGCATTTTCTGCCAAGTGAGAATGTATGGACTTGTGGCAGTCTTGGGCAAGTATCCCCGGGGCATCTCCTCCCAAGTGAAAATGTATGGATTGGTGGCAGTCATAGGCAAGTATTCCAGGGGCATCTCCTCCCAAGTGAAAATGTATGGATTGGTGGCAGTCATGGGCAAGTCTCCCCGGGGCATCTCCTCCCAAGAGAGAATGTATGGATTTGTGGCAGTCTTGGGCAAGTCTCCCCGGGGCATTTCCTCCCAAGTGAAAATGTATGGATTGGTAGCAGTCATGGGCAAGTCTCCCTGGGGCATCTCCTCCCAAGGGAGAATGTATGTATTTGTGGGAGTCTTGGGCAAGTCTCCCCGGGGCATCTCCTCCTATGTGAGAATGTATGGACTTGTGGCAGTCTTAGGCAAGTCTCCCCGGGGCATCTCCTCCCAAGGGAGAATGTATGTATTTGTGGGAGTCTTGGGCAAGTCTCCCTGGGGCATCACCTCCCAAGTGAAAATGTATGGATTGGTGGCAGTCATGGGCAAGTCTCCCCGGGGCATCTCCTTCCAAGGGAGAATGTATGGACTTGTGGCAGTCTTGGGCAAGTCTCCCCGGGGCATCTCATCTTAAGTGAAAATGTATGGATTGGTGGCAGTCATGGGCAAATCTCCCCGGGGTATCTCCTCCCAAGTGAAAATGTATGGATTGGTGGCAGTCATAGGCAAGTCTCCCCGAGGCATCTACTCCCAAGTGGAAATGTATAGATTGGTGGCAGTCATGGGCAAGTCTTCCCGGGGCATCACCTCCCAAGTGAAAATGTATGGATTGGTGGCAGTCATGCGCAAGTCTCCCCGGGGCATCTCCTCCTAAGTGAGAATGTATGGACTTGTGGCAGTCTTAGGCAAGTCTCCCCGGGGCATCTCCTCCCAAGGGAGAATGTATGTATTTGTGGGAGTCTTGGGCAAGTCTCCCTGGGGCATCACCTCCCAAGTGAAAATGTATGGATTGGTGGCAGTCATGGGCAAGTCTCCCCGGGGCATTTCCTTCTAAGGGAGAATGTATGGACTTGTGGCAGTCTTGGGCAAGTCTCCCCGGGGCATCTCCTCCCAAGTGAAAATGTATGGATTGGTGGCAGTCATGGGCAAGTCTCCCCGGGGCATCTCCTCCTAAGTGAGAATGTATGGACTTGTGGCAGTCTTAGGCAAGTCTCCCCGGGGCATCTCCTCCCAAGTGAAAATGTATGGATTGGTGGCAGTCATAGGCAAGTCTCCCCGAGGCATCTACTCCCAAGTGGAAATGTATAGATTGGTGGCAGTCATGGACAAGTCTCCCCGGGGCATCACCTCCCAAGTGAAAATGTATGGATTGGTGGCAGTCATCGGCAAGTCTCCCCGGGGCATCTCCTTCCAAGTGATAATGTATGTACTTGTGGCAGTCTTGGGCAAGTCTCCCCGGGGCATCTCCTCCCAAGTGAGAATGTATGTACTTGTGGCAGTCTTAGGCAAGTCTCCCCGGAGCATCTCCTCCCAAGTGAGAATGTATGGACTTGTGTCAGTCTTGGGCAAGTCTCACCAAGGCATCTCCTTCCAAGTGGAAATGTATGGATTGGTGGCAGTCTTGGGCAAGTCTCCCCGGGGCATCTCCTCCTAAGTGAGAAGGTATGTACTTGTGGCAGTCTTGGGCAAGTCACCCCGGGGCATCTCCTCCCAAGTGAGAATGTATGGACTTGTAGCAGTCTTGGGCAAGTCTCCCCGGGGCATCTCCTCCCAAGGGAAAATGTATGTATTTGTAGCAGTCTTGGGCAAGTCTCCCCGGGGCATCTCCTCCCAAGTGAGAATGTATGTACTTGTGGCAGTCTTAGGCAAGTCTCCCCGGGGCATCTCCTTCCAAGGGAGAATGTATGGAGTTGTGGCAGTCTTGGGCAAGTCTCCCCGGGGCATTTCCTCCTAAGTGAAAATGTATGGATTGGTGGCAGACATGGGCAAGTCTCCCCGGGGCATCTCCTCCCAAGTGAGAATGTATGTACTTGTGGCAGTCTTAGGCAAGTCTCCCCGGAGCATCTCCTCCCAAGTGAGAATGTATGGACTTGTGTCAGTCTTGGGCAAGTCTCACCAAGGCATCTCCTTCCAAGTGGAAATGTATGGATTGGTGGCAGTCTTGGGCAAGTCTCCCCGGGGCATCTCCTCCTAAGTGAGAAGGTATGTACTTGTGGCAGTCTTGGGCAAGTCACCCCGGGGCATCTCCTCCCAAGTGAGAATGTATGGACTTGTAGCAGTCTTGGGCAAGTCTCCCCGGGGCATCTCCTCCCAAGGGAAAATGTATGTATTTGTAGCAGTCTTGGGCAAGTCTCCCCGGGGCATCTCCTCCCAAGTGAGAATGTATGTACTTGTGGCAGTCTTAGGCAAGTCTCCCCGGGGCATCTCCTTCCAAGGGAGAATGTAGGGACTTGTGGCAGTCTTGGGCAAGTCTCCCCGGGGCATCTCCTTCCAAGTGAAAATGTATGGATTGGTGGCAATCATGGGCAAATCTCCCCGGGGCATCTCCTCCCAAGTGAAAATGTATGGATTGGTGGCAGTCATAGGCAAGTCTCCCCGAGGCATCTACTCCCAAGTGGAAATGTATAGATTGGTGGCAGTCATGGGCAAGTCTCCCCGGGGCATCACGTCCCAAGTGAAAATGTATGGATTGGTGGCAGCCATGCGCAAGTCTCCCCGGGGCATCTCCTCCTAAGTGAGAATGTATGGACTTGTGGCAGTCTTAGGCAAGTCTCCCCGGGGCATCTTCTCCCAAGGGAGAATGTATGTATTTGTGGGAGTCTTGGGCAAGTCTCCCTGGGGCATCACCTCCCAAGTGAAAATGTATGGATTGGTGGCAGTCATGGGCAAGTCTCCCCGGGGCATCTCCTTCCAAGGGAGAATGTATGGACTTGTGGCAGTCTTGGGCAAGTCTCCCCGGGGCATCTCCTCCCAAGTGAAAATGTATGGATTGGTGGCAGTCATGGGCAAGTCTCCCCGGGGCATCTCCTCCCAAGGGAGAATGTATGTATTTGTGGGAGTCTTGGGCAAGTCTCCCCGGGGCATCTCCTCCTATGTGAGAATGTATGGACTTGTGGCAGTCTTAGGCAAGTCTCCCCGGGGCATCTCCTCCCAAGGGAGAATGTATGTATTTGTGGGAGTCTTGGGCAAGTCTCCCTGGGGCATCACCTCCCAAGTGAAAATGTATGGATTGGTGGCAGTCATGGGCAAGTCTCCCCGGGGCATCTCCTTCCAAGGGAGAATGTATGGAATTATGGCAGTCTTGGGCAAGTCTCCCCGGGGCATCTCCTCCTATGTGAGAATGTATGGACTTGTGGCAGTCTTAGGCAAGTCTCCCCGGAGCATCTCCTCCCAAGTGAGAATATATGGACTTGTGGCAGTCTTGTGCAAGTCTCCCCGAGGCATCTCCTCCTAAGTGAAAATGTATGGATTGGTGGCAGTCATGGGCAAGTCTCCCCGGGGCATCTCCTCCCAAGGGAGAATGTATGTATTTGTGGGAGTCTTGGGCAAGTCTCCCCGTGGCATTTTCTGCCAAGTGAGAATGTATGGACTTGTGGCAGTCTTGGGCAAGTATCCCCGGGGCATCTCCTCCCAAGTGAAAATGTATGGATTGGTGGCAGTCATAGGCAAGTATTCCAGGGGCATCTCCTCCCAAGTGAAAATGTATGGATTGGTGGCAGTCATGGGCAAGTCTCCCCGGGGCATCTCCTCCCAAGTGATAATGTATGGACTTGTGGCAGTCTTGGGCAAGTCTCCCGGGGCATATCTTCCCAAGTGATAATGTATGTACTTGAGGCCGTCTTGGGCGAGTCTCCTCGGGGCATCTCCTCCCAAGGGAGAATGTATGGACTTGTGGCCGTCTTGGGCAAGTCTCCCCGGGGCATCTCCTCCGAAGTGAAAATGTATGGATTGGTGGCAGTCATAGGCAAGTATTCCAGGGGCATCTCCTCCCAAGTGAAAATGTATGGATTGGTGGCAGTCATGGGCAAGTCTCCCCGGGGCATCTCTTCCCAAGTGATAATGTATGGACTTGTGGCAGTCTTGGGCAAGTCTCCCGGGGCATATCTTCCCAAGTGATAATGTATGTACTTGAGGCCGTCTTGGGCAAGTCTCCCCGGGGCATCTCCTCCCAAGTGATAATGTATGGACTTGTGGCAGTCTTGGGCAAGTCTCCCGGGGCATATCTTCCCAAGTGATAATGTATGTACTTGAGGCCGTCTTGGGCAAGTCTCCCCGGGGCATCTCCTCCCAAGGGAGAATGTATGGACTTGTGGCAGTCTTGGGCAAGTCTCCCCGGGGCATCTCCTCCCAAGTGAAAATGTATGGATTGGTGGCAGTCATAGGCAAGTCTCCCCGGGGCATCACCTCCCAAGTGAAAATGTATGGATTGGTGGCAGTCATGCGCAAGTCTCCCCGGGGCATCTCCTCCTAAGTGAGAAAGTATGGACTTGTGGCAGTCTTAGGCAAGTCTCCCCGGGGCATCTCCTCCCAAGGGAGAATGTATGGATTGGTGGCAGTCATAGGCAAGTCTCCCCGAGGCATCTACTCCCAAGTGGAAATGTATAGATTGGTGGCAGTCATGGGCAAGTCTCCCCGGGGCATCTCTTCCCAAGTGATAATGTATGGACTTGTGGCAGTCTTGGGCAAGTCTCCCGGGGCATATCTTCCCAACTGATAATGTATGTACTTGAGGCCGTCTTGGGCAAGTCTCCCCGGGGCATCTCCTCCGAAGTGAAAATGTATGGATTGGTGGCAGTCATAGGCAAGTATTCCAGGGGCATCTCCTCCCAAGTGAAAATGTATGGATTGGTGGCAGTCATGGGCAAGTCTCCCCGGGGCATCTCCTCCCAAGGGAGAATGTATGGACTTGTGGCAGTCATGGGCAAGTCTCCCCGGGGCATCACCTCCCAAGTGAAAATGTATGGATTGGTGGCCGTCTTGGGCAAGTCTCCCCGGGGCATCTCCTCCGAAGTGAAAATGTATGGATTGGTGGCAGTCATAGGCAAGTATTCCAGGGGCATCTCCTCCCAAGTGAAAATGTATGGATTGGTGGCAGTCATGGGCAAGTCTCCCCGGGGCATCTCCTCCCAAGGGAGAATGTATGTATTTGTGGTAGTCTTGGGCAAGTCTCCCCGGGGCATCTCCTCCTATGTGAGAATGTATGGACTTGTGGCAGTCTTAGGCAAGTCTCCCCGGGGCATCTCCTCCCAAGGGAGAATGTATGTATTTGTGGGAGTCTTGGGCAAGTCTCCCTGGGGCATCACCTCCCAAGTGAAAATGTATGGATTGGTGGCAGTCATGGGCAAGTCTCCCCGGGGCATCTCCTTCCAAGGGAGAATGTATGGACTTGTGGCAGTCTTGGGCAAGTCTCCCCGGGGCATCTCCTCCTATGTGAGAATGTATGGACTTGTGGCAGTCTTAGGCAAGTCTCCCCGGAGCATCTCCTCCCAAGTGAGAATATATGGACTTGTGGCAGTCTTGTGCAAGTCTCCCCGAGGCATCTCCTCCCAAGTGAAAATGTATGGATTGGTGGCAGTCATGGGCAAGTCTCCCCGGGGCATCTCCTCCCAAGGGAGAATGTATGTATTTGTGGGAGTCTTGGGCAAGTCTCCCCGTGGCATTTTCTGCCAAGTGAGAATGTATGGACTTGTGGCAGTCTTGGGCAAGTATCCCCGGGGCATCTCCTCCCAAGTGAAAATGTATGGATTGGTGGCAGTCATAGGCAAGTATTCCAGGGGCATCTCCTCCCAAGTGAAAATGTATGGATTGGTGGCAGTCATGGGCAAGTCTCCCCGGGGCATCTCCTCCCAAGTGATAATGTATGGACTTGTGGCAGTCTTGGGCAAGTCTCCCGGGGCATATCCTCCCAAGTGATAATGTATGTACTTGAGGCCGTCTTGGGCAAGTCTCCCCGGGGCATCTCCTCCCAAGGGAGAATGTATGGACTTGTGGCAGTCTTGGGCAAGTCTCCCCGGGGCATCTCCTCCCAAGTGATAATGTATGATCTTGTGGCAGTCTTGGGCAAGTCTCCCGGGGCATATCTTCCCAAGTGATAATGTATGTACTTGAGGCCGTCTTGGGCAAGTCTCCCCGGGGCATCTCTTCCCAAGTGATAATGTATGGACTTGTGGCAGTCTTGGGCAAGTCTCCCGGGGCATATCTTCCCAAGTGATAATGTATGTACTTGAGGCCGTCTTGGGCAAGTCTCCCCGGGGCATCTCCTTCGAAGTGAAAATGTATGGATTGGTGGCAGTCATAGGCAAGTATTCCAGGGGCATCTCCTCCCAAGTGAAAATGTATGGATTGGTGGCAGTCATGGGCAAGTCTCCCCGGGGCATCTCTTCCCATGTGATAATGTATGGACTTGTGGCAGTCTTGGGCAAGTCTCCCGGGGCATATCTTCCCAAGTGATAATGTATGTACTTGAGGCCGTCTTGGGCAAGTCTCCCCGGGGCATCTCCTCCCAAGTGATAATGTTTGGACTTGTGGCAGTCTTGGGCAAGTCTCCCGGGGCATATCTTCCCAAGTGATAATGTATGTACTTGAGGCCGTCTTGGGCAAGTCTCCCCGGGGCATCTCCTCCCAAGGGAGAATGTATGGACTTGTGGCAGTCTTGGGCAAGTCCCCCCGGGGCATCTCATCCTAAGTGAAAATGTATGGATTGGTGGCAGTCATGGGCAAATCTCCCCGGGGCATCTCCTCCCAAGTGAAAATGTATGGATTGGTGGCAGTCATAGGCAAGTCTCCCCGGGGCATCACCTCCCAAGTGAAAATGTATGGATTGGTGGCAGTCATGCGCAAGTCTCCCCGGGGCATCTCCTCCTAAGTGAGAAAGTATGGACTTGTGGCAGTCTTAGGCAAGTCTCCCCGGGGCATCTCCTCCCAAGGGATAATGTATGGACTTGTGGCAGTCTTGGGCAAGTCTCCCCGGGGCATCTCCTCCCAAGGGAGAATGTATGGACTTGTGGCAGTCTTGGGCAAGTCCCCCCGGGGCATCTCATCCTAAGTGAAAATGTATGGATTGGTGGCAGTCATGGGCAAATCTCCCCGGGGCATCTCCTCCCAAGTGAAAATGTATGGATTGGTGGCAGTCATAGGCAAGTCTCCCCGGGGCATCACCTCCCAAGTGAAAATGTATGGATTGGTGGCAGTCATGCGCAAGTCTCCCCGGGGCATCTCCTCCTAAGTGAGAAAGTATGGACTTGTGGCAGTCTTAGGCAAGTCTCCCCGGGGCATCTCCTCCCAAGGGATAATGTATGGACTTGTGGCAGTCTTGGGCAAGTCTCCCCGGGGCATCTCCTTCCAAGTGAAAATGTATGGATTGGTGGCAGTCATGGGCAAGTCTCCCCGGGGCATCTCCTCCTAAGTGATAATGTATGTACTTGTGGCAGTCTTGGGCAAGTCTCCCCGGGGCATCTCCTCCCAAGTGAGAATGTATGGACTTGTGGCAGTCTTGGGCAAATCTCCCCGGGGCATCTCCTCCCAAGTGAAAATGTAAGGATTGGTGGCAGTCATAGGCAAGTCTCCCCGAGGCATCTACTCCCAAGTGGAAATGTATAGATTGGTGGCAGTCATGGGCAAGTCTCCCCGGAGCATCACCTCCCAAGTGAAAATGTATGGATTGGTGGCAGTCATCGGCAAGTCACCCCGGGGCATCTCCTCCCAAGTGATAATGTATGTACTTGTGGCAGTCTTGGGCAAGTCTCCCCGGGGCATCTCCTCCCAAGTGAGAATGTATGGACTTGTGGCAGTCTTGGGCAAGTCTCCCCGGGGCATTTCCTCCTAAGTGAAAATGTATGGATTGGTGGCAGACATGGGCAAGTCTCCCCGGGGCATCTCCTCCCAAGTGAGAATGTATGTACTTGTGGCAGTCTTAGGCAAGTCTCCCCGGAGCATCTCCTCCCAAGTGAGAATGTATGGACTTGTGTCAGTCTTGGGCAAGTCTCACCAAGGCATCTCCTTCCAAGTGGAAATGTATGGATTGGTGGCAGTCTTGGGCAAGTCTCCCCGGGGCATCTCCTCCCAAGTGAGAATATATGGACTTGTGGCAGTCTTGTGCAAGTCTCCCCGAGGCATCTCCTTCCAAGTGAAAATGTATGGATTGGTGGCAGTCATAGGCAAGTCTTCCAGAGGCATCTCCTCCCAAGTGAAAATGTATGGATTGGTGGCAGTCATGGGCAAGTCTCCCCGGGGCATCTCCTCCCAAGGGAGAATGTATGTATTTGTGGGAGTCTTGGGCAAGTCTCCCCGTGGCATTTCCTGTTAAGTGAGAATGTATGGACTTGTGGCAGTCTTGGGCAAGTCTCCCTGGGGCATCACCTCCCAAGTGAAAATGTATGGATTGGTGGCAGTCATGGGCAAGTCTCCCCGGGGCATCTCCTTCCAAGGGAGAATGTATGGACTTGTGGCAGTCTTGGGCAAGTCTCCCCGGGGCATCTCCTCCTATGTGAGAATGTATGGACTTGTGGCAGTCTTAGACAAGTCTCCCCGGAGCATCTCCTCCCAAGTGAGAATATATGGACTTGTGGCAGTCTTGTGCAAGTCTCCCCGAGGCATCTCCTCCCAAGTGAAAATGTATGGATTGGTGGCAGTCATGGGCAAGTCTCCCCGGGGCATCTCCTCCCAAGGGAGAATGTATGTATTTGTGGGAGTCTTGGGCAAGTCTCCCCGTGGCATTTTCTGCCAAGTGAGAATGTATGGACTTGTGGCAGTCTTGGGCAAGTATCCCCGGGGCATCTCCTCCCAAGTGAAAATGTATGGATTGGTGGCAGTCATAGGCAAGTATTCCAGGGGCATCTCCTCCCAAGTGAAAATGTATGGATTGGTGGCAGTCATGGGCAAGTCTCCCCGGGGCATCTCCTCCCAAGTGATAATGTATGGACTTGTGGCAGTCTTGGGCAAGTCTCCCGGGGCATATCCTCCCAAGTGATAATGTATGTACTTGAGGCCGTCTTGGGCAAGTCTCCCCGGGGCATCTCCTCCCAAGGGAGAATGTATGGACTTGTGGCAGTCTTGGGCAAGTCTCCCCGGGGCATCTCCTCCCAAGTGATAATGTATGATCTTGTGGCAGTCTTGGGCAAGTCTCCCGGGGCATATCTTCCCAAGTGATAATGTATGTACTTGAGGCCGTCTTGGGCAAGTCTCCCCGGGGCATCTCCTCCCAAGGGAGAATGTATGGATTGGTGGCAGTCATAGGCAAGTCTCCCCGAGGCATCTACTCCCAAGTGGAAATGTATAGATTGGTGGCAGTCATGGGCAAGTCTCCCCGGGGCATCTCTTCCCAAGTGATAATGTATGGACTTGTGGCAGTCTTGGGCAAGTCTCCCGGGGCATATCTTCCCAAGTGATAATGTATGTACTTGAGGCCGTCTTGGGCAAGTCTCCCCGGGGCATCTCCTTCGAAGTGAAAATGTATGGATTGGTGGCAGTCATAGGCAAGTATTCCAGGGGCATCTCCTCCCAAGTGAAAATGTATGGATTGGTGGCAGTCATGGGCAAGTCTCCCCGGGGCATCTCTTCCCATGTGATAATGTATGGACTTGTGGCAGTCTTGGGCAAGTCTCCCGGGGCATATCTTCCCAAGTGATAATGTATGTACTTGAGGCCGTCTTGGGCAAGTCTCCCCGGGGCATCTCCTCCCAAGTGATAATGTTTGGACTTGTGGCAGTCTTGGGCAAGTCTCCCGGGGCATATCTTCCCAAGTGATAATGTATGTACTTGAGGCCGTCTTGGGCAAGTCTCCCCGGGGCATCTCCTCCCAAGGGAGAATGTATGGACTTGTGGCAGTCTTGGGCAAGTCTCCCCGGGGCATCTCATCCCAAGTGAAAATGTATGGATTGGTGGCAGTCATGGGCAAATCTCCCCGGGGCATCTCCTCCCAAGTGAAAATGTATGGATTGGTGGCAGTCATAGGCAAGTCTCCCCGGGGCATCACCTCCCAAGTGAAAATGTATGGATTGGTGGCAGTCATGCGCAAGTCTCCCCGGGGCATCTCCTCCTAAGTGAGAAAGTATGGACTTGTGGCAGTCTTAGGCAAGTCTCCCCGGGGCATCTCCTCCCAAGGGATAATGTATGGACTTGTGGCAGTCTTGGGCAAGTCTCCCCGGGGCATCTCCTCCCAAGTGAAAATGTATGGATTGGTGGCAGTCATGGGCAAGTCTCCCCGGGGCATCTCCTCCTAAGTGAGAATGTATGGACTTGTGGCAGTCTTAGGCAAGTCTCCCCGGGGCATCTCCTCCCAAGTGAAAATGTATGGATTGGTGGCAGTCATGGGCAAATCTCCCCGGGGCATCTCCTCCCAAGTGAAAATGTAAGGATTGGTGGCAGTCATAGGCAAGTCTCCCCGAGGCATCTACTCCCAAGTGGAAATGTATAGATTGGTGGCAGTCATGGGCAAGTCTCCCCGGAGCATCACCTCCCAAGTGAAAATGTATGGATTGGTGGCAGTCATCGGCAAGTCTCCCCGGGGCATCTCCTCCCAAGTGATAATGTATGTACTTGTGGCAGTCTTGGGCAAGTCTCCCCGGGGCATCTCCTCCCAAGTGAGAATGTATGGACTTGTGGCAGTCTTGGGCAAGTCTCCCCGGGGCATTTCCTCCTAAGTGAAAATGTATGGATTGGTGGCAGACATGGGCAAGTCTCCCCGGGGCATCTCCTCCCAAGTGAGAATGTATGTACTTGTGGCAGTCTTAGGCAAGTCTCCCCGGAGCATCTCCTCCCAAGTGAGAATGTATGGACTTGTGTCAGTCTTGGGCAAGTCTCACCAAGGCATCTCCTTCCAAGTGGAAATGTATGGATTGGTGGCAGTCTTGGGCAAGTCTCCCCGGGGCATCTCCTCCCAAGTGAGAATATATGGACTTGTGGCAGTCTTGTGCAAGTCTCCCCGAGGCATCTCCTCCCAAGTGAAAATGTATGGATTGGTGGCAGTCATAGGCAAGTCTTCCAGAGGCATCTCCTCCCAAGTGAAAATGTATGGATTGGTGGCAGTCATGGGCAAGTCTCCCCGGGGCATCTCCTCCCAAGGGAGAATGTATGTATTTGTGGGAGTCTTGGGCAAGTCTCCCCGTGGCATTTCCTGTTAAGTGAGAATGTATGGACTTGTGGCAGTCTTGGGCAAGTCTCCCCGGGGCATCTCCTCCCAAGTGAAAATGTATGGATTGGTGGCAGTCATAGGCAAGTATTCCAGGGGCATCTCCTCCCAAGTGAAAATGTATGGATTGGTGGCAGTCATGGGCAAGTCTCCCCGGGGCATCTCCTCCCAAGGGAGAATGTATGTATTTGTGGGAGTCTTGGGCAAGTCTCCCTGGGGCATCTTCTCCCAAGTGAGAATGTATCGACTTGTGGCAGTCTTGGGCAAGTCTCCCCGGGGCATCTCCACCCAATTCAGAATGTATGGACTTGTAGCAGTCATGGGCAAGTCTCCCCGGGGCATTTCCTGCCAAGTGAGAATGTATGGACTTGTGGCAGTCTTGGGCAAGTCTCCCCGGGGCATCTCCTCCCAAGTGAAAATGTATGGATTGGTGGCAGTCATAGGCAAGTATTCCAGGGGCATCTCCTCCCAAGTGAAAATGTATGGATTGGTGGCAGTCATGGGCAAGTCTCCCCGGGGCATCTCCTCCCAAGGGAGAATGTATGTATTTGTGGGAGTCTTGGGCAAGTCTCCCTGGGGCATCTTCTCCCAAGTGAGAATGTATCGACTTGTGGCAGTCTTGGGCAAGTCTCCCCGGGGCATCTCCACCCAATTCAGAATGTATGGACTTGTAGCAGTCATGGGCAAGTCTCCCCGGGGCATTTCCTGCCAAGTGAGAATGTATGGACTTGTGGCAGTCTTGGGCAAGTCTCCCCGGGGCATCTCCTCCCAAGTGAAAATGTATGGATTGGTGGCAGTCATAGGCAAGTATTCCAGGGGCATCTCCTCCCAAGTGAAAATGTATGGATTGGTGGCAGTCATGGGCAAGTCTCCCCGGGGCATCTCCTCCCAAGGGAGAATGTATGGACTTGTGGCAGTCATGGGCAAGTCTCCCCGGGGCATCACCTCCCAAGTGAAAATGTATGGATTGGTGGCAGTCATGGGCAAGTCTCCCCGGGGCATCTCCTCCCAAGGGAGAATGTATGGATTGGTGGCAGTCATAGGCAAGTCTCCCCGAGGCATCTACTCCCAAGTGGAAATGTATAGATTGGTGGCAGTCATGGGCAAGTCTCCCCGGGGCATCTCTTCCCAAGTGATAATGTATGGACTTGTGGCAGTCTTGGGCAAGTCTCCCGGGGCATATCTTCCCAAGTGATAATGTATGTACTTGAGGCCGTCTTGGGCAAGTCTCCCCGGGGCATCTCCTTCGAAGTGAAAATGTATGGATTGGTGGCAGTCATAGGCAAGTATTCCAGGGGCATCTCCTCCCAAGTGAAAATGTATGGATTGGTGGCAGTCATGGGCAAGTCTCCCCGGGGCATCTCTTCCCATGTGATAATGTATGGACTTGTGGCAGTCTTGGGCAAGTCTCCCGGGGCATATCTTCCCAAGTGATAATGTATGTACTTGAGGCCGTCTTGGGCAAGTCTCCCCGGGGCATCTCCTCCCAAGTGATAATGTTTGGACTTGTGGCAGTCTTGGGCAAGTCTCCCGGGGCATATCTTCCCAAGTGATAATGTATGTACTTGAGGCCGTCTTGGGCAAGTCTCCCCGGGGCATCTCCTCCCAAGGGAGAATGTATGGACTTGTGGCAGTCTTGGGCAAGTCCCCCCGGGGCATCTCATCCTAAGTGAAAATGTATGGATTGGTGGCAGTCATGGGCAAATCTCCCCGGGGCATCTCCTCCCAAGTGAAAATGTATGGATTGGTGGCAGTCATAGGCAAGTCTCCCCGGGGCATCACCTCCCAAGTGAAAATGTATGGATTGGTGGCAGTCATGCGCAAGTCTCCCCGGGGCATCTCCTCCTAAGTGAGAAAGTATGGACTTGTGGCAGTCTTAGGCAAGTCTCCCCGGGGCATCTCCTCCCAAGGGATAATGTATGGACTTGTGGCAGTCTTGGGCAAGTCTCCCCGGGGCATCTCCTCCCAAGGGAGAATGTATGGACTTGTGGCAGTCTTGGGCAAGTCCCCCCGGGGCATCTCATCCTAAGTGAAAATGTATGGATTGGTGGCAGTCATGGGCAAATCTCCCCGGGGCATCTCCTCCCAAGTGAAAATGTATGGATTGGTGGCAGTCATAGGCAAGTCTCCCCGGGGCATCACCTCCCAAGTGAAAATGTATGGATTGGTGGCAGTCATGCGCAAGTCTCCCCGGGGCATCTCCTCCTAAGTGAGAAAGTATGGACTTGTGGCAGTCTTAGGCAAGTCTCCCCGGGGCATCTCCTCCCAAGGGATAATGTATGGACTTGTGGCAGTCTTGGGCAAGTCTCCCCGGGGCATCTCCTTCCAAGTGAAAATGTATGGATTGGTGGCAGTCATGGGCAAGTCTCCCCGGGGCATCTCCTCCTAAGTGATAATGTATGTACTTGTGGCAGTCTTGGGCAAGTCTCCCCGGGGCATCTCCTCCCAAGTGAGAATGTATGGACTTGTGGCAGTCTTGGGCAAATCTCCCCGGGGCATCTCCTCCCAAGTGAAAATGTAAGGATTGGTGGCAGTCATAGGCAAGTCTCCCCGAGGCATCTACTCCCAAGTGGAAATGTATAGATTGGTGGCAGTCATGGGCAAGTCTCCCCGGAGCATCACCTCCCAAGTGAAAATGTATGGATTGGTGGCAGTCATCGGCAAGTCTCCCCGGGGCATCTCCTCCCAAGTGATAATGTATGTACTTGTGGCAGTCTTGGGCAAGTCTCCCCGGGGCATCTCCTCCCAAGTGAGAATGTATGGACTTGTGGCAGTCTTGGGCAAGTCTCCCCGGGGCATTTCCTCCTAAGTGAAAATGTATGGATTGGTGGCAGACATGGGCAAGTCTCCCCGGGGCATCTCCTCCCAAGTGAGAATGTATGTACTTGTGGCAGTCTTAGGCAAGTCTCCCCGGAGCATCTCCTCCCAAGTGAGAATGTATGGACTTGTGTCAGTCTTGGGCAAGTCTCACCAAGGCATCTCCTTCCAAGTGGAAATGTATGGATTGGTGGCAGTCTTGGGCAAGTCTCCCCGGGGCATCTCCTCCCAAGTGAGAATATATGGACTTGTGGCAGTCTTGTGCAAGTCTCCCCGAGGCATCTCCTCCCAAGTGAAAATGTATGGATTGGTGGCAGTCATAGGCAAGTCTTCCAGAGGCATCTCCTCCCAAGTGAAAATGTATGGATTGGTGGCAGTCATGGGCAAGTCTCCCCGGGGCATCTCCTCCCAAGGGAGAATGTATGTATTTGTGGGAGTCTTGGGCAAGTCTCCCCGTGGCATTTCCTGTTAAGTGAGAATGTATGGACTTGTGGCAGTCTTGGGCAAGTCTCCCTGGGGCATCACCTCCCAAGTGAAAATGTATGGATTGGTGGCAGTCATGGGCAAGTCTCCCCGGGGCATCTCCTTCCAAGGGAGAATGTATGGACTTGTGGCAGTCTTGGGCAAGTCTCCCCGGGGCATCTCCTCCTATGTGAGAATGTATGGACTTGTGGCAGTCTTAGACAAGTCTCCCCGGAGCATCTCCTCCCAAGTGAGAATATATGGACTTGTGGCAGTCTTGTGCAAGTCTCCCCGAGGCATCTCCTCCCAAGTGAAAATGTATGGATTGGTGGCAGTCATGGGCAAGTCTCCCCGGGGCATCTCCTCCCAAGGGAGAATGTATGTATTTGTGGGAGTCTTGGGCAAGTCTCCCCGTGGCATTTTCTGCCAAGTGAGAATGTATGGACTTGTGGCAGTCTTGGGCAAGTATCCCCGGGGCATCTCCTCCCAAGTGAAAATGTATGGATTGGTGGCAGTCATAGGCAAGTATTCCAGGGGCATCTCCTCCCAAGTGAAAATGTATGGATTGGTGGCAGTCATGGGCAAGTCTCCCCGGGGCATCTCCTCCCAAGTGATAATGTATGGACTTGTGGCAGTCTTGGGCAAGTCTCCCGGGGCATATCCTCCCAAGTGATAATGTATGTACTTGAGGCCGTCTTGGGCAAGTCTCCCCGGGGCATCTCCTCCCAAGGGAGAATGTATGGACTTGTGGCAGTCTTGGGCAAGTCTCCCCGGGGCATCTCCTCCCAAGTGATAATGTATGATCTTGTGGCAGTCTTGGGCAAGTCTCCCGGGGCATATCTTCCCAAGTGATAATGTATGTACTTGAGGCCGTCTTGGGCAAGTCTCCCCGGGGCATCTCCTCCCAAGGGAGAATGTATGGATTGGTGGCAGTCATAGGCAAGTCTCCCCGAGGCATCTACTCCCAAGTGGAAATGTATAGATTGGTGGCAGTCATGGGCAAGTCTCCCCGGGGCATCTCTTCCCAAGTGATAATGTATGGACTTGTGGCAGTCTTGGGCAAGTCTCCCGGGGCATATCTTCCCAAGTGATAATGTATGTACTTGAGGCCGTCTTGGGCAAGTCTCCCCGGGGCATCTCCTTCGAAGTGAAAATGTATGGATTGGTGGCAGTCATAGGCAAGTATTCCAGGGGCATCTCCTCCCAAGTGAAAATGTATGGATTGGTGGCAGTCATGGGCAAGTCTCCCCGGGGCATCTCTTCCCATGTGATAATGTATGGACTTGTGGCAGTCTTGGGCAAGTCTCCCGGGGCATATCTTCCCAAGTGATAATGTATGTACTTGAGGCCGTCTTGGGCAAGTCTCCCCGGGGCATCTCCTCCCAAGTGATAATGTTTGGACTTGTGGCAGTCTTGGGCAAGTCTCCCGGGGCATATCTTCCCAAGTGATAATGTATGTACTTGAGGCCGTCTTGGGCAAGTCTCCCCGGGGCATCTCCTCCCAAGGGAGAATGTATGGACTTGTGGCAGTCTTGGGCAAGTCTCCCCGGGGCATCTCATCCCAAGTGAAAATGTATGGATTGGTGGCAGTCATGGGCAAATCTCCCCGGGGCATCTCCTCCCAAGTGAAAATGTATGGATTGGTGGCAGTCATAGGCAAGTCTCCCCGGGGCATCACCTCCCAAGTGAAAATGTATGGATTGGTGGCAGTCATGCGCAAGTCTCCCCGGGGCATCTCCTCCTAAGTGAGAAAGTATGGACTTGTGGCAGTCTTAGGCAAGTCTCCCGGGGCATATCTTCCTAAGTGATAATGTATGTACTTGAGGCCGTCTTGGGCAAGTCTCCCCGGGGCATCTCCTCCCAAGTGAAAATGTATGGATTGGTGGCAGTCATGGGCAAGTCTCCCCGGGGCATCTCCTCCTAAGTGAGAATGTATGGACTTGTGGCAGTCTTAGGCAAGTCTCCCCGGGGCATCTCCTCCCAAGTGAAAATGTATGGATTGGTGGCAGTCATGGGCAAATCTCCCCGGGGCATCTCCTCCCAAGTGAAAATGTAAGGATTGGTGGCAGTCATAGGCAAGTCTCCCCGAGGCATCTACTCCCAAGTGGAAATGTATAGATTGGTGGCAGTCATGGGCAAGTCTCCCCGGAGCATCACCTCCCAAGTGAAAATGTATGGATTGGTGGCAGTCATCGGCAAGTCTCCCCGGGGCATCTCCTCCCAAGTGATAATGTATGTACTTGTGGCAGTCTTGGGCAAGTCTCCCCGGGGCATCTCCTCCCAAGTGAGAATGTATGGACTTGTGGCAGTCTTGGGCAAGTCTCCCCGGGGCATTTCCTCCTAAGTGAAAATGTATGGATTGGTGGCAGACATGGGCAAGTCTCCCCGGGGCATCTCCTCCCAAGTGAGAATGTATGTACTTGTGGCAGTCTTAGGCAAGTCTCCCCGGAGCATCTCCTCCCAAGTGAGAATGTATGGACTTGTGTCAGTCTTGGGCAAGTCTCACCAAGGCATCTCCTTCCAAGTGGAAATGTATGGATTGGTGGCAGTCTTGGGCAAGTCTCCCCGGGGCATCTCCTCCCAAGTGAGAATATATGGACTTGTGGCAGTCTTGTGCAAGTCTCCCCGAGGCATCTCCTCCTAAGTGAAAATGTATGGATTGGTGGCAGTCATAGGCAAGTCTTCCAGAGGCATCTCCTCCCAAGTGAAAATGTATGGATTGGTGGCAGTCATGGGCAAGTCTCCCCGGGGCATCTCCTCCCAAGGGAGAATGTATGTATTTGTGGGAGTCTTGGGCAAGTCTCCCCGTGGCATTTCCTGTTAAGTGAGAATGTATGGACTTGTGGCAGTCTTGGGCAAGTCTCCCCGGGGCATCTCCTCCCAAGTGAAAATGTATGGATTGGTGGCAGTCATAGGCAAGTATTCCAGGGGCATCTCCTCCCAAGTGAAAATGTATGGATTGGTGGCAGTCATGGGCAAGTCTCCCCGGGGCATCTCCTCCCAAGGGAGAATGTATGTATTTGTGGGAGTCTTGGGCAAGTCTCCCTGGGGCATATTCTCCCAAGTGAGAATGTATCGACTTGTGGCAGTCTTGGGCAAGTCTCCCCGGGGCATCTCCACCCAATTCAGAATGTATGGACTTGTAGCAGTCATGGGCAAGTCTCCCCGGGGCATTTCCTGCCAAGTGAGAATGTATGGACTTGTGGCAGTCTTGGGCAAGTCTCCCCGGGGCATCTCCTCCCAAGTGAAAATGTATGGATTGGTGGCAGTCATAGGCAAGTATTCCAGGGGCATCTCCTCCCAAGTGAAAATGTATGGATTGGTGGCAGTCATGGGCAAGTCTCCCCGGGGCATCTCCTCCCAAGGGAGAATGTATGTATTTGTGGGAGTCTTGGGCAAGTCTCCCTGGGGCATCTTCTCCCAAGTGAGAATGTATCGACTTGTGGCAGTCTTGGGCAAGTCTCCCCGGGGCATCTCCACCCAATTCAGAATGTATGGACTTGTGGCAGTCATGGGCAAGTCTCCCCGGGGCATCACCTCCCAAGTGAAAATGTATGGATTGGTGGCAGTCATGGGCAAGTCTCCCCGGGGCATCTCCTCCCAAGGGAGAATGTATGGACTTGTGGCAGTCTTGGGCAAGTCTCCCTGGGGCATCTCCTCCCAAGTGAGAATGTATGGACTTGTGGCAGTCTTGGGCAAGTCTCCCCGAGGCATCTACTCCCAAGTGGAAATGTATAGATTGGTGGCAGTCATGGGCAAGTCTCCCCGGGGCATCACCTCCCAAGTGAAAATGTATGGATTGGTGGCAGTCATCGGCAAGTCTCCCCGGGGCATCTCCTCCCAAGTGATAATGTATGTACTTGTGGCAGTCTTGGGCAAGTCTCCCCGGGGCATCTCCTCCCAAGTGAGAATGTATGGACTTGTGGCTGTCTTGGGCAAGTCTCCCCGGGGCATTTCCTCCTAAGTGAAAATGTATGGATTGGTGGCAGACATGGGTAAGTCTCCCCGGGGCATCTCCTCCCAAGTGAGAATGTATGTACTTGTGGCAGTCTTAGGCAAGTCTCCCCGGAGCATCTCCTCCCAAGTGAGAATGTATTGACTTGTGTCAGTCTTGGGCAAGTCTCACCAAGGCATCTCCTTCCAAGTGGAAATGTATGGATTGGTGGCAGTCTTGGGCAAGTCTCCCCGGGGCATCTCCTCCTAAGTGAGAAGGTATGTACTTGTGGCAGTCTTGGGCAAGTCACCCCGGGGCATCTCCTCCCAAGTGAGAATGTATGGATTTGTAGCAGTCTTGGGCAAGTCTCCCCGGGGCATCTCCTCCCAAGGGAAAATGTATGTATTTGTAGCAGTCTTGGGCAAGTCTCCCCGGGGCATCTCCTCCCAAGTGAGAATGTATGTACTTGTGGCAGTCTTAGGCAAGTCTCCCCGGAGCATCTCCTCCCAAGTGAGAATATATGGCCTTGTGGCAGTCTTGTGCAAGTCTCCCCGAGGCATCTCCTTCCAAGTGAAAATGTATGGATTGGTGGCAGTCATAGGCAAGTCTTCCAGAGGCATCTCCTCCCAAGTGAAAATGTATGGATTGGTGGCAGTCATGGGCAAGTCTCCCCGGGGCATCTCCTCCCAAGGGAGAATGTATGTATTTGTGGGAGTCTTGGGCAAGTCTCCCCGTGGCATTTCCTGCCAAGTGAGAATGTATGGACTTGTGGCAGTCTTGGGCAAGTCTCCCCGGGGCATCTCCTCCCAAGTGAAAATGTATGGATTGGTGGCAGTCATAGGCAAGTATTCCAGGGGCATCTCCTCTTAAGTGAAAATGTATGGATTGGTGGCAGTCATGGGCAAGTCTCCCCGGGGCATCTCCTCCCAAGGGAGAATGTATGTATTTGTGGGAGTCTTAGGCAAGTCTCCCTGGGGCATCTTCTCCCAAGTGAGAATGTATCGACTTGTGGCAGTCTTGGGCAAGTCTCCCCGGGGCATCTCCACCCAATTCAGAATGTATGGACTTGTAGCAGTCATGGGCAAGTCTCCCCGGGGCATCACCTCCCAAGTGAAAATGTATGGATTGGTGGCAGTCATGGGCAAGTCTCCCTGGGGCATCTTCTCCCAAGGGAGAATGTATGTATTTGTGGGAGTCTTGGGCAAGTCTCCCCGTGGCATTTCCTCCTAAGTGAAAATGTATGGATTGGTGGCAGACATGGGCAAGTCTCCCCGGGGCATCTCCTCCCAAGTGAGAATGTATGTACTTGTAGCAGTCTTAGGCAAGTCTCCCCGGAGCATCTCCTCCCAAGTGAGAATGTATGGACTTGTGTCAGTCTTGGGCAAGTCTCACCAAGGCATCTCCTTCCAAGTGGAAATGTATGGATTGGTGGCAGTCTTGGGCAAGTCTCCCCGGGGCATCTCCTCCCAAGTGAGAATATATGGACTTGTGGCAGTCTTGTGCAAGTCTCCCCGAGGCATCTCCTCCCAAGTGAAAATGTATGGATTGGTGGCAGTCATAGGCAAGTCTTCCAGAGGCATCTCCTCCCAATGAAAATGTATGGATTGGTGGCAGTCATGGGCAAGTCTCCCCGGGGCATCTCCTCCCAAGGGAGAATGTATGTATTTGTGGGAGTCTTGGGCAAGTCTCCCCGTGGCATTTCCTGTTAAGTGAGAATGTATGGACTTGTGGCAGTCTTGGGCAAGTCTCCCCGGGGCATCTCCTCCCAAGTGAAAATGTATGGATTGGTGGCAGTCATAGGCAAGTATTCCAGGGGCATCTCCTCCCAAGTGAAAATGTATGGATTGGTGGCAGTCATGGGCAAGTCTCCCCGGGGCATCTCCTCCCAAGGGAGAATGTATGTATTTGTGGGAGTCTTGGGCAAGTCTCCCTGGGGCATCTTCTCCCAAGTGAGAATGTATCGACTTGTGGCAGTCTTGGGCAAGTCTCCCCGGGGCATCTCCACCCAATTCAGAATGTATGGACTTGTAGCAGTCATGGGCAAGTCTCCCCGGGGCATTTCCTGCCAAGTGAGAATGTATGGATTGGTGGCAGTCTTGGGCAAGTCTCCCCGTGGCATCTCCTCCCAAGTGAAAATGTATGGATTGGTGGCAGTCATAGGCAAGTATTCCAGGGGCATCTCCTCCCAAGTGAAAATGTATGGATTGGTGGCAGTCATGGGCAAGTCTCCCCGGGGCATCTCCTCCCAAGGGAGAATGTATGTATTTGTGGGAGTCTTGGGCAAGTCTCCCTGGGGCATCTTCTCCCAAGTGAGAATGTATCGACTTGTGGCAGTCTTGGGCAAGTCTCCCCGGGGCATCTCCACCCAATTCAGAATGTATGGACTTGTAGCAGTCATGGGCAAGTCTCCCCGGGGCATTTCCTGCCAAGTGAGAATGTATGGACTTGTGGCAGTCTTGGGCAAGTCTCCCCGGGGCATCTCCTCCCAAGTGAAAATGTATGGATTGGTGGCAGTCATAGGCAAGTATTCCAGGGGCATCTCCTCCCAAGTGAAAATGTATGGATTGGTGGCAGTCATGGGCAAGTCTCCCCGGGGCATCTCCTCCCAAGGGAGAATGTATGTATTTGTGGGAGTCTTGGGCAAGTCTCCCTGGGGCATCTTCTCCCAAGTGAGAATGTATCGACTTGTGGCAGTCTTGGGCAAGTCTCCCCGGGGCATCTCCACCCAATTCAGAATGTATGGACTTGTGGCAGTCATGGGCAAGTCTCCCCGGGGCATCACCTCCCAAGTGAAAATGTATGGATTGGTGGCAGTCATGGGCAAGTCTCCCCGGGGCATCTCCTCCCAAGGGAGAATGTATGGACTTGTGGCAGTCTTGGGCAAGTCTCCCTGGGGCATCTCCTCCCAAGTGAGAATGTATGGACTTGTGGCAGTCTTGGGCAAGTCTCCCCGAGGCATCTACTCCCAAGTGGAAATGTATAGATTGGTGGCAGTCATGGGCAAGTCTCCCCGGGGCATCACCTCCCAAGTGAAAATGTATGGATTGGTGGCAGTCATCGGCAAGTCTCCCCGGGGCATCTCCTCCCAAGTGATAATGTATGTACTTGTGGCAGTCTTGGGCAAGTCTCCCCGGGGCATCTCCTCCCAAGTGAGAATGTATGGACTTGTGGCTGTCTTGGGCAAGTCTCCCCGGGGCATTTCCTCCTAAGTGAAAATGTATGGATTGGTGGCAGACATGGGTAAGTCTCCCCGGGGCATCTCCTCCCAAGTGAGAATGTATGTACTTGTGGCAGTCTTAGGCAAGTCTCCCCGGAGCATCTCCTCCCAAGTGAGAATGTATGGACTTGTGTCAGTCTTGGGCAAGTCTCACCAAGGCATCTCCTTCCAAGTGGAAATGTATGGATTGGTGGCAGTCTTGGGCAAGTCTCCCCGGGGCATCTCCTCCTAAGTGAGAAGGTATGTACTTGTGGCAGTCTTGGGCAAGTCACACCGGGGCATCTCCTCCCAAGTGAGAATGTATGGACTTGTAGCAGTCTTGGGCAAGTCTCCCCGGGGCATCTCCTCCCAAGGGAAAATGTATGTATTTGTAGCAGTCTTGGGCAAGTCTCCCCGGGGCATCTCCTCCCAAGTGAGAATGTATGTACTTGTGGCAGTCTTAGGCAAGTCTCCCCGGAGCATCTCCTCCCAAGTGAGAATATATGGACTTGTGGCAGTCTTGTGCAAGTCTCCCCGAGGCATCTCCTTCCAAGTGAAAATGTATGGATTGGTGGCAGTCATAGGCAAGTCTTCCAGAGGCATCTCCTCCCAAGTGAAAATGTATGGATTGGTGGCAGTCATGGGCAAGTCTCCCCGGGGCATCTCCTCCCAAGGGAGAATGTATGTATTTGTGGGAGTCTTGGGCAAGTCTCCCCGTGGCATTTCCTGCCAAGTGAGAATGTATGGACTTGTGGCAGTCTTGGGCAAGTCTCCCCGGGGCATCTCCTCCCAAGTGAAAACGTATGGATTGGTGGCAGTCATAGGCAAGTATTCCAGGGGCATCTCCTCCCAAGTGAAAATGTATGGATTGGTGGCAGTCATGGGCAAGTCTCCCCGGGGCATCTCCTCCCAAGGGAGAATGTATGTATTTGTGGGAGTCTTAGGCAAGTCTCCCTGGGGCATCTTCTCCCAAGTGAGAATGTATCGACTTGTGGCAGTCTTGGGCAAGTCTCCCCGGGGCATCTCCACCCAATTCAGAATGTATGGACTTGTAGCAGTCATGGGCAAGTCTCCCCGGGGCATCACCTCCCAAGTGAAAATGTATGGATTGGTGGCAGTCATGGGCAAGTCTCCCTGGGGCATCTTCTCCCAAGGGAGAATGTATGTATTTGTGGGAGTCTTGGGCAAGTCTCCCCGTGGCATTTCCTGCCAAGTGAGAATGTATGGACTTGTGGCAGTCTTGGGCAAGTCTCCCAGGGGCATCTCCTCCCAAGTGAAAATGTATGGATTGGTGGCAGTCATAGGCAAGTATTCCAGGGGCATCTCCTCCCAAGTGAAAATGTATGGATTGGTGGCAGTCATGGGCAAGTCTCCCCGGGGCATCTCCTCCCAAGGGAGAATGTATGTATTTGTGGGAGTCTTGGGCAAGTCTCCCTGGGGCATCTTCTCCCAAGTGAGAATGTATCGACTTGTGGCAGTCTTGGGCAAGTCTCCCCGGGGCATCTCCACCCAATTCAGAATGTATGGACTTGTGGCAGTCATGGGCAAGTCTCCCCGGGGCATCACCTCCTAAGTGAAAATGTATGGATTGGTGGCAGTCATGGGCAAGTCTCCCCGGGGCATCTCCTCCCAAGTGAAAATGTATGGATTGGTGGCAGTCATAGGCAAGTATTCCAGGGGCATCTCCTCCCAAGTGAAAATGTATGGATTGGTGGCAGTCATGGGCAAGTCTCCCCGGGGCATCTCCTCCCAAGGGAGAATGTATGTATTTGTGGGAGTCTTGGGCAAGTCTCCCTGGGGCATCTTCTCCCAAGTGAGAATGTATCGACTTGTGGCAGTCTTGGGCAAGTCTCCCCGGGGCATCTCCACCCAATTCAGAATGTATGGACTTGTAGCAGTCATGGGCAAGTCTCCCCGGGGCATTTCCTGCCAAGTGAGAATGTATGGACTTGTGGCAGTCTTGGGCAAGTCTCCCCGGGGCATCTCCTCCCAAGTGAAAATGTATGGATTGGTGGCAGTCATAGGCAAGTATTCCAGGGGCATCTCCTCCCAAGTGAAAATGTATGGATTGGTGGCAGTCATGGGCAAGTCTCCCCGGGGCATCTCCTCCCAAGGGAGAATGTATGTATTTGTGGGAGTCTTGGGCAAGTCTCCCTGGGGCATCTTCTCCCAAGTGAGAATGTATCGACTTGTGGCAGTCTTGGGCAAGTCTCCCCGGGGCATCTCCACCCAATTCAGAATGTATGGACTTGTGGCAGTCATGGGCAAGTCTCCCCGGGGCATCACCTCCCAAGTGAAAATGTATGGATTGGTGGCAGTCATGGGCAAGTCTCCCCGGGGCATCTCCTCCCAAGGGAGAATGTATGGACTTGTGGCAGTCTTGGGCAAGTCTCCCTGGGGCATCTCCTCCCAAGTGAGAATGTATGGACTTGTGGCAGTCTTGGGCAAGTCTCCCCGAGGCATCTACTCCCAAGTGGAAATGTATAGATTGGTGGCAGTCATGGGCAAGTCTCCCCGGGGCATCACCTCCCAAGTGAAAATGTATGGATTGGTGGCAGTCATCGGCAAGTCTCCCCGGGGCATCTCCTCCCAAGTGATAATGTATGTACTTGTGGCAGTCTTGGGCAAGTCTCCCCGGGGCATCTCCTCCCAAGTGAGAATGTATGGACTTGTGGCTGTCTTGGGCAAGTCTCCCCGGGGCATTTCCTCCTAAGTGAAAATGTATGGATTGGTGGCAGACATGGGTAAGTCTCCCCGGGGCATCTCCTCCCAAGTGAGAATGTATGTACTTGTGGCAGTCTTAGGCAAGTCTCCCCGGAGCATCTCCTCCCAAGTGAGAATGTATTGACTTGTGTCAGTCTTGGGCAAGTCTCACCAAGGCATCTCCTTCCAAGTGGAAATGTATGGATTGGTGGCAGTCTTGGGCAAGTCTCCCCGGGGCATCTCCTCCTAAGTGAGAAGGTATGTACTTGTGGCAGTCTTGGGCAAGTCACCCCGGGGCATCTCCTCCCAAGTGAGAATGTATGGATTTGTAGCAGTCTTGGGCAAGTCTCCCCGGGGCATCTCCTCCCAAGGGAAAATGTATGTATTTGTAGCAGTCTTGGGCAAGTCTCCCCGGGGCATCTCCTCCCAAGTGAGAATGTATGTACTTGTGGCAGTCTTAGGCAAGTCTCCCCGGAGCATCTCCTCCCAAGTGAGAATATATGGCCTTGTGGCAGTCTTGTGCAAGTCTCCCCGAGGCATCTCCTTCCAAGTGAAAATGTATGGATTGGTGGCAGTCATAGGCAAGTCTTCCAGAGGCATCTCCTCCCAAGTGAAAATGTATGGATTGGTGGCAGTCATGGGCAAGTCTCCCCGGGGCATCTCCTCCCAAGGGAGAATGTATGTATTTGTGGGAGTCTTGGGCAAGTCTCCCCGTGGCATTTCCTGCCAAGTGAGAATGTATGGACTTGTGGCAGTCTTGGGCAAGTCTCCCCGGGGCATCTCCTCCCAAGTGAAAATGTATGGATTGGTGGCAGTCATAGGCAAGTATTCCAGGGGCATCTCCTCTTAAGTGAAAATGTATGGATTGGTGGCAGTCATGGGCAAGTCTCCCCGGGGCATCTCCTCCCAAGGGAGAATGTATGTATTTGTGGGAGTCTTAGGCAAGTCTCCCTGGGGCATCTTCTCCCAAGTGAGAATGTATCGACTTGTGGCAGTCTTGGGCAAGTCTCCCCGGGGCATCTCCACCCAATTCAGAATGTATGGACTTGTAGCAGTCATGGGCAAGTCTCCCCGGGGCATCACCTCCCAAGTGAAAATGTATGGATTGGTGGCAGTCATGGGCAAGTCTCCCTGGGGCATCTTCTCCCAAGGGAGAATGTATGTATTTGTGGGAGTCTTGGGCAAGTCTCCCCGTGGCATTTCCTCCTAAGTGAAAATGTATGGATTGGTGGCAGACATGGGCAAGTCTCCCCGGGGCATCTCCTCCCAAGTGAGAATGTATGTACTTGTGGCAGTCTTAGGCAAGTCTCCCCGGAGCATCTCCTCCCAAGTGAGAATGTATGGACTTGTGTCAGTCTTGGGCAAGTCTCACCAAGGCATCTCCTTCCAAGTGGAAATGTATGGATTGGTGGCAGTCTTGGGCAAGTCTCCCCGGGGCATCTCCTCCCAAGTGAGAATATATGGACTTGTGGCAGTCTTGTGCAAGTCTCCCCGAGGCATCTCCTCCCAAGTGAAAATGTATGGATTGGTGGCAGTCATAGGCAAGTCTTCCAGAGGCATCTCCTCCCAATGAAAATGTATGGATTGGTGGCAGTCATGGGCAAGTCTCCCCGGGGCATCTCCTCCCAAGGGAGAATGTATGTATTTGTGGGAGTCTTGGGCAAGTCTCCCCGTGGCATTTCCTGTTAAGTGAGAATGTATGGACTTGTGGCAGTCTTGGGCAAGTCTCCCCGGGGCATCTCCTCCCAAGTGAAAATGTATGGATTGGTGGCAGTCATAGGCAAGTATTCCAGGGGCATCTCCTCCCAAGTGAAAATGTATGGATTGGTGGCAGTCATGGGCAAGTCTCCCCGGGGCATCTCCTCCCAAGGGAGAATGTATGTATTTGTGGGAGTCTTGGGCAAGTCTCCCTGGGGCATCTTCTCCCAAGTGAGAATGTATCGACTTGTGGCAGTCTTGGGCAAGTCTCCCCGGGGCATCTCCACCCAATTCAGAATGTATGGACTTGTAGCAGTCATGGGCAAGTCTCCCCGGGGCATTTCCTGCCAAGTGAGAATGTATGGATTGGTGGCAGTCTTGGGCAAGTCTCCCCGGGGCATCTCCTCCCAAGTGAAAATGTATGGATTGGTGGCAGTCATAGGCAAGTATTCCAGGGGCATCTCCTCCCAAGTGAAAATGTATGGATTGGTGGCAGTCATGGGCAAGTCTCCCCGGGGCATCTCCTCCCAAGGGAGAATGTATGTATTTGTGGGAGTCTTGGGCAAGTCTCCCTGGGGCATCTTCTCCCAAGTGAGAATGTATCGACTTGTGGCAGTCTTGGGCAAGTCTCCCCGGGGCATCTCCACCCAATTCAGAATGTATGGACTTGTAGCAGTCATGGGCAAGTCTCCCCGGGGCATTTCCTGCCAAGTGAGAATGTATGGACTTGTGGCAGTCTTGGGCAAGTCTCCCCGGGGCATCTCCTCCCAAGTGAAAATGTATGGATTGGTGGCAGTCATAGGCAAGTATTCCAGGGGCATCTCCTCCCAAGTGAAAATGTATGGATTGGTGGCAGTCATGGGCAAGTCTCCCCGGGGCATCTCCTCCCAAGGGAGAATGTATGTATTTGTGGGAGTCTTGGGCAAGTCTCCCTGGGGCATCTTCTCCCAAGTGAGAATGTATCGACTTGTGGCAGTCTTGGGCAAGTCTCCCCGGGGCATCTCCACCCAATTCAGAATGTATGGACTTGTGGCAGTCATGGGCAAGTCTCCCCGGGGCATCACCTCCCAAGTGAAAATGTATGGATTGGTGGCAGTCATGGGCAAGTCTCCCCGGGGCATCTCCTCCCAAGGGAGAATGTATGGACTTGTGGCAGTCTTGGGCAAGTCTCCCTGGGGCATCTCCTCCCAAGTGAGAATGTATGGACTTGTGGCAGTCTTGGGCAAGTCTCCCCGAGGCATCTACTCCCAAGTGGAAATGTATAGATTGGTGGCAGTCATGGGCAAGTCTCCCCGGGGCATCACCTCCCAAGTGAAAATGTATGGATTGGTGGCAGTCATCGGCAAGTCTCCCCGGGGCATCTCCTCCCAAGTGATAATGTATGTACTTGTGGCAGTCTTGGGCAAGTCTCCCCGGGGCATCTCCTCCCAAGTGAGAATGTATGGACTTGTGGCTGTCTTGGGCAAGTCTCCCCGGGGCATTTCCTCCTAAGTGAAAATGTATGGATTGGTGGCAGACATGGGTAAGTCTCCCCGGGGCATCTCCTCCCAAGTGAGAATGTATGTACTTGTGGCAGTCTTAGGCAAGTCTCCCCGGAGCATCTCCTCCCAAGTGAGAATGTATGGACTTGTGTCAGTCTTGGGCAAGTCTCACCAAGGCATCTCCTTCCAAGTGGAAATGTATGGATTGGTGGCAGTCTTGGGCAAGTCTCCCCGGGGCATCTCCTCCTAAGTGAGAAGGTATGTACTTGTGGCAGTCTTGGGCAAGTCACACCGGGGCATCTCCTCCCAAGTGAGAATGTATGGACTTGTAGCAGTCTTGGGCAAGTCTCCCCGGGGCATCTCCTCCCAAGGGAAAATGTATGTATTTGTAGCAGTCTTGGGCAAGTCTCCCCGGGGCATCTCCTCCCAAGTGAGAATGTATGTACTTGTGGCAGTCTTAGGCAAGTCTCCCCGGAGCATCTCCTCCCAAGTGAGAATATATGGACTTGTGGCAGTCTTGTGCAAGTCTCCCCGAGGCATCTCCTTCCAAGTGAAAATGTATGGATTGGTGGCAGTCATAGGCAAGTCTTCCAGAGGCATCTCCTCCCAAGTGAAAATGTATGGATTGGTGGCAGTCATGGGCAAGTCTCCCCGGGGCATCTCCTCCCAAGGGAGAATGTATGTATTTGTGGGAGTCTTGGGCAAGTCTCCCCGTGGCATTTCCTGCCAAGTGAGAATGTATGGACTTGTGGCAGTCTTGGGCAAGTCTCCCCGGGGCATCTCCTCCCAAGTGAAAATGTATGGATTGGTGGCAGTCATAGGCAAGTATTCCAGGGGCATCTCCTCCCAAGTGAAAATGTATGGATTGGTGGCAGTCATGGGCAAGTCTCCCCGGGGCATCTCCTCCCAAGGGAGAATGTATGTATTTGTGGGAGTCTTAGGCAAGTCTCCCTGGGGCATCTTCTCCCAAGTGAGAATGTATCGACTTGTGGCAGTCTTGGGCAAGTCTCCCCGGGGCATCTCCACCCAATTCAGAATGTATGGACTTGTAGCAGTCATGGGCAAGTCTCCCCGGGGCATCACCTCCCAAGTGAAAATGTATGGATTGGTGGCAGTCATGGGCAAGTCTCCCTGGGGCATCTTCTCCCAAGGGAGAATGTATGTATTTGTGGGAGTCTTGGGCAAGTCTCCCCGTGGCATTTCCTGCCAAGTGAGAATGTATGGACTTGTGGCAGTCTTGGGCAAGTCTCCCAGGGGCATCTCCTCCCAAGTGAAAATGTATGGATTGGTGGCAGTCATAGGCAAGTATTCCAGGGGCATCTCCTCCCAAGTGAAAATGTATGGATTGGTGGCAGTCATGGGCAAGTCTCCCCGGGGCATCTCCTCCCAAGGGAGAATGTATGTATTTGTGGGAGTCTTGGGCAAGTCTCCCTGGGGCATCTTCTCCCAAGTGAGAATGTATCGACTTGTGGCAGTCTTGGGCAAGTCTCCCCGGGGCATCTCCACCCAATTCAGAATGTATGGACTTGTGGCAGTCATGGGCAAGTCTCCCCGGGGCATCACCTCCTAAGTGAAAATGTATGGATTGGTGGCAGTCATGGGCAAGTCTCCCCGGGGCATCTCCTCCCAAGTGAAAATGTATGGATTGGTGGCAGTCATAGGCAAGTATTCCAGGGGCATCTCCTCCCAAGTGAAAATGTATGGATTGGTGGCAGTCATGGGCAAGTCTCCCCGGGGCATCTCCTCCCAAGGGAGAATGTATGTATTTGTGGGAGTCTTGGGCAAGTCTCCCTGGGGCATCTTCTCCCAAGTGAGAATGTATCGACTTGTGGCAGTCTTGGGCAAGTCTCCCCGGGGCATCTCCACCCAATTCAGAATGTATGGACTTGTAGCAGTCATGGGCAAGTCTCCCCGGGGCATTTCCTGCCAAGTGAGAATGTATGGACTTGTGGCAGTCTTGGGCAAGTCTCCCCGGGGCATCTCCTCCCAAGTGAAAATGTATGGATTGGTGGCAGTCATAGGCAAGTATTCCAGGGGCATCTCCTCCCAAGTGAAAATGTATGGATTGGTGGCAGTCATGGGCAAGTCTCCCCGGGGCATCTCCTCCCAAGGGAGAATGTATGTATTTGTGGGAGTCTTGGGCAAGTCTCCCTGGGGCATCTTCTCCCAAGTGAGAATGTATCGACTTGTGGCAGTCTTGGGCAAGTCTCCCCGGGGCATCTCCACCCAATTCAGAATGTATGGACTTGTGGCAGTCATGGGCAAGTCTCCCCGGGGCATCACCTCCCAAGTGAAAATGTATGGATTGGTGGCAGTCATGGGCAAGTCTCCCCGGGGCATCTCCTCCCAAGGGAGAATGTATGGACTTGTGGCAGTCTTGGGCAAGTCTCCCTGGGGCATCTCCTCCCAAGTGAGAATGTATGGACTTGTGGCAGTCTTGGGCAAGTCTCCCCGAGGCATCTACTCCCAAGTGGAAATGTATAGATTGGTGGCAGTCATGGGCAAGTCTCCCCGGGGCATCACCTCCCAAGTGAAAATGTATGGATTGGTGGCAGTCATCGGCAAGTCTCCCCGGGGCATCTCCTCCCAAGTGATAATGTATGTACTTGTGGCAGTCTTGGGCAAGTCTCCCCGGGGCATCTCCTCCCAAGTGAGAATGTATGGACTTGTGGCTGTCTTGGGCAAGTCTCCCCGGGGCATTTCCTCCTAAGTGAAAATGTATGGATTGGTGGCAGACATGGGTAAGTCTCCCCGGGGCATCTCCTCCCAAGTGAGAATGTATGTACTTGTGGCAGTCTTAGGCAAGTCTCCCCGGAGCATCTCCTCCCAAGTGAGAATGTATGGACTTGTGTCAGTCTTGGGCAAGTCTCACCAAGGCATCTCCTTCCAAGTGGAAATGTATGGATTGGTGGCAGTCTTGGGCAAGTCTCCCCGGGGCATCTCCTCCTAAGTGAGAAGGTATGTACTTGTGGCAGTCTTGGGCAAGTCACACCGGGGCATCTCCTCCCAAGTGAGAATGTATGGACTTGTAGCAGTCTTGGGCAAGTCTCCCCGGGGCATCTCCTCCCAAGGGAAAATGTATGTATTTGTAGCAGTCTTGGGCAAGTCTCCCCGGGGCATCTCCTCCCAAGTGAGAATGTATGTACTTGTGGCAGTCTTAGGCAAGTCTCCCCGAGGCATCTCCTTCCAAGTGAAAATGTATGGATTGGTGGCAGTCATAGGCAAGTCTTCCAGAGGCATCTCCTCCCAAGTGAAAATGTATGGATTGGTGGCAGTCATGGGCAAGTCTCCCCGGGGCATCTCCTCCCAAGGGAGAATGTATGTATTTGTGGGAGTCTTGGGCAAGTCTCCCCGTGGCATTTCCTGCCAAGTGAGAATGTATGGACTTGTGGCAGTCTTGGGCAAGTCTCCCCGGGGCATCTCCTCCCAAGTGAAAATGTATGGATTGGTGGCAGTCATAGGCAAGTATTCCAGGGGCATCTCCTCCCAAGTGAAAATGTATGGATTGGTGGCAGTCATGGGCAAGTCTCCCCGGGGCATCTCCTCCCAAGGGAGAATGTATGTATTTGTGGGAGTCTTAGGCAAGTCTCCCTGGGGCATCTTCTCCCAAGTGAGACTGTATCGACTTGTGGCAGTCTTGGGCAAGTCTCCCCGGGGCATCTCCACCCAATTCAGAATGTATGGACTTGTAGCAGTCATGGGCAAGTCTCCCCGGGGCATCACCTCCCAAGTGAAAATGTATGGATTGGTGGCAGTCATGGGCAAGTCTCCCTGGGGCATCTTCTCCCAAGGGAGAATGTATGTATTTGTGGGAGTCTTGGGCAAGTCTCCCCGTGGCATTTCCTGCCAAGTGAGAATGTATGGACTTGTGGCAGTCTTGGGCAAGTCTCCCAGGGGCATCTCCTCCCAAGTGAAAATGTATGGATTGGTGGCAGTCATAGGCAAGTATTCCAGGGGCATCTCCTCCCAAGTGAAAATGTATGGATTGGTGGCAGTCATGGGCAAGTCTCCCCGGGGCATCTCCTCCCAAGGGAGAATGTATGTATTTGTGGGAGTCTTGGGCAAGTCTCCCTGGGGCATCTTCTCCCAAGTGAGAATGTATCGACTTGTGGCAGTCTTGGGCAAGTCTCCCCGGGGCATCTCCACCCAATTCAGAATGTATGGACTTGTGGCAGTCATGGGCAAGTCTCCCCGGGGCATCACCTCCTAAGTGAAAATGTATGGATTGGTGGCAGTCATGGGCAAGTCTCCCCGGGGCATCTCCTCCCAAGTGAAAATGTATGGATTGGTGGCAGTCATAGGCAAGTATTCCAGGGGCATCTCCTCCCAAGTGAAAATGTATGGATTGGTGGCAGTCATGGGCAAGTCTCCCCGGGGCATCTCCTCCCAAGGGAGAATGTATGTATTTGTGGGAGTCTTGGGCAAGTCTCCCTGGGGCATCTTCTCCCAAGTGAGAATGTATCGACTTGTGGCAGTCTTGGGCAAGTCTCCCCGGGGCATCTCCACCCAATTCAGAATGTATGGACTTGTAGCAGTCATGGGCAAGTCTCCCCGGGGCATTTCCTGCCAAGTGAGAATGTATGGACTTGTGGCAGTCTTGGGCAAGTCTCCCCGGGGCATCTCCTCCCAAGTGAAAATGTATGGATTGGTGGCAGTCATAGGCAAGTATTCCAGGGGCATCTCCTCCCAAGTGAAAATGTATGGATTGGTGGCAGTCATGGGCAAGTCTCCCCGGGGCATCTCCTCCCAAGGGAGAATGTATGTATTTGTGGGAGTCTTGGGCAAGTCTCCCTGGGGCATCTTCTCCCAAGTGAGAATGTATCGACTTGTGGCAGTCTTGGGCAAGTCTCCCCGGGGCATCTCCACCCAATTCAGAATGTATGGACTTGTGGCAGTCATGGGCAAGTCTCCCCGGGGCATCACCTCCCAAGTGAAAATGTATGGATTGGTGGCAGTCATGGGCAAGTCTCCCCGGGGCATCTCCTCCCAAGGGAGAATGTATGGACTTGTGGCAGTCTTGGGCAAGTCTCCCTGGGGCATCTCCTCCCAAGTGAGAATGTATGGACTTGTGGCAGTCTTGGGCAAGTCTCCCCGAGGCATCTACTCCCAAGTGGAAATGTATAGATTGGTGGCAGTCATGGGCAAGTCTCCCCGGGGCATCACCTCCCAAGTGAAAATGTATGGATTGGTGGCAGTCATCGGCAAGTCTCCCCGGGGCATCTCCTCCCAAGTGATAATGTATGTACTTGTGGCAGTCTTGGGCAAGTCTCCCCGGGGCATCTCCTCCCAAGTGAGAATGTATGGACTTGTGGCTGTCTTGGGCAAGTCTCCCCGGGGCATTTCCTCCTAAGTGAAAATGTATGGATTGGTGGCAGACATGGGTAAGTCTCCCCGGGGCATCTCCTCCCAAGTGAGAATGTATGTACTTGTGGCAGTCTTAGGCAAGTCTCCCCGGAGCATCTCCTCCCAAGTGAGAATGTATTGACTTGTGTCAGTCTTGGGCAAGTCTCACCAAGGCATCTCCTTCCAAGTGGAAATGTATGGATTGGTGGCAGTCTTGGGCAAGTCTCCCCGGGGCATCTCCTCCTAAGTGAGAAGGTATGTACTTGTGGCAGTCTTGGGCAAGTCACCCCGGGGCATCTCCTCCCAAGTGAGAATGTATGGATTTGTAGCAGTCTTGGGCAAGTCTCCCCGGGGCATCTCCTCCCAAGGGAAAATGTATGTATTTGTAGCAGTCTTGGGCAAGTCTCCCCGGGGCATCTCCTCCCAAGTGAGAATGTATGTACTTGTGGCAGTCTTAGGCAAGTCTCCCCGGAGCATCTCCTCCCAAGTGAGAATATATGGCCTTGTGGCAGTCTTGTGCAAGTCTCCCCGAGGCATCTCCTTCCAAGTGAAAATGTATGGATTGGTGGCAGTCATAGGCAAGTCTTCCAGAGGCATCTCCTCCCAAGTGAAAATGTATGGATTGGTGGCAGTCATGGGCAAGTCTCCCCGGGGCATCTCCTCCCAAGGGAGAATGTATGTATTTGTGGGAGTCTTGGGCAAGTCTCCCCGTGGCATTTCCTGCCAAGTGAGAATGTATGGACTTGTGGCAGTCTTGGGCAAGTCTCCCCGGGGCATCTCCTCCCAAGTGAAAATGTATGGATTGGTGGCAGTCATAGGCAAGTATTCCAGGGGCATCTCCTCTTAAGTGAAAATGTATGGATTGGTGGCAGTCATGGGCAAGTCTCCCCGGGGCATCTCCTCCCAAGGGAGAATGTATGTATTTGTGGGAGTCTTAGGCAAGTCTCCCTGGGGCATCTTCTCCCAAGTGAGAATGTATCGACTTGTGGCAGTCTTGGGCAAGTCTCCCCGGGGCATCTCCACCCAATTCAGAATGTATGGACTTGTAGCAGTCATGGGCAAGTCTCCCCGGGGCATCACCTCCCAAGTGAAAATGTATGGATTGGTGGCAGTCATGGGCAAGTCTCCCTGGGGCATCTTCTCCCAAGGGAGAATGTATGTATTTGTGGGAGTCTTGGGCAAGTCTCCCCGTGGCATTTCCTCCTAAGTGAAAATGTATGGATTGGTGGCAGACATGGGCAAGTCTCCCCGGGGCATCTCCTCCCAAGTGAGAATGTATGTACTTGTGGCAGTCTTAGGCAAGTCTCCCCGGAGCATCTCCTCCCAAGTGAGAATGTATGGACTTGTGTCAGTCTTGGGCAAGTCTCACCAAGGCATCTCCTTCCAAGTGGAAATGTATGGATTGGTGGCAGTCTTGGGCAAGTCTCCCCGGGGCATCTCCTCCCAAGTGAGAATATATGGACTTGTGGCAGTCTTGTGCAAGTCTCCCCGAGGCATCTCCTCCCAAGTGAAAATGTATGGATTGGTGGCAGTCATAGGCAAGTCTTCCAGAGGCATCTCCTCCCAATGAAAATGTATGGATTGGTGGCAGTCATGGGCAAGTCTCCCCGGGGCATCTCCTCCCAAGGGAGAATGTATGTATTTGTGGGAGTCTTGGGCAAGTCTCCCCGTGGCATTTCCTGTTAAGTGAGAATGTATGGACTTGTGGCAGTCTTGGGCAAGTCTCCCCGGGGCATCTCCTCCCAAGTGAAAATGTATGGATTGGTGGCAGTCATAGGCAAGTATTCCAGGGGCATCTCCTCCCAAGTGAAAATGTATGGATTGGTGGCAGTCATGGGCAAGTCTCCCCGGGGCATCTCCTCCCAAGGGAGAATGTATGTATTTGTGGGAGTCTTGGGCAAGTCTCCCTGGGGCATCTTCTCCCAAGTGAGAATGTATCGACTTGTGGCAGTCTTGGGCAAGTCTCCCCGGGGCATCTCCACCCAATTCAGAATGTATGGACTTGTAGCAGTCATGGGCAAGTCTCCCCGGGGCATTTCCTGCCAAGTGAGAATGTATGGATTGGTGGCAGTCTTGGGCAAGTCTCCCCGGGGCATCTCCTCCCAAGTGAAAATGTATGGATTGGTGGCAGTCATAGGCAAGTATTCCAGGGGCATCTCCTCCCAAGTGAAAATGTATGGATTGGTGGCAGTCATGGGCAAGTCTCCCCGGGGCATCTCCTCCCAAGGGAGAATGTATGTATTTGTGGGAGTCTTGGGCAAGTCTCCCTGGGGCATCTTCTCCCAAGTGAGAATGTATCGACTTGTGGCAGTCTTGGGCAAGTCTCCCCGGGGCATCTCCACCCAATTCAGAATGTATGGACTTGTAGCAGTCATGGGCAAGTCTCCCCGGGGCATTTCCTGCCAAGTGAGAATGTATGGACTTGTGGCAGTCTTGGGCAAGTCTCCCCGGGGCATCTCCTCCCAAGTGAAAATGTATGGATTGGTGGCAGTCATAGGCAAGTATTCCAGGGGCATCTCCTCCCAAGTGAAAATGTATGGATTGGTGGCAGTCATGGGCAAGTCTCCCCGGGGCATCTCCTCCCAAGGGAGAATGTATGTATTTGTGGGAGTCTTGGGCAAGTCTCCCTGGGGCATCTTCTCCCAAGTGAGAATGTATCGACTTGTGGCAGTCTTGGGCAAGTCTCCCCGGGGCATCTCCACCCAATTCAGAATGTATGGACTTGTGGCAGTCATGGGCAAGTCTCCCCGGGGCATCACCTCCCAAGTGAAAATGTATGGATTGGTGGCAGTCATGGGCAAGTCTCCCCGGGGCATCTCCTCCCAAGGGAGAATGTATGGACTTGTGGCAGTCTTGGGCAAGTCTCCCTGGGGCATCTCCTCCCAAGTGAGAATGTATGGACTTGTGGCAGTCTTGGGCAAGTCTCCCCGAGGCATCTACTCCCAAGTGGAAATGTATAGATTGGTGGCAGTCATGGGCAAGTCTCCCCGGGGCATCACCTCCCAAGTGAAAATGTATGGATTGGTGGCAGTCATCGGCAAGTCCCCCCGGGGCATCTCCTCCCAAGTGATAATGTATGTACTTGTGGCAGTCTTGGGCAAGTCTCCCCGGGGCATCTCCTCCCAAGTGAGAATGTATGGACTTGTGGCTGTCTTGGGCAAGTCTCCCCGGGGCATTTCCTCCTAAGTGAAAATGTATGGATTGGTGGCAGACATGGGTAAGTCTCCCCGGGGCATCTCCTCCCAAGTGAGAATGTATGTACTTGTGGCAGTCTTAGGCAAGTCTCCCCGGAGCATCTCCTCCCAAGTGAGAATGTATGGACTTGTGTCAGTCTTGGGCAAGTCTCACCAAGGCATCTCCTTCCAAGTGGAAATGTATGGATTGGTGGCAGTCTTGGGCAAGTCTCCCCGGGGCATCTCCTCCTAAGTGAGAAGGTATGTACTTGTGGCAGTCTTGGGCAAGTCACACCGGGGCATCTCCTCCCAAGTGAGAATGTATGGACTTGTAGCAGTCTTGGGCAAGTCTCCCCGGGGCATCTCCTCCCAAGGGAAAATGTATGTATTTGTAGCAGTCTTGGGCAAGTCTCCCCGGGGCATCTCCTCCCAAGTGAGAATGTATGTACTTGTGGCAGTCTTAGGCAAGTCTCCCCGGAGCATCTCCTCCCAAGTGAGAATATATGGACTTGTGGCAGTCTTGTGCAAGTCTCCCCGAGGCATCTCCTTCCAAGTGAAAATGTATGGATTGGTGGCAGTCATAGGCAAGTCTTCCAGAGGCATCTCCTCCCAAGTGAAAATGTATGGATTGGTGGCAGTCATGGGCAAGTCTCCCCGGGGCATCTCCTCCCAAGGGAGAATGTATGTATTTGTGGGAGTCTTGGGCAAGTCTCCCCGTGGCATTTCCTGCCAAGTGAGAATGTATGGACTTGTGGCAGTCTTGGGCAAGTCTCCCCGGGGCATCTCCTCCCAAGTGAAAATGTATGGATTGGTGGCAGTCATAGGCAAGTATTCCAGGGGCATCTCCTCCCAAGTGAAAATGTATGGATTGGTGGCAGTCATGGGCAAGTCTCCCCGGGGCATCTCCTCCCAAGGGAGAATGTATGTATTTGTGGGAGTCTTAGGCAAGTCTCCCTGGGGCATCTTCTCCCAAGTGAGAATGTATCGACTTGTGGCAGTCTTGGGCAAGTCTCCCCGGGGCATCTCCACCCAATTCAGAATGTATGGACTTGTAGCAGTCATGGGCAAGTCTCCCCGGGGCATCACCTCCCAAGTGAAAATGTATGGATTGGTGGCAGTCATGGGCAAGTCTCCCTGGGGCATCTTCTCCCAAGGGAGAATGTATGTATTTGTGGGAGTCTTGGGCAAGTCTCCCCGTGGCATTTCCTGCCAAGTGAGAATGTATGGACTTGTGGCAGTCTTGGGCAAGTCTCCCAGGGGCATCTCCTCCCAAGTGAAAATGTATGGATTGGTGGCAGTCATAGGCAAGTATTCCAGGGGCATCTCCTCCCAAGTGAAAATGTATGGATTGGTGGCAGTCATGGGCAAGTCTCCCCGGGGCATCTCCTCCCAAGGGAGAATGTATGTATTTGTGGGAGTCTTGGGCAAGTCTCCCTGGGGCATCTTCTCCCAAGTGAGAATGTATCGACTTGTGGCAGTCTTGGGCAAGTCTCCCCGGGGCATCTCCACCCAATTCAGAATGTATGGACTTGTGGCAGTCATGGGCAAGTCTCCCCGGGGCATCACCTCCTAAGTGAAAATGTATGGATTGGTGGCAGTCATGGGCAAGTCTCCCCGGGGCATCTCCTCCCAAGTGAAAATGTATGGATTGGTGGCAGTCATAGGCAAGTATTCCAGGGGCATCTCCTCCCAAGTGAAAATGTATGGATTGGTGGCAGTCATGGGCAAGTCTCCCCGGGGCATCTCCTCCCAAGGGAGAATGTATGTATTTGTGGGAGTCTTGGGCAAGTCTCCCTGGGGCATCTTCTCCCAAGTGAGAATGTATCGACTTGTGGCAGTCTTGGGCAAGTCTCCCCGGGGCATCTCCACCCAATTCAGAATGTATGGACTTGTAGCAGTCATGGGCAAGTCTCCCGGGGCATTTCCTGCCAAGTGAGAATGTATGGACTTGTGGCAGTCTTGGGCAAGTCTCCCCGGGGCATCTCCTCCCAAGTGAAAATGTATGGATTGGTGGCAGTCATAGGCAAGTATTCCAGGGGCATCTCCTCCCAAGTGAAAATGTATGGATTGGTGGCAGTCATGGGCAAGTCTCCCCGGGGCATCTCCTCCCAAGGGAGAATGTATGTATTTGTGGGAGTCTTGGGCAAGTCTCCCTGGGGCATCTTCTCCCAAGTGAGAATGTATCGACTTGTGGCAGTCTTGGGCAAGTCTCCCCGGGGCATCTCCACCCAATTCAGAATGTATGGACTTGTGGCAGTCATGGGCAAGTCTCCCCGGGGCATCACCTCCCAAGTGAAAATGTATGGATTGGTGGCAGTCATGGGCAAGTCTCCCCGGGGCATCTCCTCCCAAGGGAGAATGTATGGACTTGTGGCAGTCTTGGGCAAGTCTCCCTGGGGCATCTCCTCCCAAGTGAGAATGTATGGACTTGTGGCAGTCTTGGGCAAGTCTCCCCGAGGCATCTACTCCCAAGTGGAAATGTATAGATTGGTGGCAGTCATGGGCAAGTCTCCCCGGGGCATCACCTCCCAAGTGAAAATGTATGGATTGGTGGCAGTCATCGGCAAGTCTCCCCGGGGCATCTCCTCCCAAGTGATAATGTATGTACTTGTGGCAGTCTTGGGCAAGTCTCCCCGGGGCATCTCCTCCCAAGTGAGAATGTATGGACTTGTGGCTGTCTTGGGCAAGTCTCCCCGGGGCATTTCCTCCTAAGTGAAAATGTATGGATTGGTGGCAGACATGGGTAAGTCTCCCCGGGGCATCTCCTCCCAAGTGAGAATGTATGTACTTGTGGCAGTCTTAGGCAAGTCTCCCCGGAGCATCTCCTCCCAAGTGAGAATGTATGGACTTGTGTCAGTCTTGGGCAAGTCTCACCAAGGCATCTCCTTCCAAGTGGAAATGTATGGATTGGTGGCAGTCTTGGGCAAGTCTCCCCGGGGCATCTCCTCCTAAGTGAGAAGGTATGTACTTGTGGCAGTCTTGGGCAAGTCACACCGGGGCATCTCCTCCCAAGTGAGAATGTATGGACTTGTAGCAGTCTTGGGCAAGTCTCCCCGGGGCATCTCCTCCCAAGGGAAAATGTATGTATTTGTAGCAGTCTTGGGCAAGTCTCCCCGGGGCATCTCCTCCCAAGTGAGAATGTATGTACTTGTGGCAGTCTTAGGCAAGTCTCCCCGAGGCATCTCCTTCCAAGTGAAAATGTATGGATTGGTGGCAGTCATAGGCAAGTCTTCCAGAGGCATCTCCTCCCAAGTGAAAATGTATGGATTGGTGGCAGTCATGGGCAAGTCTCCCCGGGGCATCTCCTCCCAAGGGAGAATGTATGTATTTGTGGGAGTCTTGGGCAAGTCTCCCTGGGGCATCTTCTCCCAAGTGAGAATGTATCGACTTGTGGCAGTCTTGGGCAAGTCTCCCCGGGGCATCTCCACCCAATTCAGAATGTATGGACTTGTGGCAGTCATGGGCAAGTCTCCCCGGGGCATCACCTCCCAAGTGAAAATGTATGGATTGGTGGCAGTCATGGGCAAGTCTCCCCGGGGCATCTCCTCCCAAGGGAGAATGTATGGACTTGTGGCAGTCTTGGGCAAGTCTCCCTGGGGCATCTCCTCCCAAGTGAGAATGTATGGACTTGTGGCAGTCTTGGGCAAGTCTCCCCGAGGCATCTACTCCCAAGTGGAAATGTATAGATTGGTGGCAGTCATGGGCAAGTCTCCCAGGGGCATCTCCTCTTAAGTGAAAATGTATGGATTGGTGGCAGTCATGGGCAAGTCTCCCCGGGGCATCTCCTCCCAAGGGAGAATGTATGTATTTGTGGGAGTCTTAGGCAAGTCTCCCTGGGGCATCTTCTCCCAAGTGAGAATGTATCGACTTGTGGCAGTCTTGGGCAAGTCTCCCCGGGGCATCTCCACCCAATTCAGAATGTATGGACTTGTAGCAGTCATGGGCAAGTCTCCCCGGGGCATCACCTCCCAAGTGAAAATGTATGGATTGGTGGCAGTCATGGGCAAGTCTCCCTGGGGCATCTTCTCCCAAGGGAGAATGTATGTATTTGTGGGAGTCTTGGGCAAGTCTCCCCGTGGCATTTCCTCCTAAGTGAAAATGTATGGATTGGTGGCAGACATGGGCAAGTCTCCCCGGGGCATCTCCTCCCAAGTGAGAATGTATGTACTTGTGGCAGTCTTAGGCAAGTCTCCCCGGAGCATCTCCTCCCAAGTGAGAATGTATGGACTTGTGTCAGTCTTGGGCAAGTCTCACCAAGGCATCTCCTTCCAAGTGGAAATGTATGGATTGGTGGCAGTCTTGGGCAAGTCTCCCCGGGGCATCTCCTCCCAAGTGAGAATATATGGACTTGTGGCAGTCTTGTGCAAGTCTCCCCGAGGCATCTCCTCCCAAGTGAAAATGTATGGATTGGTGGCAGTCATAGGCAAGTCTTCCAGAGGCATCTCCTCCCAATGAAAATGTATGGATTGGTGGCAGTCATGGGCAAGTCTCCCCGGGGCATCTCCTCCCAAGGGAGAATGTATGTATTTGTGGGAGTCTTGGGCAAGTCTCCCCGTGGCATTTCCTGTTAAGTGAGAATGTATGGACTTGTGGCAGTCTTGGGCAAGTCTCCCCGGGGCATCTCCTCCCAAGTGAAAATGTATGGATTGGTGGCAGTCATAGGCAAGTATTCCAGGGGCATCTCCTCCCAAGTGAAAATGTATGGATTGGTGGCAGTCATGGGCAAGTCTCCCCGGGGCATCTCCTCCCAAGGGAGAATGTATGTATTTGTGGGAGTCTTGGGCAAGTCTCCCTGGGGCATCTTCTCCCAAGTGAGAATGTATCGACTTGTGGCAGTCTTGGGCAAGTCTCCCCGGGGCATCTCCACCCAATTCAGAATGTATGGACTTGTAGCAGTCATGGGCAAGTCTCCCCGGGGCATTTCCTGCCAAGTGAGAATGTATGGATTGGTGGCAGTCTTGGGCAAGTCTCCCCGGGGCATCTCCTCCCAAGTGAAAATGTATGGATTGGTGGCAGTCATAGGCAAGTATTCCAGGGGCATCTCCTCCCAAGTGAAAATGTATGGATTGGTGGCAGTCATGGGCAAGTCTCCCCGGGGCATCTCCTCCCAAGGGAGAATGTATGTATTTGTGGGAGTCTTGGGCAAGTCTCCCTGGGGCATCTTCTCCCAAGTGAGAATGTATCGACTTGTGGCAGTCTTGGGCAAGTCTCCCCGGGGCATCTCCACCCAATTCAGAATGTATGGACTTGTAGCAGTCATGGGCAAGTCTCCCCGGGGCATTTCCTGCCAAGTGAGAATGTATGGACTTGTGGCAGTCTTGGGCAAGTCTCCCCGGGGCATCTCCTCCCAAGTGAAAATGTATGGATTGGTGGCAGTCATAGGCAAGTATTCCAGGGGCATCTCCTCCCAAGTGAAAATGTATGGATTGGTGGCAGTCATGGGCAAGTCTCCCCGGGGCATCTCCTCCCAAGGGAGAATGTATGTATTTGTGGGAGTCTTGGGCAAGTCTCCCTGGGGCATCTTCTCCCAAGTGAGAATGTATCGACTTGTGGCAGTCTTGGGCAAGTCTCCCCGGGGCATCTCCACCCAATTCAGAATGTATGGACTTGTGGCAGTCATGGGCAAGTCTCCCCGGGGCATCACCTCCCAAGTGAAAATGTATGGATTGGTGGCAGTCATGGGCAAGTCTCCCCGGGGCATCTCCTCCCAAGGGAGAATGTATGGACTTGTGGCAGTCTTGGGCAAGTCTCCCTGGGGCATCTCCTCCCAAGTGAGAATGTATGGACTTGTGGCAGTCTTGGGCAAGTCTCCCCGAGGCATCTACTCCCAAGTGGAAATGTATAGATTGGTGGCAGTCATGGGCAAGTCTCCCCGGGGCATCACCTCCCAAGTGAAAATGTATGGATTGGTGGCAGTCATCGGCAAGTCTCCCCGGGGCATCTCCTCCCAAGTGATAATGTATGTACTTGTGGCAGTCTTGGGCAAGTCTCCCCGGGGCATCTCCTCCCAAGTGAGAATGTATGGACTTGTGGCTGTCTTGGGCAAGTCTCCCCGGGGCATTTCCTCCTAAGTGAAAATGTATGGATTGGTGGCAGACATGGGTAAGTCTCCCCGGGGCATCTCCTCCCAAGTGAGAATGTATGTACTTGTGGCAGTCTTAGGCAAGTCTCCCCGGAGCATCTCCTCCCAAGTGAGAATGTATGGACTTGTGTCAGTCTTGGGCAAGTCTCACCAAGGCATCTCCTTCCAAGTGGAAATGTATGGATTGGTGGCAGTCTTGGGCAAGTCTCCCCGGGGCATCTCCTCCTAAGTGAGAAGGTATGTACTTGTGGCAGTCTTGGGCAAGTCACACCGGGGCATCTCCTCCCAAGTGAGAATGTATGGACTTGTAGCAGTCTTGGGCAAGTCTCCCCGGGGCATCTCCTCCCAAGGGAAAATGTATGTATTTGTAGAAGTCTTGGGCAAGTCTCCCCGGGGCATCTCCTCCCAAGTGAGAATGTATGTACTTGTGGCAGTCTTAGGCAAGTCTCCCCGGAGCATCTCCTCCCAAGTGAGAATATATGGACTTGTGGCAGTCTTGTGCAAGTCTCCCCGAGGCATCTCCTTCCAAGTGAAAATGTATGGATTGGTGGCAGTCATAGGCAAGTCTTCCAGAGGCATCTCCTCCCAAGTGAAAATGTATGGATTGGTGGCAGTCATGGGCAAGTCTCCCCGGGGCATCTCCTCCCAAGGGAGAATGTATGTATTTGTGGGAGTCTTGGGCAAGTCTCCCCGTGGCATTTCCTGCCAAGTGAGAATGTATGGACTTGTGGCAGTCTTGGGCAAGTCTCCCCGGGGCATCTCCTCCCAAGTGAAAATGTATGGATTGGTGGCAGTCATAGGCAAGTATTCCAGGGGCATCTCCTCCCAAGTGAAAATGTATGGATTGGTGGCAGTCATGGGCAAGTCTCCCCGGGGCATCTCCTCCCAAGGGAGAATGTATGTATTTGTGGGAGTCTTAGGCAAGTCTCCCTGGGGCATCTTCTCCCAAGTGAGAATGTATCGACTTGTGGCAGTCTTGGGCAAGTCTCCCCGGGGCATCTCCACCCAATTCAGAATGTATGGACTTGTAGCAGTCATGGGCAAGTCTCCCCGGGGCATCACCTCCCAAGTGAAAATGTATGGATTGGTGGCAGTCATGGGCAAGTCTCCCTGGGGCATCTTCTCCCAAGGGAGAATGTATGTATTTGTGGGAGTCTTGGGCAAGTCTCCCCGTGGCATTTCCTGCCAAGTGAGAATGTATGGACTTGTGGCAGTCTTGGGCAAGTCTCCCAGGGGCATCTCCTCCCAAGTGAAAATGTATGGATTGGTGGCAGTCATAGGCAAGTATTCCAGGGGCATCTCCTCCCAAGTGAAAATGTATGGATTGGTGGCAGTCATGGGCAAGTCTCCCCGGGGCATCTCCTCCCAAGGGAGAATGTATGTATTTGTGGGAGTCTTGGGCAAGTCTCCCTGGGGCATCTTCTCCCAAGTGAGAATGTATCGACTTGTGGCAGTCTTGGGCAAGTCTCCCCGGGGCATCTCCACCCAATTCAGAATGTATGGACTTGTGGCAGTCATGGGCAAGTCTCCCCGGGGCATCACCTCCTAAGTGAAAATGTATGGATTGGTGGCAGTCATGGGCAAGTCTCCCCGGGGCATCTCCTCCCAAGTGAAAATGTATGGATTGGTGGCAGTCATAGGCAAGTATTCCAGGGGCATCTCCTCCCAAGTGAAAATGTATGGATTGGTGGCAGTCATGGGCAAGTCTCCCCGGGGCATCTCCTCCCAAGGGAGAATGTATGTATTTGTGGGAGTCTTGGGCAAGTCTCCCTGGGGCATCTTCTCCCAAGTGAGAATGTATCGACTTGTGGCAGTCTTGGGCAAGTCTCCCCGGGGCATCTCCACCCAATTCAGAATGTATGGACTTGTAGCAGTCATGGGCAAGTCTCCCCGGGGCATTTCCTGCCAAGTGAGAATGTATGGACTTGTGGCAGTCTTGGGCAAGTCTCCCCGGGGCATCTCCTCCCAAGTGAAAATGTATGGATTGGTGGCAGTCATAGGCAAGTATTCCAGGGGCATCTCCTCCCAAGTGAAAATGTATGGATTGGTGGCAGTCATGGGCAAGTCTCCCCGGGGCATCTCCTCCCAAGGGAGAATGTATGTATTTGTGGGAGTCTTGGGCAAGTCTCCCTGGGGCATCTTCTCCCAAGTGAGAATGTATCGACTTGTGGCAGTCTTGGGCAAGTCTCCCCGGGGCATCTCCACCCAATTCAGAATGTATGGACTTGTGGCAGTCATGGGCAAGTCTCCCCGGGGCATCACCTCCCAAGTGAAAATGTATGGATTGGTGGCAGTCATGGGCAAGTCTCCCCGGGGCATCTCCTCCCAAGGGAGAATGTATGGACTTGTGGCAGTCTTGGGCAAGTCTCCCTGGGGCATCTCCTCCCAAGTGAGAATGTATGGACTTGTGGCAGTCTTGGGCAAGTCTCCCCGAGGCATCTACTCCCAAGTGGAAATGTATAGATTGGTGGCAGTCATGGGCAAGTCTCCCCGGGGCATCACCTCCCAAGTGAAAATGTATGGATTGGTGGCAGTCATCGGCAAGTCTCCCCGGGGCATCTCCTCCCAAGTGATAATGTATGTACTTGTGGCAGTCTTGGGCAAGTCTCCCCGGGGCATCTCCTCCCAAGTGAGAATGTATGGACTTGTGGCTGTCTTGGGCAAGTCTCCCCGGGGCATTTCCTCCTAAGTGAAAATGTATGGATTGGTGGCAGACATGGGTAAGTCTCCCCGGGGCATCTCCTCCCAAGTGAGAATGTATGTACTTGTGGCAGTCTTAGGCAAGTCTCCCCGGAGCATCTCCTCCCAAGTGAGAATGTATGGACTTGTGTCAGTCTTGGGCAAGTCTCACCAAGGCATCTCCTTCCAAGTGGAAATGTATGGATTGGTGGCAGTCTTGGGCAAGTCTCCCCGGGGCATCTCCTCCTAAGTGAGAAGGTATGTACTTGTGGCAGTCTTGGGCAAGTCACACCGGGGCATCTCCTCCCAAGTGAGAATGTATGGACTTGTAGCAGTCTTGGGCAAGTCTCCCCGGGGCATCTCCTCCCAAGGGAAAATGTATGTATTTGTAGCAGTCTTGGGCAAGTCTCCCCGGGGCATCTCCTCCCAAGTGAGAATGTATGTACTTGTGGCAGTCTTAGGCAAGTCTCCCCGAGGCATCTCCTTCCAAGTGAAAATGTATGGATTGGTGGCAGTCATAGGCAAGTCTTCCAGAGGCATCTCCTCCCAAGTGAAAATGTATGGATTGGTGGCAGTCATGGGCAAGTCTCCCCGGGGCATCTCCTCCCAAGGGAGAATGTATGTATTTGTGGGAGTCTTGGGCAAGTCTCCCCGTGGCATTTCCTGCCAAGTGAGAATGTATGGACTTGTGGCAGTCTTGGGCAAGTCTCCCCGGGGCATCTCCTCCCAAGTGAAAATGTATGGATTGGTGGCAGTCATAGGCAAGTATTCCAGGGGCATCTCCTCCCAAGTGAAAATGTATGGATTGGTGGCAGTCATGGGCAAGTCTCCCCGGGGCATCTCCTCCCAAGGGAGAATGTATGTATTTGTGGGAGTCTTAGGCAAGTCTCCCTGGGGCATCTTCTCCCAAGTGAGACTGTATCGACTTGTGGCAGTCTTGGGCAAGTCTCCCCGGGGCATCTCCACCCAATTCAGAATGTATGGACTTGTAGCAGTCATGGGCAAGTCTCCCCGGGGCATCACCTCCCAAGTGAAAATGTATGGATTGGTGGCAGTCATGGGCAAGTCTCCCTGGGGCATCTTCTCCCAAGGGAGAATGTATGTATTTGTGGGAGTCTTGGGCAAGTCTCCCCGTGGCATTTCCTGCCAAGTGAGAATGTATGGACTTGTGGCAGTCTTGGGCAAGTCTCCCAGGGGCATCTCCTCCCAAGTGAAAATGTATGGATTGGTGGCAGTCATAGGCAAGTATTCCAGGGGCATCTCCTCCCAAGTGAAAATGTATGGATTGGTGGCAGTCATGGGCAAGTCTCCCCGGGGCATCTCCTCCCAAGGGAGAATGTATGTATTTGTGGGAGTCTTGGGCAAGTCTCCCTGGGGCATCTTCTCCCAAGTGAGAATGTATCGACTTGTGGCAGTCTTGGGCAAGTCTCCCCGGGGCATCTCCACCCAATTCAGAATGTATGGACTTGTGGCAGTCATGGGCAAGTCTCCCCGGGGCATCACCTCCTAAGTGAAAATGTATGGATTGGTGGCAGTCATGGGCAAGTCTCCCCGGGGCATCTCCTCCCAAGAGAGAATGTATGGATTTGTGGCAGTCTTGGGCAAGTCTCCCCGGGGCATTTCCTCCCAAGTGAAAATGTATGGATTGGTAGCAGTCATGGGCAAGTCTCCCCGGGGCATCTCCTCCCAAGGGAGAATGTATGTATTTGTGGGAGTCTTGGGCAAGTCTCCCCGGGGCATCTCCTCCTATGTGAGAATGTATGGACTTGTGGCAGTCTTAGGCAAGTCTCCCCGGGGCATCTCCTCCCAAGGGAGAATGTATGTATTTGTGGGAGTCTTGGGCAAGTCTCCCTGGGGCATCACCTCCCAAGTGAAAATGTATGGATTGGTGGCAGTCATGGGCAAGTCTCCCCGGGGCATCTCCTTCCAAGGGAGAATGTATGGACTTGTGGCAGTCTTGGGCAAGTCTCCCCGGGGCATCTCATCTTAAGTGAAAATGTATGGATTGGTGGCAGTCATGGGCAAATCTCCCCGGGGTATCTCCTCCCAAGTGAAAATGTATGGATTGGTGGCAGTCATAGGCAAGTCTCCCCGAGGCATCTACTCCCAAGTGGAAATGTATAGATTGGTGGCAGTCATGGGCAAGTCTTCCCGGGGCATCACCTCCCAAGTGAAAATGTATGGATTGGTGGCAGTCATGCGCAAGTCTCCCCGGGGCATCTCCTCCTAAGTGAGAATGTATGGACTTGTGGCAGTCTTAGGCAAGTCTCCCCGGGGCATCTCCTCCCAAGGGAGAATGTATGTATTTGTGGGAGTCTTGGGCAAGTCTCCCTGGGGCATCACCTCCCAAGTGAAAATGTATGGATTGGTGGCAGTCATGGGCAAGTCTCCCCGGGGCATTTCCTTCTAAGGGAGAATGTATGGACTTGTGGCAGTCTTGGGCAAGTCTCCCCGGGGCATCTCCTCCCAAGTGAAAATGTATGGATTGGTGGCAGTCATGGGCAAGTCTCCCCGGGGCATCTCCTCCTAAGTGAGAATGTATGGACTTGTGGCAGTCTTAGGCAAGTCTCCCCGGGGCATCTCCTCCCAAGTGAAAATGTATGGATTGGTGGCAGTCATAGGCAAGTCTCCCCGAGGCATCTACTCCCAAGTGGAAATGTATAGATTGGTGGTAGTCATGGACAAGTCTCCCCGGGGCATCACCTCCCAAGTGAAAATGTATGGATTGGTGGCAGTCATCGGCAAGTCTCCCCGGGGCATCTCCTCCCAAGTGATAATGTATGTACTTATGGCAGTCTTGGGCAAGTCTCCCCGGGGCATCTCCTCCCAAGTGAGAATGTATGGACTTGTGGCAGTCTTGGGCAAGTCTCCCCGGGGCATTTCCTCCTAAGTGAAAATGTATGGATTGGTGGCAGACATGGGCAAGTCTCCCCGGGGCATCTCCTCCCAAGTGAGAATGTATGTACTTGTGGCAGTCTTAGGCAAGTCTCCCCGGAGCATCTCCTCCCAAGTGAGAATGTATGGACTTGTGTCAGTCTTGGGCAAGTCTCACCAAGGCATCTCCTTCCAAGTGGAAATGTATGGATTGGTGGCAGTCTTGGGCAAGTCTCCCCGGGGCATCTCCTCCTAAGTGAGAAGGTATGTACTTGTGGCAGTCTTGGGCAAGTCACCCCGGGGCATCTCCTCCCAAGTGAGAATGTATGGACTTGTAGCAGTCTTGGGCAAGTCTCCCCGGGGCATCTCCTCCCAAGGGAAAATGTATGTATTTGTAGCAGTCTTGGGCAAGTCTCCCCGGGGCATCTCCTCCCAAGTGAGAATGTATGTACTTGTGGCAGTCTTAGGCAAGTCTCCCCGGGGCATCTCCTTCCAAGGGAGAATGTATGGACTTGTGGCAGTCTTGGGCAAGTCTCCCCGGGGCATCTCCTTCCAAGTGAAAATGTATGGATTGGTGGCAATCATGGGCAAATCTCCCCGGGGCATCTCCTCCCAAGTGAAAATGTATGGATTGGTGGCAGTCATAGGCAAGTCTCCCCGAGGCATCTACTCCCAAGTGGAAATGTATAGATTGGTGGCAGTCATGGGCAAGTCTCCCCGGGGCATCACGTCCCAAGTGAAAATGTATGGATTGGTGGCAGCCATGCGCAAGTCTCCCCGGGGCATCTCCTCCTAAGTGAGAATGTATGGACTTGTGGCAGTCTTAGGCAAGTCTCCCCGGGGCATCTTCTCCCAAGGGAGAATGTATGTATTTGTGGGAGTCTTGGGCAAGTCTCCCTGGGGCATCACCTCCCAAGTGAAAATGTATGGATTGGTGGCAGTCATGGGCAAGTCTCCCCGGGGCATCTCCTCCCAAGTGAGAATGTATGTACTTGTGGCAGTCTTAGGCAAGTCTCCCCGGAGCATCTCCTCCCATGTGAGAATGTATGGACTTGTGTCAGTCTTGGGCAAGTCTCACCAAGGCATCTCCTTCCAAGTGGAAATGTATGGATTGGTGGCAGTCTTGGGCAAGTCTCCCCGGGGCATCTCCTCCTAAGTGAGAAGGTATGTACTTGTGGCAGTCTTGGGCAAGTCACCCCGGGGCATCTCCTCCCAAGTGAGAATGTATGGAATTGTAGCAGTCTTGGGCAAGTCTCCCCGGGGCATCTCCTCCCAAGGGAAAATGTATGTATTTGTAGCAGTCTTGGGCAAGTCTCCCCGGGGCATCTCCTCCCAAGTGAGAATGTATGTACTTGTGGCAGTCTTAGGCAAGTCTCCCCGGAGCATCTCCTCCCAAGTGAGAATATATGGACTTGTGGCAGTCTTGTGCAAGTCTCCCCGAGGCATCTCCTTCCAAGTGAAAATGTATGGATTGGTGGCAGTCATAGGCAAGTCTTCCAGAGGCATCTCCTCCCAAGTGAAAATGTATGGATTGGTGGCAGTCATGGGCAAGTCTCCCCGGGGCATCTCCTCCCAAGGGAGAATGTATGTATTTGTGGGAGTCTTGGGCAAGTCTCCCAGTGGCATTTCCTGCCAAGTGAGAATGTATCGACTTGTGGCAGTCTTGGGCAAGTCTCCCCGGGGCATCTCCACCCAATTCAGAATGTATGGACTTGTAGCAGTCATGGGCAAGTCTCCCCGGGGCATCACCTCCCAAGTGAAAATGTATGGATTGGTGGCAGTCATGGGCAAGTCTCCCTGGGGCATCTTCTCCCAAGGGAGAATGTATGTATTTGTGGGAGTCTTGGGCAAGTCTCCCCGTGGCATTTCCTGCCAAGTGAGAATGTATGGACTTGTGGCAGTCTTGGGCAAGTCTCCCAGGGGCATCTCCTCCCAAGTGAAAATGTATGGATTGGTGGCAGTCATAGGCAAGTATTCCAGGGGCATCTCCTCCCAAGTGAAAATGTATGGATTGGTGGCAGTCATGGGCAAGTCTCCCCGGGGCATCTCCTCCCAAGGGAGAATGTATGTATTTGTGGGAGTCTTGGGCAAGTCTCCCTGGGGCATCTTCTCCCAAGTGAGAATGTATCGACTTGTGGCAGTCTTGGGCAAGTCTCCCCGGGGCATCTCCACCCAATTCAGAATGTATGGACTTGTGGCAGTCATGGGCAAGTCTCCCCGGGGCATCACCTCCTAAGTGAAAATGTATGGATTGGTGGCAGTCATGGGCAAGTCTCCCCGGGGCATCTCCTCCCAAGAGAGAATGTATGGATTTGTGGCAGTCTTGGGCAAGTCTCCCGGGGCATATCTTCCCAAGTGATAATGTATGTACTTGAGGCCGTCTTGGGCAAGTCTCCCCGGGGCATCTCCTCCCAAGTGATAATGTATGGACGTGTGGCAGTCTTGGGCAAGTCTCCCGGGGCATATCTTCCCAAGTGATAATGTATGTACTTGAGGCCGTCTTGGGCAAGTCTCCCCGGGGCATCTCCTCCCAAGTGATAATGTATGGACTTGTGGCAGTCTTGGGCAAGTCTCCCGGGGCATATCTTCCCAAGTGATAATGTATGTACTTGAGGCCGTCTTGGGCAAGTCTCCCCGGGGCATCTCCTCCCAAGGGAGAATGTATGGACTTGTGGCAGTCTTGGGCAAGTCTCCCCGGGGCATCTCCTCCCAAGTGAAAATGTATGGATTGGTGGCAGTCATAGGCAAGTCTCCCCGGGGCATCACCTCCCAAGTGAAAATGTATGGATTGGTGGCAGTCATGCGCAAGTCTCCCCGGGGCATCTCCTCCTAAGTGAGAAAGTATGGACTTGTGGCAGTCTTAGGCAAGTCTCCCCGGGGCATCTCCTCCCAAGGGAGAATGTATGGATTGGTGGCAGTCATAGGCAAGTCTCCCCGAGGCATCTACTCCCAAGTGGAAATGTATAGATTGGTGGCAGTCATGGGCAAGTCTCCCCGGGGCATCTCTTCCCAAGTGATAATGTATGGACTTGTGGCAGTCTTGGGCAAGTCTCCCGGGGCATATCTTCCCAACTGATAATGTATGTACTTGAGGCCGTCTTGGGCAAGTCTCCCCGGGGCATCTCCTCCGAAGTGAAAATGTATGGATTGGTGGCAGTCATAGGCAAGTATTCCAGGGGCATCTCCTCCCAAGTGAAAATGTATGGATTGGTGGCAGTCATGGGCAAGTCTCCCCGGGGCATCTCCTCCCAAGGGAGAATGTATGGACTTGTGGCAGTCATGGGCAAGTCTCCCCGGGGCATCACCTCCCAAGTGAAAATGTATGGATTGGTGGCCGTCTTGGGCAAGTCTCCCCGGGGCATCTCCTCCGAAGTGAAAATGTATGGATTGGTGGCAGTCATAGGCAAGTATTCCAGGGGCATCTCCTCCCAAGTGAAAATGTATGGATTGGTGGCAGTCATGGGCAAGTCTCCCCGGGGCATCTCCTCCCAAGGGAGAATGTATGTATTTGTGGTAGTCTTGGGCAAGTCTCCCCGGGGCATCTCCTCCTATGTGAGAATGTATGGACTTGTGGCAGTCTTAGGCAAGTCTCCCCGGGGCATCTCCTCCCAAGGGAGAATGTATGTATTTGTGGGAGTCTTGGGCAAGTCTCCCTGGGGCATCACCTCCCAAGTGAAAATGTATGGATTGGTGGCAGTCATGGGCAAGTCTCCCCGGGGCATCTCCTTCCAAGGGAGAATGTATGGACTTGTGGCAGTCTTGGGCAAGTCTCCCCGGGGCATCTCCTCCAATGTGAGAATGTATGGACTTGTGGCAGTCTTAGGCAAGTCTCCCCGGAGCATCTCCTCCCAAGTGAGAATATATGGACTTGTGGCAGTCTTGTGCAAGTCTCCCCGAGGCATCTCCTCCCAAGTGAAAATGTATGGATTGGTGGCAGTCATGGGCAAGTCTCCCCGGGGCATCTCCTCCCAAGGGAGAATGTATGTATTTGTGGGAGTCTTGGGCAAGTCTCCCCGTGGCATTTTCTGCCAAGTGAGAATGTATGGACTTGTGGCAGTCTTGGGCAAGTATCCCCGGGGCATCTCCTCCCAAGTGAAAATGTATGGATTGGTGGCAGTCATAGGCAAGTATTCCAGGGGCATCTCCTCCCAAGTGAAAATGTATGGATTGGTGGCAGTCATGGGCAAGTCTCCCCGGGGCATCTCCTCCCAAGTGATAATGTATGGACTTGTGGCAGTCTTGGGCAAGTCTCCCGGGGCATATCCTCCCAAGTGATAATGTATGTACTTGAGGCCGTCTTGGGCAAGTCTCCCCGGGGCATCTCCTCCCAAGGGAGAATGTATGGACTTGTGGCAGTCTTGGGCAAGTCTCCCCGGGGCATCTCCTCCCAAGTGATAATGTATGATCTTGTGGCAGTCTTGGGCAAGTCTCCCGGGGCATATCTTCCCAAGTGATAATGTATGTACTTGAGGCCGTCTTGGGCAAGTCTCCCCGGGGCATCTCCTCCCAAGGGAGAATGTATGGATTGGTGGCAGTCATAGGCAAGTCTCCCCGAGGCATCTACTCCCAAGTGGAAATGTATAGATTGGTGGCAGTCATGGGCAAGTCTCCCCGGGGCATCTCTTCCCAAGTGATAATGTATGGACTTGTGGCAGTCTTGGGCAAGTCTCCCGGGGCATATCTTCCCAAGTGATAATGTATGTACTTGAGGCCGTCTTGGGCAAGTCTCCCCGGGGCATCTCCTCCGAAGTGAAAATGTATGGATTGGTGGCAGTCATAGGCAAGTATTCCAGGGGCATCTCCTCCCAAGTGAAAATGTATGGATTGGTGGCAGTCATGGGCAAGTCTCCCCGGGGCATCTCTTCCCATGTGATAATGTATGGACTTGTGGCAGTCTTGGGCAAGTCTCCCGGGGCATATCTTCCCAAGTGATAATGTATGTACTTGAGGCCGTCTTGGGCAAGTCTCCCCGGGGCATCTCCTCCCAAGGGAGAATGTATGGACTTGTGGCAGTCTTGGGCAAGTCTCCCCGGGGCATCTCATCCCAAGTGAAAATGTATGGATTGGTGGCAGTCATGGGCAAATCTCCCCGGGGCATCTCCTCCCAAGTGAAAATGTATGGATTGGTGGCAGTCATAGGCAAGTCTCCCCGGGGCATCACCTCCCAAGTGAAAATGTATGGATTGGTGGCAGTCATGCGCAAGTCTCCCCGGGGCATCTCCTCCTAAGTGAGAAAGTATGGACTTGTAGCAGTCTTAGGCAAGTCTCCCCGGGGCATCTCCACCCAAGGGATAATGTATGGACTTGTGGCAGTCTTGGGCAAGTCTCCCCGGGGCATCTCCTCCCAAGTGAAAATGTATGGATTGGTGGCAGTCATGGGCAAGTCTCCCCGGGGCATCTCCTCCTAAGTGAGAATGTATGGACTTGTGGCAGTCTTAGGCAAGTCTCCCCGGGACATCTCCTCCCAAGTGAAAATGTATGGATTGGTGGCAGTCATGGGCAAATCTCCCCGGGGCATCTCCTCCCAAGTGAAAATGTAAGGATTGGTGGCAGTCATAGGCAAGTCTCCCCGAGGCATCTACTCCCAAGTGGAAATGTATAGATTGGTGGCAGTCATGGGCAAGTCTCCCCGAAGCATCACCTCCCAAGTGAAAATGTATGGATTGGTGGCAGTCATCGGCAAGTCTCCCCGGGGCATCTCCTCCCAAGTGATAATGTATGTACTTGTGGCAGTCTTGGGCAAGTCTCCCCGGGGCATCTCCTCCCAAGTGAGAATGTATGGACTTGTGGCAGTCTTGGGCAAGTCTCCCCGGGGCATTTCCTCCTAAGTGAAAATGTATGGATTGGTGGCAGACATGGGCAAGTCTCCCCGGGGCATCTCCTCCCAAGTGAGAATGTATGTACTTGTGGCAGTCTTAGGCAAGTCTCCCCGGAGCATCTCCTCCCAAGTGAGAATATATGGACTTGTGGCAGTCTTGTGCAAGTCTCCCCGAGGCATCTCCTTCCAAGTGAAAATGTATGGATTGGTGGCAGTCATAGGCAAGTCTTCCAGAGGCATCTCCTCCCAAGTGAAAATGTATGGATTGGTGGCAGTCATGGGCAAGTCTCCCCGGGGCATCTCCTCCCAAGGGAGAATGTATGTATTTGTGGGAGTCTTGAACAAGTCTCCCCGTGGCATTTCCTGTTAAGTGAGAATGTATGGACTTGTGGCAGTCTTGGGCAAGTCTCCCCGGGGCATCTCCTCCCAAGTGAAAATGTATGGATTGGTGGCAGTCATAGGCAAGTATTCCAGGGGCATCTCCTCCCAAGTGAAAATGTATGGATTGGTGGGAGTCTTGGGCAAGTCTCCCCGGGGCATCTCCTGCTAAGTGAGAAGGTATGTACTTGTGGCAGTCTTGGGCAAGTCACCCCGGGGCATCTCCTCCCAAGTGAGAATGTATGGACTTGTAGCAGTCTTGGGCAAGTCTCCCCGGGGCATCTCCTCCCAAGGGAAAATGTATGTATTTGTAGCAGTCTTGGGCAAGTCTCCCCGGGGCATCTCCTCCCAAGTGAGAATGTATGTACTTGTGGCAGTCTTAGGCAAGTCTCCCCGGAGCATCTCCTCCCAAGTGAGAATATATGGACTTGTGGCAGTCTTGTGCAAGTCTCCCCGAGGCATCTCCTCCCAAGTGAAAATGTATGGATTGGTGGCAGTCATAGGCAAGTCTTCCAGAGGCATCTCCTCCCAAGTGAAAATGTATGGATTGGTGGCAGTCATGGGCAAGTCTCCCCGGGGCATCTCCTCCCAAGGGAGAATGTATGTATTTGTGGGAGTCTTGAACAAGTCTCCCCGTGGCATTTCCTGTTAAGTGAGAATGTATGGACTTGTGGCAGTCTTGGGCAAGTCTCCCCGGGGCATCTCCTCCCAAGTGAAAATGTATGGATTGGTGGCAGTCATAGGCAAGTATTCCAGGGGCATCTCCTCCCAAGTGAAAATGTATGGATTGGTGGCAGTCATGGGCAAGTCTCCCCGGGGCATCTCCTCCCAAGGGAGAATGTATGTATTTGTGGGAGTCTTGGGCAAGTCTCCCTGGGGCATCTTCTCCCAAGTGAGAATGTATCGACTTGTGGCAGTCTTGGGCAAGTCTCCCCGGGGCATCTCCACCTAATTCAGAATGTATGGACTTGTAGCAGTCATGGGCAAGTCTCCCCGGGGCATCACCTCCCAAGTAAAAATGTATGGATTGGTGTCAGTCATGGGCAAGTCTCCCCGGGGCATCTTATCCCAAGGGAGAATGTATGTATTTGTGGGAGTCTTGGGCAAGTCTCTCCGTGGCATTTCCTGCCAAGTGAGAATGTATGGACTTGTGGCAGTCTTGGGCAAGTCTCCCCGGGGCATCTCCTCCCAAGTGAAAATGTATGGATTGGTGGCAGTCATAGGCAAGTATTCCAGGGGCATCTCCTCCCAAGTGAAAATGTATGGATTGGTGGCAGTCATGGGCAAGTCTCCCCGGGGCATCTCCTCCCAAGGGAGAATGTATGTATTTGTGGGAGTCTTGGGCAAGTCCCCTGGGGCATCTTCTCCCAAGTGAGAATGTATCGACTTGTGGCAGTCTTGGGCAAGTCTCCCCGGGGCATCTCCACCCAATTCAGAATGTATGTACTTGTGGCAGTCATGGGCAAGTCTCCCCGGGGCATCACCTCCCAAGTGAAAATGTATGGATTGGTGGCAGTCATGGGCAAGTCTCCCCGGGGCATCTCCTCCCAAGGGAGAATGTATGGACTTGTGGCAGTCTTGGGCAAGTCTCCCTGGGGCATCTCCTCCCAAGTGAGAATGTATGGACTTGTGGCAGTCTTGGGCAAGTCTCCCCGAGGCATCTACTCCCAAGTGGAAATGTATAGATTGGTGGCAGTCATGGGCAAGTCTCCCCGGGGCATCACCTCCCAAGTGAAAATGTATGGATTGGTGGCAGTCATCGGCAAGTCTCCCCGGGGCATCTCCTCCCAAGTGATAATGTATGTACTTGTGGCAGTCTTGGGCAAGTCTCCCCGGGGCATCTCCTCCCAAGTGAGAATGTATGGACTTGTGGCTGTCTTGGGCAAGTCTCCCCGGGGCATTTCCTCCTAAGTGAAAATGTATGGATTGGTGGCAGACATGGGCAAGTCTCCCCGGGGCATCTCCTCCCAAGTGAGAATGTATGTACTTGTGGCAGTCTTAGGCAAGTCTCCCCGGAGCATCTCCTCCCAAGTGAGAATGTATGGACTTGTGTCAGTCTTGGGCAAGTCTCACCAAGGCATCTCCTTCCAAGTGGAAATGTATGGATTGGTGGCAGTCTTGGGCAAGTCTCCCCGGGGCATCTCCTCCTAAGTGAGAAGGTATGTACTTGTGGCAGTCTTGGGCAAGTCACCCCGGGGCATCTCCTCCCAAGTGAGAATGTATGGACTTGTAGCAGTCTTGGGCAAGTCTCCCCGAAGCATCACCTCCCAAGTGAAAATGTATGGATTGGTGGCAGTCATCGGCAAGTCTCCCCGGGGCATCTCCTCCCAAGTGATAATGTATGTACTTGTGGCAGTCTTGGGCAAGTCTCCCCGGGGCATCTCCTCCCAAGTGAGAATGTATGGACTTGTGGCAGTCTTGGGCAAGTCTCCCCGGGGCATCTCCTCCCAAGGGAGAATGTATGGACTTGTGGCAGTCTTGGGCAAGTCTCCCCGGGGCATCTCATCCCAAGTGAAAATGTATGGATTGGTGGCAGTCATGGGCAAATCTCCCCGGGGCATCTCCTCCCAAGTGATAATGTATGATCTTGTGGCAGTCTTGGGCAAGTCTCCCGGGGCATATCTTCCCAAGTGATAATGTATGTACTTGAGGCCGTCTTGGGCAAGTCTCCCCGGGGCATCTCCTCCCAAGGGAGAATGTATGGATTGGTGGCAGTCATAGGCAAGTCTCCCCGAGGCATCTACTCCCAAGTGGAAATGTATAGATTGGTGGCAGTCATGGGCAAGTCTCCCCGGGGCATCTCTTCCCAAGTGATAATGTATGGACTTGTGGCAGTCTTGGGCAAGTCTCCCGGGGCATATCTTCCCAAGTGATAATGTATGTACTTGAGGCCGTCTTGGGCAAGTCTCCCCGGGGCATCTCCTCCGAAGTGAAAATGTATGGATTGGTGGCAGTCATAGGCAAGTATTCCAGGGGCATCTCCTCCCAAGTGATAATGTATGTACTTGAGGCCGTCTTGGGCAAGTCTCCCCGGGGCATCTCCTCCCAAGGGAGAATGTATGGACTTGTGGCAGTCTTGGGCAAGTCTCCCCGGGGCATCTCCTCCCAAGTGATAATGTATGATCTTGTGGCAGTCTTGGGCAAGTCTCCCGGGGCATATCTTCCCAAGTGATAATGTATGTACTTGAGGCCGTCTTGGGCAAGTCTCCCCGGGGCATCTCCTCCCAAGGGAGAATGTATGGATTGGTGGCAGTCATAGGCAAGTCTCCCCGAGGCATCTACTCCCAAGTGGAAATGTATAGATTGGTGGCAGTCATGGGCAAGTCTCCCCGGGGCATCTCTTCCCAAGTGATAATGTATGGACTTGTGGCAGTCTTGGGCAAGTCTCCCGGGGCATATCTTCCCAAGTGATAATGTATGTACTTGAGGCCGTCTTGGGCAAGTCTCCCCGGGGCATCTCCTCCGAAGTGAAAATGTATGGATTGGTGGCAGTCATAGGCAAGTATTCCAGGGGCATCTCCTCCCAAGTGAAAATGTATGGATTGGTGGCAGTCATGGGCAAGTCTCCCCGGGGCATCTCTTCCCATGTGATAATGTATGGACTTGTGGCAGTCTTGGGCAAGTCTCCCGGGGCATATCTTCCCAAGTGATAATGTATGTACTTGAGGCCGTCTTGGGCAAGTCTCCCCGGGGCATCTCCTCCCAAGGGAGAATGTATGGACTTGTGGCAGTCTTGGGCAAGTCTCCCCGGGGCATCTCATCCCAAGTGAAAATGTATGGATTGGTGGCAGTCATGGGCAAATCTCCCCGGGGCATCTCCTCCCAAGTGAAAATGTATGGATTGGTGGCAGTCATAGGCAAGTCTCCCCGGGGCATCACCTCCCAAGTGAAAATGTATGGATTGGTGGCAGTCATGCGCAAGTCTCCCCGGGGCATCTCCTCCTAAGTGAGAAAGTATGGACTTGTAGCAGTCTTAGGCAAGTCTCCCCGGGGCATCTCCACCCAAGGGATAATGTATGGACTTGTGGCAGTCTTGGGCAAGTCTCCCCGGGGCATCTCCTCCCAAGTGAAAATGTATGGATTGGTGGCAGTCATGGGCAAGTCTCCCCGGGGCATCTCCTCCTAAGTGAGAATGTATGGACTTGTGGCAGTCTTAGGCAAGTCTCCCCGGGACATCTCCTCCCAAGTGAAAATGTATGGATTGGTGGCAGTCATGGGCAAATCTCCCCGGGGCATCTCCTCCCAAGTGAAAATGTAAGGATTGGTGGCAGTCATAGGCAAGTCTCCCCGAGGCATCTACTCCCAAGTGGAAATGTATAGATTGGTGGCAGTCATGGGCAAGTCTCCCCGAAGCATCACCTCCCAAGTGAAAATGTATGGATTGGTGGCAGTCATCGGCAAGTCTCCCCGGGGCATCTCCTCCCAAGTGATAATGTATGTACTTGTGGCAGTCTTGGGCAAGTCTCCCCGGGGCATCTCCTCCCAAGTGAGAATGTATGGACTTGTGGCAGTCTTGGGCAAGTCTCCCCGGGGCATTTCCTCCTAAGTGAAAATGTATGGATTGGTGGCAGACATGGGCAAGTCTCCCCGGGGCATCTCCTCCCAAGTGAGAATGTATGTACTTGTGGCAGTCTTAGGCAAGTCTCCCCGGAGCATCTCCTCCCAAGTGAGAATATATGGACTTGTGGCAGTCTTGTGCAAGTCTCCCCGAGGCATCTCCTTCCAAGTGAAAATGTATGGATTGGTGGCAGTCATAGGCAAGTCTTCCAGAGGCATCTCCTCCCAAGTGAAAATGTATGGATTGGTGGCAGTCATGGGCAAGTCTCCCCGGGGCATCTCCTCCCAAGGGAGAATGTATGTATTTGTGGGAGTCTTGAACAAGTCTCCCCGTGGCATTTCCTGTTAAGTGAGAATGTATGGACTTGTGGCAGTCTTGGGCAAGTCTCCCCGGGGCATCTCCTCCCAAGTGAAAATGTATGGATTGGTGGCAGTCATAGGCAAGTATTCCAGGGGCATCTCCTCCCAAGTGAAAATGTATGGATTGGTGGGAGTCTTGGGCAAGTCTCCCCGGGGCATCTCCTGCTAAGTGAGAAGGTATGTACTTGTGGCAGTCTTGGGCAAGTCACCCCGGGGCATCTCCTCCCAAGTGAGAATGTATGGACTTGTAGCAGTCTTGGGCAAGTCTCCCCGGGGCATCTCCTCCCAAGGGAAAATGTATGTATTTGTAGCAGTCTTGGGCAAGTCTCCCCGGGGCATCTCCTCCCAAGTGAGAATGTATGTACTTGTGGCAGTCTTAGGCAAGTCTCCCCGGAGCATCTCCTCCCAAGTGAGAATATATGGACTTGTGGCAGTCTTGTGCAAGTCTCCCCGAGGCATCTCCTCCCAAGTGAAAATGTATGGATTGGTGGCAGTCATAGGCAAGTCTTCCAGAGGCATCTCCTCCCAAGTGAAAATGTATGGATTGGTGGCAGTCATGGGCAAGTCTCCCCGGGGCATCTCCTCCCAAGGGAGAATGTATGTATTTGTGGGAGTCTTGAACAAGTCTCCCCGTGGCATTTCCTGTTAAGTGAGAATGTATGGACTTGTGGCAGTCTTGGGCAAGTCTCCCCGGGGCATCTCCTCCCAAGTGAAAATGTATGGATTGGTGGCAGTCATAGGCAAGTATTCCAGGGGCATCTCCTCCCAAGTGAAAATGTATGGATTGGTGGCAGTCATGGGCAAGTCTCCCCGGGGCATCTCCTCCCAAGGGAGAATGTATGTATTTGTGGGAGTCTTGGGCAAGTCTCCCTGGGGCATCTTCTCCCAAGTGAGAATGTATCGACTTGTGGCAGTCTTGGGCAAGTCTCCCCGGGGCATCTCCACCTAATTCAGAATGTATGGACTTGTAGCAGTCATGGGCAAGTCTCCCCGGGGCATCACCTCCCAAGTAAAAATGTATGGATTGGTGTCAGTCATGGGCAAGTCTCCCCGGGGCATCTTATCCCAAGGGAGAATGTATGTATTTGTGGGAGTCTTGGGCAAGTCTCTCCGTGGCATTTCCTGCCAAGTGAGAATGTATGGACTTGTGGCAGTCTTGGGCAAGTCTCCCCGGGGCATCTCCTCCCAAGTGAAAATGTATGGATTGGTGGCAGTCATAGGCAAGTATTCCAGGCGCATCTCCTCCCAAGTGAAAATGTATGGATTGGTGGCAGTCATGGGCAAGTCTCCCCGGGGCATCTCCTCCCAAGGGAGAATGTATGTATTTGTGGGAGTCTTGGGCAAGTCCCCTGGGGCATCTTCTCCCAAGTGAGAATGTATCGACTTGTGGCAGTCTTGGGCAAGTCTCCCCGGGGCATCTCCACCCAATTCAGAATGTATGTACTTGTGGCAGTCATGGGCAAGTCTCCCCGGGGCATCACCTCCCAAGTGAAAATGTATGGATTGGTGGCAGTCATGGGCAAGTCTCCCCGGGGCATCTCCTCCCAAGGGAGAATGTATGGACTTGTGGCAGTCTTGGGCAAGTCTCCCTGGGGCATCTCCTCCCAAGTGAGAATGTATGGACTTGTGGCAGTCTTGGGCAAGTCTCCCCGAGGCATCTACTCCCAAGTGGAAATGTATAGATTGGTGGCAGTCATGGGCAAGTCTCCCCGGGGCATCACCTCCCAAGTGAAAATGTATGGATTGGTGGCAGTCATCGGCAAGTCTCCCCGGGGCATCTCCTCCCAAGTGATAATGTATGTACTTGTGGCAGTCTTGGGCAAGTCTCCCCGGGGCATCTCCTCCCAAGTGAGAATGTATGGACTTGTGGCTGTCTTGGGCAAGTCTCCCCGGGGCATTTCCTCCTAAGTGAAAATGTATGGATTGGTGGCAGACATGGGCAAGTCTCCCCGGGGCATCTCCTCCCAAGTGAGAATGTATGTACTTGTGGCAGTCTTAGGCAAGTCTCCCCGGAGCATCTCCTCCCAAGTGAGAATGTATGGACTTGTGTCAGTCTTGGGCAAGTCTCACCAAGGCATCTCCTTCCAAGTGGAAATGTATGGATTGGTGGCAGTCTTGGGCAAGTCTCCCCGGGGCATCTCCTCCTAAGTGAGAAGGTATGTACTTGTGGCAGTCTTGGGCAAGTCACCCCGGGGCATCTCCTCCCAAGTGAGAATGTATGGACTTGTAGCAGTCTTGGGCAAGTCTCCCCGGGGCATCTCCTCCCAAGGGAAAATGTATGTATTTGTAGCAGTCTTGGGCAAGTCTCCCCGGGGCATCTCCTCCCAAGTGAGAATGTATGTACTTGTGGCAGTCTTAGGCAAGTCTCCCCGGAGCATCTCCTCCCAAGTGAGAATATATGGACTTGTGGCAGTCTTGTGCAAGTCTCCCCGAGGCATCTCCTTCCAAGTGAAAATGTATGGATTGGTGGCAGTCATAGGCAAGTCTTCCAGAGGCATCTCCTCCCAAGTGAAAATGTATGGATTGGTGGCAGTCATGGGCAAGTCTCCCCGGGGCATCTCCTCCCAAGGGAGAATGTATGTATTTGTGGGAGTCTTGGGCAAGTCTCCCCGTGGCATTTCCTGCCAAGTGAGAATGTATGGACTTGTGGCAGTCTTGGGCAAGTCTCCCCGGGGCATCTCCTCCCAAGTGAAAATGTATGGATTGGTGGCAGTCATAGGCAAGTATTCCAGGGGCATCTCCTCCCAAGTGAAAATGTATGGATTGGTGGCAGTCATGGGCAAGTCTCCCCGGGGCATCTCCTCCCAAGGGAGAATGTATGTATTTGTGGGAGTCTTGGGCAAGTCTCCCTGGGGCATCTTCTCCCAAGTGAGAATGTATCGACTTGTGGCAGTCTTGGGCAAGTCTCCCCGGGGCATCTCCACCCAATTCAGAATGTATGGACTTGTAGCAGTCATGGGCAAGTCTCCCCGGGGCATCACCTCCCAAGTGAAAATGTATGGATTGGTGGCAGTCATGGGCAAGTCTCCCTGGGGCATCTTCTCCCAAGGGAGAATGTATGTATTTGTGGGAGTCTTGGGCAAGTCTCCCCGTGGCATTTCCTGCCAAGTGAGAATGTATGGACTTGTGGCAGTCTTGGGCAAGTCTCCCCGGGGCATCTCCTCCCAAGTGAAAATGTATGGATTGGTGGCAGTCATAGGCAAGTATTCCAGGGGCATCTCCTCCCAAGTGAAAATGTATGGATTGGTGGCAGTCATGGGCAAGTCTCCCCGGGGCATCTCCTCCCAAGGGAGAATGTATGTATTTGTGGGAGTCTTGGGCAAGTCTCCCTGGGGCATCTTCTCCCAAGTGAGAATGTATCGACTTGTGGCAGTCTTGGGCAAGTCTCCCCGGGGCATCTCCACCCAATTCAGAATGTATGGACTTGTGGCAGTCATGGGCAAGTCTCCCCGGGGCATCACCTCCTAAGTGAAAATGTATGGATTGGTGGCAGTCATGGGCAAGTCTCCCCGGGGCATCTCCTCCCAAGAGAGAATGTATGGACTTGTGGCAGTCTTGGGCAAGTCTCCCCGGGGCATTTCCTCCCAAGTGAAAATGTATGGATTGGTGGCAGTCATGGGCAAGTCTCCCCGGGGCATCTCCTCCCAAGGGAGAATGTATGTATTTGTGGGAGTCTTGGGCAAGTCTCCCCGGGGCATCTCCTCCTATGTGAGAATGTATGGACTTGTGGCAGTCTTAGGCAAGTCTCCCCGGGGCATCTCCTCCCAAGGGAGAATGTATGTATTTGTGGGAGTCTTGGGCAAGTCTCCCTGGGGCATCACCTCCCAAGTGAAAATGTATGGATTGGTGGCAGTCATGGGCAAGTCTCCCCGGGGCATCTCCTTCCAAGGGAGAATGTATGGACTTGTGGCAGTCTTGGGCAAGTCTCCCCGGGGCATCTCATCTTAAGTGAAAATGTATGGATTGGTGGCAGTCATGGGCAAATCTCCCCGGGGCATCTCCTCCCAAGTGAAAATGTATGGATTGGTGGCAGTCATAGGCAAGTCTCCCCGAGGCATCTACTCCCAAGTGGAAATGTATAGATTGGTGGCAGTCATGGGCAAGTCTTCCCGGGGCATCACCTCCCAAGTGAAAATGTATGGATTGGTGGCAGTCATGCGCAAGTCTCCCCGGGGCATCTCCTCCTAAGTGAGAATGTATGGACTTGTGGCAGTCTTAGGCAAGTCTCCCCGGGGCATCTCCTCCCAAGGGAGAATGTATGTATTTGTGGGAGTCTTGGGCAAGTCTCCCTGGGGCATCACCTCCCAAGTGAAAATGTATGGATTGGTGGCAGTCATGGGCAAGTCTCCCCGGGGCATTTCCTTCTAAGGGAGAATGTATGGACTTGTGGCAGTCTTGGGCAAGTCTCCCCGGGGCATCTCCTCCCAAGTGAAAATGTATGGATTGGTGGCAGTCATGGGCAAGTCTCCCCGGGGCATCTCCTCCTAAGTGAGAATGTATGGACTTGTGGCAGTCTTAGGCAAGTCTCCCCGGGGCATCTCCTCCCAAGTGAAAATGTATGGATTGGTGGCAGTCATAGGCAAGTCTCCCCGAGGCATCTACTCCCAAGTGGAAATGTATAGATTGGTGGCAGTCATAGGCAAGTCTCCCCGGGGCATCACCTCCCAAGTGAAAATGTATGGATTGGTGGCAGTCATCGGCAAGTCTCCCCGGGGCATCTCCTCCCAAGTTATAATGTATGTACTTGTGGCAGTCTTGGGCAAGTCTCCCCGGGGCATCTCCTCCTAAGTGAGAATGTATGGACTTGTGGCAGTCTTGGGCAAGTCTCCCCGGGGCATTTCCTCCTAAGTGAAAATGTATGGATTGGTGGCAGACATGGGCAAGTCTCCCCGGGGCATCTCCTCCCAAGTGAGAATGTATGTACTTGTGGCAGTCTTAGGCAAGTCTCCCCGGAGCATCTCCTCCCAAGTGAGAATGTATGGACTTGTGTCAGTCTTGGGCAAGTCTCACCAAGGCATCTCCTTCCAAGTGGAAATGTATGGATTGGTGGCAGTCTTGGGCAAGTCTCCCCGGGGCATCTCCTCCTAAGTGAGAAGGTATGTACTTGTGGCAGTCTTGGGCAAGTCACCCCGGGGCAGCTCCTCCCAAGTGAGAATGTATGGACTTGTAGCAGTCTTGGGCAAGTCTCCCCGGGGCATCTCCTCCCAAGGGAAAATGTATGTATTTGTAGCAGTCTTGGGCAAGTCTCCCCGGGGCATCTCCTCCCAAGTGAGAATGTATGTACTTGTGGCAGTCTTAGGCAAGTCTCCCCGGGGCATCTCCTTCCAAGGGAGAATGTATGGACTTGTGGCAGTCTTGGGCAAGTCTCCCCGGGGCATCTCCTTCCAAGTGAAAATGTATGGATTGGTGGCAATCATGGGCAAATCTCCCCGGGGCATCTCCTCCCAAGTGAAAATGTATGGATTGGTGGCAGTCATAGGCAAGTCTCCCCGAGGCATCTACTCCCAAGTGGAAATGTATAGATTGGTGGCAGTCATGGGCAAGTCTCCCCGGGGCATCACGTCCCAAGTGAAAATGTATGGATTGGTGGCAGCCATGCGCAAGTCTCCCCGGGGCATCTCCTCCTAAGTGAGAATGTATGGACTTGTGGCAGTCTTAGGCAAGTCTCCCCGGGGCATCTTCTCCCAAGGGAGAATGTATGTATTTGTGGGAGTCTTGGGCAAGTCTCCCTGGGGCATCACCTCCCAAGTGAAAATGTATGGATTGGTGGCAGTCATGGGCAAGTCTCCCCGGGGCATCTCCTTCCAAGGGAGAATGTATGGACTTGTGGCAGTCTTGGGCAAGTCTCCCCGGGGCATTTCCTCCCAAGTGAAAATGTATGGATTGTTGGCAGTCATGGGCAAGTCTCCCCGGGGCATCTCCTCCCAAGGGAGAATGTATGTATTTGTGGGAGTCTTGGGCAAGTCTCCCCGGGGCATCTCCTCCTATGTGAGAATGTATGGACTTGTGGCAGTCTTAGGCAAGTCTCCCCGGGGCATCTCCTCCCAAGGGAGAATGTATGTATTTGTGGGAGTCTTGGGCAAGTCTCCCTGGGGCATCACCTCCCAAGTGAAAATGTATGGATTGGTGGCAGTCATGGGCAAGTCTCCCCGGGGCATCTCCTTCCAAGGGAGAATGTATGGAATTGTGGCAGTCTTGGGCAAGTCTCCCCGGGGCATCTCCTCCTATGTGAGAATGTATGGACTTGTGGCAGTCTTAGGCAAGTCTCCCCGGAGCATCTCCTCCCAAGTGAGAATATATGGACTTGTGGCAGTCTTGTGCAAGTCTCCCCGAGGCATCTCCTCCCAAGTGAAAATGTATGGATTGGTGGCAGTCATGGGCAAGTCTCCCCGGGGCATCTCCTCCCAAGGGAGAATGTATGTATTTGTGGGAGTCTTGGGCAAGTCTCCCCGTGGCATTTTCTGCCAAGTGAGAATGTATGGACTTGTGGCAGTCTTGGGCAAGTATCCCCGGGGCATCTCCTCCCAAGTGAAAATGTATGGATTGGTGGCAGTCATAGGCAAGTATTCCAGGGGCATCTCCTCCCAAGTGAAAATGTATGGATTGGTGGCAGTCATGGGCAAGTCTCCCCGGGGCATCTCCTCCCAAGTGATAATGTATGGACTTGTGGCAGTCTTGGGCAAGTCTCCCGGGGCATATCTTCCCAAGTGATAATGTATGTACTTGAGGCCGTCTTGGGCAAGTCTCCTCGGGGCATCTCCTCCCAAGGGAGAATGTATGGACTTGTGGCAGTCTTGGGCAAGTCTCCCCGGGGCATCTCCTCCCAAGTGATAATGTATGATCTTGTGGCAGTCTTGGGCAAGTCTCCCGGGGCATATCTTCCCAAGTGATAATGTATGTACTTGAGGCCGTCTTGGGCAAGTCTCCCCGGGGCATCTCCTCCCAAGGGAGAATGTATGGATTGGTGGCAGTCATAGGCAAGTCTCCCCGAGGCATCTACTCCCAAGTGGAAATGTATAGATTGGTGGCAGTCATGGGCAAGTCTCCCCGGGGCATCTCTTCCCAAGTGATAATGTATGGACTTGTGGCAGTCTTGGGCAAGTCTCCCGGGGCATATCTTCCCAACTGATAATGTATGTACTTGAGGCCGTCTTGGGCAAGTCTCCCCGGGGCATCTCCTCCGAAGTGAAAATGTATGGATTGGTGGCAGTCATAGGCAAGTATTCCAGGGGCATCTCCTCCCAAGTGAAAATGTATGGATTGGTGGCAGTCATGGGCAAGTCTCCCCGGGGCATCTCTTCCCAAGTGATAATGTATGGACTTGTGGCAGTCTTGGGCAAGTCTCCCGGGGCATATCTTCCCAAGTGATAATGTATGTACTTGAGGCCGTCTTGGGCAAGTCTCCCCGGGGCATCTCCTCCCAAGTGATAATGTATGGACTTGTGGCAGTCTTGGGCAAGTCTCCCGGGGCATATCTTCCCAAGTGATAATGTATGTACTTGAGGCCGTCTTGGGCAAGTCTCCCCGGGGCATCTCCTCCCAAGGGAGAATGTATGGACTTGTGGCAGTCTTGGGCAAGTCTCCCCGGGGCATCTCATCCCAAGTGAAAATGTATGGATTGGTGGCAGTCATGGGCAAATCTCCCCGGGGCATCTCCTCCTAAGTGAAAATGTATGGATTGGTGGCAGTCATAGGCAAGTCTCCCCGGGGCATCACCTCCCAAGTGAAAATGTATGGATTGGTGGCAGTCATGCGCAAGTCTCCCCGGGGCATCTCCTCCTAAGTGAGAAAGTATGGACTTGTGGCAGTCTTAGGCAAGTCTCCCCGGGGCATCTCCTCCCAAGGGATAATGTATGGACTTGTGGCAGTCTTGGGCAAGTCTCCCCGGGGCATCTCCTCCCAAGTGAAAATGTATGGATTGGTGGCAGTCATGGGCAAGTCTCCCCGGGGCATCTCCTCCTAAGTGAGAATGTATGGACTTGTGGCAGTCTTAGGCAAGTCTCCCCGGGGCATCTCCTCCCAAGTGAAAATGTATGGATTGGTGGCAGTCATGGGCAAATCTCCCCGGGGCATCTCCTCCCAAGTGAAAATGTAAGGATTGGTGGCAGTCATAGGCAAGTCTCCCCGAGGCATCTACTCCCAAGTGGAAATGTATAGATTGGTGGCAGTCATGGGCAAGTCTCCCCGGGGCATCACCTCCCAAGTGAAAATGTATGGATTGGTGGCAGTCATCGGCAAGTCTCCCCGGGGCATCTCCTCCCAAGTGATAATGTATGTACTTGTGGCAGTCTTGGGCAAGTCTCCCCGGGGCATCTCCTCCCAAGTGAGAATGTATGGACTTGTGGCAGTCTTGGGCAAGTCTCCCCGGGGCATTTCCTCCTAAGTGAAAATGTATGGATTGGTGGCAGACATGGGCAAGTCTCCCCGGGGCATCTCCTCCCAAGTGAGAATGTATGTACTTGTGGCAGTCTTAGGCAAGTCTCCCCGGAGCATCTCCTCCCAAGTGAGAATGTATGGACTTGTGTCAGTCTTGGGCAAGTCTCACCAAGGCATCTCCTTCCAAGTGGAAATGTATGGATTGGTGGCAGTCTTGGGCAAGTCTCCCCGGGGCATCTCCTCCTAAGTGAGAAGGTATGTACTTGTGGCAGTCTTGGGCAAGTCACCCCGGGGCATCTCCTCCCAAGTGAGAATGTATGGACTTGTAGCAGTCTTGGGCAAGTCTCCCCGGGGCATCTCCTCCCAAGGGAAAATGTATGTATTTGTAGCAGTCTTGGGCAAGTCTCCCCGGGGCATCTCCTCCCAAGTGAGAATGTATGTACTTGTGGCAGTCTTAGGCAAGTCTCCCCGGAGCATCTCCTCCCAAGTGAGAATATATGGACTTGTGGCAGTCTTGTGCAAGTCTCCCCGAGGCATCTCCTCCCAAGTGAAAATGTATGGATTGGTGGCAGTCATAGGCAAGTCTTCCAGAGGCATCTCCTCCCAAGTGAAAATGTATGGATTGGTGGCAGTCATGGGCAAGTCTCCCCGGGGCATCTCCTCCCAAGGGAGAATGTATGTATTTGTGGGAGTCTTGGGCAAGTCTCCCCGTGGCATTTCCTGCCAAGTGAGAATGTATAGACTTGTGGCAGTCTTGGGCAAGTCTCCCCGGGGCATCTCCTCCCAAGTGAAAATGTATGGATTGGTGGCAGTCATAGGCAAGTATTCCAGGGGCATCTCCTCCCAAGTGAAAATGTATGGATTGGTGGCAGTCATGGGCAAGTCTCCCCGGGGCATCTCCTCCCAAGGGAGAATGTATGTATTTGTGGGAGTCTTGGGCAAGTCTCCCTGGGGCATCTTCTCCCAAGTGAGAATGTATCGACTTGTGGCAGTCTTGGGCAAGTCTCCCCGGGGCATCTCCACCCAATTCAGAATGTATGGACTTGTAGCAGTCATGGGCAAGTCTCCCCGGGGCATCACCTCCCAAGGGAAAATGTATGGATTGGTGGCAGTTATGGGCAAGTCTCCCCGGGGCATCTCATCCCAAGTGAAAATGTATGGATTGGTGGCAGTCATGGGCAAATCTCCCCGGGGCATCTCCTCCCAAGTGAAAATGTATGGATTGGTGGCAGTCATAGGCAAGTCTCCCCGGGGCATCACCTCCCAAGTGAAAATGTATGGATTGGTGGCAGTCATGCGCAAGTCTCCCCGGGGCATCTCCTCCTAAGTGAGAAAGTATGGACTTGTGGCAGTCTTAGGCAAGTCTCCCCGGGGGCATCTCCTCCCAAGGGATAATGTATGGACTTGTGGCAGTCTTGGGCAAGTCTCCCCGGGGCATCTCCTCCCAAGTGAAAATGTATGGATTGGTGGCAGTCATGGGCAAGTCTCCCCGGGGCATCTCCTCCTAAGTGAGAATGTATGGACTTGTGGCAGTCTTAGGCAAGTCTCCCCGGGGCATCTCCTCCCAAGTGAAAATGTATGGATTGGTGGCAGTCATGGGCAAATCTCCCCGGGGCATCTCCTCCCAAGTGAAAATGTAAGGATTGGTGGCAGTCATAGGCAAGTCTCCCCGAGGCATCTACTCCCAAGTGGAAATGTATAGATTGGTGGCAGTCATGGGCAAGTCTCCCCGGGGCATCACCTCCCAAGTGAAAATGCATGGATTGGTGGCAGTCATCGGCAAGTCTCCCCGGGGCATCTCCTCCCAAGTGATAATGTATGTACTTGTGGCAGTCATGGGCAAATCTCCCCGGGGCATCTCCTCCCAAGTGAAAATGTAAGGATTGGTGGCAGTCATAGGCAAGTCTCCCCGAGGCATCTACTCCCAAGTGGAAATGTATAGATTGGTGGCAGTCATGGGCAAGTCTCCCCGGGGCATCACCTCCCAAGTGAAAATGTATGGATTGGTGGCAGTCTTGGGCAAGTCTCCCCGGGGCATCTCCTCCTAAGTGAGAAGGTATGTACTTGTGGCAGTCTTGGGCAAGTCACCCCGGGGCATCTCCTCCCAAGTGAGAATGTATGGATTGGTGGCAGTCATAGGCAAGTCTTCCAGAGGCATCTCCTCCCAAGTGAAAATGTATGGATTGGTGGCAGTCATGGGCAAGTCTCCCCGGGGCATCTCCTCCCAAGGGAGAATGTATGTATTTGTGGGAGTCTTGGGCAAGTCTCCCCGTGGCATTTCCTGCCAAGTGAGAATGTATGGACTTGTGGCAGTCTTGGGCAAGTCTCCCCGGGGCATCTCCTCCCAAGTGAGAATATATGGACTTGTGGCAGTCTTGTGCAAGTCTCCCCGAGGCATCTCCTCCCAAGTGAAAATGTATGGATTGGTGGCAGTCATGGGCAAGTCTCCCCGGGGCATCTCCTCCCAAGGGAGAATGTATGTATTTGTGGGAGTCTTGGGCAAGTCTCCCCGTGGCATTTTCTGCCAAGTGAGAATGTATGGACTTGTGGCAGTCTTGGGCAAGTATCCCCGGGGCATCTCCTCCCAAGTGAAAATGTATGGATTGGTGGCAGTCATAGGCAAGTATTCCAGGGGCATCTCCTCCCAAGTGAAAATGTATGGATTGGTGGCAGTCATGGGCAAGTCTCCCCGGGGCATCTCTTCCCAAGTGATAATGTATGGACTTGTGGCAGTCTTGGGCAAGTCTCCCGGGGCATATCTTCCCAAGTGATAATGTATGTACTTGAGGCCGTCTTGGGCAAGTCTCCCCGGGGCATCTCCTCCCAAGTGATAATGTATGGACTTGTGGCAGTCTTGGGCAAGTCTCCCGGGGCATATCTTCCCAAGTGATAATGTATGTACTTGAGGCCGTCTTGGGCAAGTCTCCCCGGGGCATCTCCTCCCAAGGGAGAATGTATGGACTTGTGGCAGTCTTGGGCAAGTCTCCCCGGGGCATCTCCTCCCAAGTGAAAATGTATGGATTGGTGGCAGTCATGGGCAAGTCTCCCCGGGGCATCTCTTCCCAAGTGATAATGTATGGACTTGTGGCAGTCTTGGGCAAGTCTCCCGGGGCATATCTTCCCAAGTGATAATGTATGTACTTGAGGCCGTCTTGGGCAAGTCTCCCCGGGGCATCTCCTCCCAAGGGAGAATGTATGGACTTGTGGCAGTCTTGGGCAAGTCTCCCCGGGGCATCTCATCCCAAGTGAAAATGTATGGATTGGTGGCAGTCATGGGCAAATCTCCCCGGGGCATCTCCTCCCAAGTGAAAATGTATGGATTGGTGTCAGTCATAGGCAAGTCTCCCCGGGGCATCACCTCCCAAGTGAAAATGTATGGATTGGTGGCAGTCATGCGCAAGTCTCCCCGGGGCATCTCCTCCTAAGTGAGAAAGTATGGACTTGTGGCAGTCTTAGGCAAGTCTCCCCGGGGCATCTCCTCCCAAGGGATAATGTATGGACTTGTGGCAGTCTTGGGCAAGTCTCCCCGGGGCATCTCCTCCCAAGTGAAAATGTATGGATTGGTGGCAGTCATGGGCAAGTCTCCCCGGGGCATCTCCTCCTAAGTGAGAATGTATGGACTTGTGGCAGTCTTAGGCAAGTCTCCCCGGGGCATCTCCTCCCAAGTGAAAATGTATGGATTGGTGGCAGTCATGGGCAAATCTCCCCGGGGCATCTCCTCCCAAGTGAAAATGTAAGGATTGGTGGCAGTCATAGGCAAGTCTCCCCGAGGCATCTACTCCCAAGTGGAAATGTATAGATTGGTGGCAGTCATGGGCAAGTCTCCCCGGGGCATCACCTCCCAAGTGAAAATGTATGGATTGGTGGCAGTCATCGGCAAGTCTCCCCGGGGCATCTCCTCCCAAGTGATAATGTATGTACTTGTGGCAGTCTTGGGCAAGTCTCCCCGGGGCATCTCCTCCCAAGTGAGAATGTATGGACTTGTGGCAGTCTTGGGCAAGTCTCCCCGGGGCATTTCCTCCTAAGTGAAAATGTATGGATTGGTGGCAGACATGGGCAAGTCTCCCCGGGGCATCTCCTCCCAAGTGAGAATGTATGTACTTGTGGCAGTCTTAGGCAAGTCTCCCCGGAGCATCTCCTCCCAAGTGAGAATGTATGGACTTGTGTCAGTCTTGGGCAAGTCTCACCAAGGCATCTCCTTCCAAGTGGAAATGTATGGATTGGTGGCAGTCTTGGGCAAGTCTCCCCGGGGCATCTCCTCCTAAGTGAGAAGGTATGTACTTGTGGCAGTCTTGGGCAAGTCACCCCGGGGCATCTCCTCCCAAGTGAGAATGTATGGACTTGTAGCAGTCTTGGGCAAGTCTCCCCGGGGCATCTCCTCCCAAGGGAAAATGTATGTATTTGTAGCAGTCTTGGGCAAGTCTCCCCGGGGCATCTCCTCCCAAGTGAGAATGTATGTACTTGTGGCAGTCTTAGGCAAGTCTCCCCGGAGCATCTCCTCCCAAGTGAGAATATATGGACTTGTGGCAGTTTTGTGCAAGTCTCCCCGAGGCATCTCCTCCCAAGTGAAAATGTATGGATTGGTGGCAGTCATAGGCAAGTCTTCCAGAGGCATCTCCTCCCAAGTGAAAATGTATGGATTGGTGGCAGTCATGGGCAAGTCTCCCCGGGGCATCTCCTCCCAAGGGAGAATGTATGTATTTGTGGGAGTCTTGGGCAAGTCTCCCCGTGGCATTTCCTGCCAAGTGAGAATGTATGGACTTGTGGCAGTCTTGGGCAAGTCTCCCCGGGGCATCTCCTCCCAAGTGAAAATGTATGGATTGGTGGCAGTCATAGGCAAGTATTCCAGGGGCATCTCCTCCCAAGTGAAAATGTATGGATTGGTGGCAGTCATGGGCAAGTCTCCCCGGGGCATCTCCTCCCAAGGGAGAATGTATGTATTTGTGGGAGTCTTGGGCAAGTCTCCCTGGGGCATCTTCTCCCAAGTGAGAATGTATCGACTTGTGGCAGTCTTGGGCAAGTCTCCCCGGGGCATCTCCACCCAATTCAGAATGTATGGACTTGTAGCAGTCATGGGCAAGTCTCCCCGGGGCATCACCTCCCAAGGGAAAATGTATGGATTGGTGGCAGTTATGGGCAAGTCTCCCCGGGGCATCTCATCCCAAGTGAAAATGTATGGATTGGTGGCAGTCATGGGCAAATCTCCCCGGGGCATCTCCTCCCAAGTGAAAATGTATGGATTGGTGGCAGTCATAGGCAAGTCTCCCCGGGGCATCACCTCCCAAGTGAAAATGTATGGATTGGTGGCAGTCATGCGCAAGTCTCCCCGGGGCATCTCCTCCTAAGTGAGAAAGTATGGACTTGTGGCAGTCTTAGGCAAGTCTCCCCGGGGGCATCTCCTCCCAAGGGATAATGTATGGACTTGTGGCAGTCTTGGGCAAGTCTCCCCGGGGCATCTCCTCCCAAGTGAAAATGTATGGATTGGTGGCAGTCATGGGCAAGTCTCCCCGGGGCATCTCCTCCTAAGTGAGAATGTATGGACTTGTGGCAGTCTTAGGCAAGTCTCCCCGGGGCATCTCCTCCCAAGTGAAAATGTATGGATTGGTGGCAGTCATGGGCAAATCTCCCCGGGGCATCTCCTCCCAAGTGAAAATGTAAGGATTGGTGGCAGTCATAGGCAAGTCTCCCCGAGGCATCTACTCCCAAGTGGAAATGTATAGATTGGTGGCAGTCATGGGCAAGTCTCCCCGGGGCATCACCTCCCAAGTGAAAATGCATGGATTGGTGGCAGTCATCGGCAAGTCTCCCCGGGGCATCTCCTCCCAAGTGATAATGTATGTACTTGTGGCAGTCATGGGCAAATCTCCCCGGGGCATCTCCTCCCAAGTGAAAATGTAAGGATTGGTGGCAGTCATAGGCAAGTCTCCCCGAGGCATCTACTCCCAAGTGGAAATGTATAGATTGGTGGCAGTCATGGGCAAGTCTCCCCGGGGCATCACCTCCCAAGTGAAAATGTATGGATTGGTGGCAGTCATCGGCAAGTCTCCCCGGGGCATCTCCTCCCAAGTGATAATGTATGTACTTGTGGCAGTCTTGGGCAAGTCTCCCCGGGGCATCTCCTCCCAAGTGAGAATGTATGGACTTGTGGCAGTCTTGGGCAAGTCTCCCCGGGGCATTGCCTCCTAAGTGAAAATGTATGGATTGGTGGCAGACATGGGCAAGTCTCCCCGGGACATCTCCTCCCAAGTGAGAATGTATGTACTTGTGGCAGTCTTAGGCAAGTCTCCCCGGAGCATCTCCTCCCAAGTGAGAATGTATGGACTTGTGTCAGTCTTGGGCAAGTCTCACCAAGGCATCTCCTTCCAAGTGGAAATGTATGAATTGGTGGCAGTCTTGGGCAAGTCTCCCCGGGGCATCTCCTCCTAAGTGAGAAGGTACGTACTTGTGGCAGTCTTGGGCAAGTCACCCCGGGGCATCTCCTCCCAAGTGAGAATGTATGGATTGGTGGCAGTCATAGGCAAGTCTTCCAGAGGCATCTCCTCCCAAGTGAAAATGTATGGATTGGTGGCAGTCATGGGCAAGTCTCCCCGGGGCATCTCCTCCCAAGGGAGAATGTATGTATTTGTGGGAGTCTTGGGCAAGTCTCCCCGTGGCATTTCCTGCCAAGTGAGAATGTATGGACTTGTGGCAGTCTTGGGCAAGTCTCCCCGGGGCATCTCCTCCCAAGTGAAAATGTATGGATTGGTGGCAGTCATAGGCAAGTATTCCAGGGGCATCTCCTCCCAAGTGAAAATGTATGGATTGGTGGCAGTCATGGGCAAGTCTCCCCGGGGCATCTCCTCCCAAGGGAGAATGTATGTATTTGTGGGAGTCTTGGGCAAGTCTCCCTGGGGCATCTTCTCCCAAGTGAGAATGTATCGACTTGTGGCAGTCTTGGGCAAGTCTCCCCGGGGCATCTCCACCCAATTCAGAATGTATGGACTTGTAGCAGTCATGGGCAAGTCTCCCCGGGGCATCACCTCCCAAGTGAAAATGTATGGAGTGGTGGCAGTCATGGGCAAGTCTCCCCGGGGCATCTTCTCCCAAGGGAGAATGTATGTATTTGTGGGAGTCTTGGGCAAGTCTCTCCGTGGCATTTCCTGCCAAGTGAGAATGTATGGACTTGTGGCAGTCTTGGGCAAGTTTCCCCGGGGCATCTCCTCCCAAGTGAAAATGTATGGATTGGTGGCAGTCATAGGCAAGTATTCCAGGGGCATCTCCTCCCAAGTGAAAATGTATGGATTGGTGGCAGTCATGGGCAAGTCTCCCCGGGGCATCTCCTCCTAAGGGAGAATGTATGTATTTGTGGGAGTCTTGGGCAAGTCTCCCTGGGGCATCTTCTCCCAAGTGAGAATGTATCGACTTGTGGCAGTCTTGGGCAAGTCTCCCCGGGGCATCTCCACCCAATTCAGAATGTATGGACTTGTGGCAGTCATGGGCAAGTCTCCCCGGGGCATCACCTCCCAAGTGAAAATGTATGGATTGGTGGCAGTCATGGGCAAGTCTCCCCGGGGCATCTCCTCCCAAGGGAGAATGTATGGACTTGTGGCAGTCTTGGGCAAGTCTCCCCGGGGCATCTCCTCCCAAGTGAGAATGTATGGACTTGTGGCAGTCTTGGGCAAGTCTCCCCGGGGCATCTCCTCCCAAGTGAGAATGTATGGACTTGTGGCAGTCTTGGGCAAGTCTCCCCGGGGCATCACCTCCCAAGTGAAAATGTATGGAGTGGTGGCAGTCATGGGCAAGTCTCCCCGGGGCATCACCTCCCAAGTGAAAATGTATGGATTGGTGGCAGTCATGGGCAAGTCTCCCCGGGGCATCTCCTCCCAAGGGAGAATGTATGGACTTGTGGCAGTCTTGGGCAAGTCTCCCCGGGGCATCTCCACCCAATTCAGAATGTATGGACTTGTGGCAGTCATGGGCAAGTCTCCCCGGGGCATCACCTCCCAAGTGAAAATGTATGGAGTGGTGGCAGTCATGGGCAAGTCTCCCCGGGGCATCTTCTCCCAAGGGAGAATGTATGTATTTGTGGGAGTCTTGGGCAAGTCTCTCCGTGGCATTTCCTGCCAAGTGAGAATGTATGGACTTGTGGCAGTCTTGGGCAAGTTTCCCCGGGGCATCTCCTCCCAAGTGAAAATGTATGGATTGGTGGCAGTCATAGGCAAGTATTCCAGGGGCATCTCCTCCCAAGTGAAAATGTATGGATTGGTGGCAGTCATCGGCAAGTCTCCCCGGGGCATCTCCTCCCAAGTGATAATGTATGTACTTGTGGCAGTCTTGGGCAAGTCTCCCCGGGGCATCTCCTCCCAAGTGAGAATGTATGGACTTGTGGCAGTCTTGGGCAAGTCTCCCCGGGGCATTTCCTCCTAAGTGAAAATGTATGGATTGGTGGCAGACATGGGCAAGTCTCCCCGGGGCATTTCCTCCCAAGTGGAAATGTATGGATTGGTGGCAGTCATGGGCAAGTCTCCCCGGGGCATCTCCTCCCAAGGGAGAATGTATGGACTTGTGGCAGTCTTAGGCAAGTCTCCCCGGAGCATCTCCTCCCAAGTGAGAATATATGGACTTGTGGCAGTCTTGTGCAAGTCTCCCCGAGGCATCTCCTCCCAAGTGAAAATGTATGGATTGGTGGCAGTCATGGGCAAGTCTCCCCGGGGCATCTCCTCCCAAGGGAGAATGTATGTATTTGTGGGAGTCTTGGGCAAGTCTCCCCGTGGCATTTTCTGCCAAGTGAGAATGTATGGACTTGTGGCAGTCTTGGGCAAGTATCCCCGGGGCATCTCCTCCCAAGTGAAAATGTATGGATTGGTGGCAGTCATAGGCAAGTATTCCAGGGGCATCTCCTCCCAAGTGAAAATGTATGGATTGGTGGCAGTCATGGGCAAGTCTCCCCGGGGCATCTCCTCCCAAGTGATAATGTATGGACTTGTGGCAGTCTTGGGCAAGTCTCCCGGGGCATATCTTCCCAAGTGATAATGTATGTACTTGAGGCCGTCTTGGGCAAGTCTCCTCGGGGCATCTCCTCCCAAGGGAGAATGTATGGACTTGTGGCAGTCTTGGGCAAGTCTCCCCGGGGCATCTCCTCCCAAGTGATAATGTATGATCTTGTGGCAGTCTTGGGCAAGTCTCCCGGGGCATATCTTCCCAAGTGATAATGTATGTACTTGAGGCCGTCTTGGGCAAGTCTCCCCGGGGCATCTCCTCCCAAGGGAGAATGTATGGATTGGTGGCAGTCATAGGCAAGTCTCCCCGAGGCATCTACTCCCAAGTGGAAATGTATAGATTGGTGGCAGTCATGGGCAAGTCTCCCCGGGGCATCTCTTCCCAAGTGATAATGTATGGACTTGTGGCAGTCTTGGGCAAGTCTCCCGGGGCATATCTTCCCAACTGATAATGTATGTACTTGAGGCCGTCTTGGGCAAGTCTTCCCGGGGCATCTCCTCCGAAGTGAAAATGTATGGATTGGTGGCAGTCATAGGCAAGTATTCCAGGGGCATCTCCTCCCAAGTGAAAATGTATGGATTGGTGGCAGTCATGGGCAAGTCTCCCCGGGGCATCTCTTCCCAAGTGATAATGTATGGACTTGTGGCAGTCTTGGGCAAGTCTCCCGGGGCATATCTTCCCAAGTGATAATGTATGTACTTGAGGCCGTCTTGGGCAAGTCTCCCCGGGGCATCTCCTCCCAAGTGATAATGTATGGACTTGTGGCAGTCTTGGGCAAGTCTCCCGGGGCATATCTTCCCAAGTGATAATGTATGTACTTGAGGCCGTCTTGGGCAAGTCTCCCCGGGGCATCTCCTCCCAAGGGAGAATGTATGGACTTGTGGCAGTCTTGGGCAAGTCTCCCCGGGGCATCTCATCCCAAGTGAAAATGTATGGATTGGTGGCAGTCATGGGCAAATCTCCCCGGGGAATCTCCTCCCAAGTGAAAATGTATGGATTGGTGGCAGTCATAGGCAAGTCTCCCCGGGGCATCACCTCCCAAGTGAAAATGTATGGATTGGTGGCAGTCATGCGCAAGTCTCCCCGGGGCATCTCCTCCTAAGTGAGAAAGTATGGACTTGTGGCAGTCTTAGGCAAGTCTCCCCGGGGCATCTCCTCCCAAGGGATAATGTATGGACTTGTGGCAGTCTTGGGCAAGTCTCCCCGGGGCATCTCCTCCCAAGTGAAAATGTATGGATTGGTGGCAGTCATGGGCAAGTCTCCCCGGGGCATCACCTCCCAAGTGAAAATGTATGGATTGGTGGCAGTCATGGGCAAATCTCCCCGGGGCATCTCCTCCCAAGTGAAAATGTAAGGATTGGTGGCAGTCATAGGCAAGTCTCCCCGAGGCATCTACTCCCAAGTGGAAATGTATAGATTGGTGGCAGTCATAAGCAAGTCTCCCCGGGGCATCACCTCCCAAGTGAAAATGTATGGATTGGTGGCAGTCATCGGCAAGTCTCCCCGGGGCATCTCCTCCCAAGTGATAATGTATGTACTTGTGGCAGTCTTGGGCAAGTCTCCCCGGGGCATCTCCTCCCAAGTGAGAATGTATGGACTTGTGGCAGTCTTGGGCAAGTCTCCCCGGGGCATTTCCTCCTAAGTGAAAATGTATGGATTGGTGGCAGACATGGGCAAGTCTCCCCGGGACATCTCCTCCCAAGTGAGAATGTATGTACTTGTGGCAGTCTTAGGCAAGTCTCCCCGGAGCATCTCCTCCCAAGTGAGAATGTATGGACTTGTGTCAGTCTTGGGCAAGTCTCACCAAGGCATCTCCTTCCAAGTGGAAATGTATGGATTGGTGGCAGTCTTGGGCAAGTCTCCCCGGGGCATCTCCTCCTAAGTGAGAAGGTATGTACTTGTGGCAGTCTTGGGCAAGTCACCCCGGGGCATCTCCTCCCAAGTGAGAATGTATGGACTTGTAGCAGTCTTGGGCAAGTCTCCCCGGGGCATCTCCTCCCAAGGGAAAATGTATGTATTTGTAGCAGTCTTGGGCAAGTCTCCCCGGGGCATCTCCTCCCAAGTGAGAATGTATGTACTTGTGGCAGTCTTAGGCAAGTCTCCCCGGAGCATCTCCTCCCAAGTGAGAATATATGGACTTGTGGCAGTCTTGTGCAAGTCTCCCCGAGGCATCTCCTCCCAAGTGAAAATGTATGGATTGGTGGCAGTCATAGGCAAGTCTTCCAGAGGCATCTCCTCCCAAGTGAAAATGTATGGATTGGTGGCAGTCATGGGCAAGTCTCCCCGGGGCATCTCCTCCCAAGGGAGAATGTATGTATTTGTGGGAGTCTTGGGCAAGTCTCCCCGTGGCATTTCCTGCCAAGTGAGAATGTATGGACTTGTGGCAGTCTTGGGCAAGTCTCCCCGGGGCATCTCCTCCCAAGTGAAAATGTATGGATTGGTGGCAGTCATAGGCAAGTATTCCAGGGGCATCTCCTCCCAAGTGAAAATGTATGGATTGGTGGCAGTCATGGGCAAGTCTCCCCGGGGCATCTCCTCCTAAGGGAGAATGTATGTATTTGTGGGAGTCTTGGGCAAGTCTCCCTGGGGCATCTTCTCCCAAGTGAGAATGTATCGACTTGTGGCAGTCTTGGGCAAGTCTCCCCGGGGCATCTCCACCCAATTCAGAATGTATGGACTTGTGGCAGTCATGGGCAAGTCTCCCTGGGGCATCACCTCCCAAGTGAAAATGTATGGATTGGTGGCAGTCATGGGCAAGTCTCCCCGGGGCATCTCCTCCCAAGGGAGAATGTATGGACTTGTGGCAGTCTTGGGCAAGTCTCCCCGGGGCATCTCCTCCCAAGTGAGAATGTATGGACTTGTGGCAGTCTTGGGCAAGTCTCCCCGAGGCATCTACTCCCAAGTGGAAATGTATAGATTGGTGGCAGTCATGGGCAAGTCTCCCCGGGGCATCACCTCCCAAGTGAAAATGTATGGATTGGTGGCAGTCATCGGCAAGTCTCCCCGGGGCATCTCCTCCCAAGTGATAATGTATGTACTTGTGGCAGTCTTGGGCAAGTCTCCCCGGGGCATCTCCTCCCAAGTGAGAATGTATGGACTTGTGGCAGTCTTGGGCAAGTCTCCCCGGGGCATTTCCTCCTAAGTGAAAATGTATGGATTGGTGGCAGACATGGGCAAGTCTCCCCGGGGCATCTCCTCCTAAGTGAGAATGTATGTACTTGTAGCAGTCTTAGGCAAGTCTCCCCGGAGCATCTCCTCCCAAGTGAGAATGTATGGACTTGTGTCAGTCTTGGGCAAGTCTCACCAAGGCATCTCCTTCCAAGTGGAAATGTATGGATTGGTGGCAGTCTTGGGCAAGTCTCCCCGGGGCATCTCCTCCTAAGTGAGAAGGTATGTACTTGTGGCAGTCTTGGGCAAGTCACCCCGGGGCATCTCCTCCCAAGTGAGAATGTATGGACTTGTAGCAGTCTTGGGCAAGTCTCCCCGGGGCATCTCCTCCCAAGGGAAAATGTATGTATTTGTAGCAGTCTTGGGCAAGTCTCCCCGGGGCATCTCCTCCCAAGTGAGAATGTATGTACTTGTGGCAGTCTTAGGCAAGTCTCCCCGGAGCATCTCCTCCCAAGTGAGAATATATGGACTTGTGGCAGTCTTGTGCAAGTCTCCCCGAGGCATCTCCTCCCAAGTGAAAATGTATGGATTGGTGGCAGTCATAGGCAAGTCTTCCAGAGGCATCTCCTCCCAAGTGAAAATGTATGGATTGGTGGCAGTCATGGGCAAGTCTCCCCGGGGCATCTCCTCCCAAGGGAGAATGTATGTATTTGTGGGAGTCTTGGGCAAGTCTCCCCGTGGCATTTCCTGCCAAGTGAGAATGTATGGACTTGTGGCAGTCTTGGGCAAGTCTCCCCGGGGCATCTCCTCCCAAGTGAAAATGTATGGATTGGTGGCAGTCATAGGCAAGTATTCCAGGGGCATCTCCTCCCAAGTGAAAATGTATGGATTGGTGGCAGTCATGGGCAAGTCTCCCCGGGGCATCTCCTCCCAAGGGAGAATGTATGTATTTGTGGGAGTCTTGGGCAAGTCTCCCTGGGGCATCTTCTCCCAAGTGAGAATGTATCGACTTGTGGCAGTCTTGGGCAAGTCTCCCCGGGGCATCTCCACCCAATTCAGAATGTATGGACTTGTAGCAGTCATGGGCAAGTCTCCCCGGGGCATCACCTCCCAAGTGAAAATGTATGGATTGGTGGCAGTCATGGGCAAGTCTCCCCGGGGCATCTTCTCCCAAGGGAGAATGTATGTATTTGTGGGAGTCTTGGGCAAGTCTCCCCGGGGCATCTCCTCCCAAGTGAAAATGTATGGATTGGTGGCAGTCATAGGCAAGTATTCCAGGGGCATCTCCTCCCAAGTGAAAATGTATGGATTGGTGGCAGTCATGGGCAAGTCTCCCCGGGGCATCTCCTCCTAAGGGAGAATGTATGTATTTGTGGGAGTCTTGGGCAAGTCTCCCTGGGGCATCTTCTCCTAAGTGAGAATGTATCGACTTGTGGCAGTCTTGGGCAAGTCTCCCCGGGGCATCTCCACCCAATTCAGAATGTATGGACTTGTGGCAGTCATGGGCAAGTCTCCCCGGGGCATCACCTCCCAAGTGAAAATGTATGGATTGGTGGCAGTCATGGGCAAGTCTCCCCGGGGCATCTCCTCCCAAGGGAGAATGTATGGACTTGTGGCAGTCTTGGGCAAGTCTCCCCGGGGCATCTCCTCCCAAGTGAGAATGTATGGACTTGTGGCAGTCTTGGGCAAGTCTCCCCGAGGCATCTACTCCCAAGTGGAAATGTATAGATTGGTGGCAGTCATGGGCAAGTCTCCCCGGGGCATCACCTCCCAAGTGAAAATGTATGGATTGGTGGCAGTCATCGGCAAGTCTCCCCGGGGCATCTCCTCCCAAGTGATAATGTATGTACTTGTGGCAGTCTTGGGCAAGTCTCCCCGGGGCATCTCCTCCCAAGTGAGAATGTATGGACTTGTGGCAGTCTTGGGCAAGTCTCCCCGGGGCATTTCCTCCTAAGTGAAAATGTATGGATTGGTGGCAGACATGGGCAAGTCTCCCCGGGGCATCTCCTCCCAAGTGAGAATGTATGTACTTGTGGCAGTCTTAGGCAAGTCTGCCCGGAGCATCTCCTCCCAAGTGAGAATGTATGGACTTGTGTCAGTCTTGGGCAAGTCTCACCAAGGCATCTCCTTCCAAGTGGAAATGTATGGATTGGTGGCAGTCTTGGGCAAGTCTCCCCGGGGCATCTCCTCCTAAGTGAGAAGGTATGTACTTGTGGCAGTCTTGGGCAAGTCACCCCGGGGCATCTCCTCCCAAGTGAGAATGTATGGACTTGTAGCAGTCTTGGGCAAGTCTCCCCGGGGCATCTCCTCCCAAGGGAAAATGTATGTATTTGTAGCAGTCTTGGGCAAGTCTCCCCGGGGCATCTCCTCCCAAGTGAGAATGTATGTACTTGTGGCAGTCTTAGGCAAGTCTCCCCGGAGCATCTCCTCCCAAGTGAGAATATATGGACTTGTGGCAGTCTTGTGCAAGTCTCCCCGAGGCATCTCCTCCCAAGTGAAAATGTATGGATTGGTGGCAGTCATAGGCAAGTCTTCCAGAGGCATCTCCTCCCAAGTGAAAATGTATGGATTGGTGGCAGTCATGGGCAAGTCTCCCCGGGGCATCTCTTCCCAAGGGAGAATGTATGTATTTGTGGGAGTCTTGGGCAAGTCTCCCCGTGGCATTTCCTGCCAAGTGAGAATGTATGGACTTGTGGCAGTCTTGGGCAAGTCTCCCCGGGGCATCTCCTCCCAAGTGAAAATGTATGGATTGGTGGCAGTCATAGGCAAGTATTCCAGGGGCATCTCCTCCCAAGTGAAAATGTATGGATTGGTGGCAGTCATGGGCAAGTCTCCCCGGGGCATCTCCTCCCAAGGGAGAATGTATGTATTTGTGGGAGTCTTGGGCAAGTCTCCCTGGGGCATCTTCTCCCAAGTGAGAATGTATCGACTTGTGGCAGTCTTGGGCAAGTCTCCCCGGGGCATCTCCACCCAATTCAGAATGTATGGACTTGTAGCAGTCATGGGCAAGTCTCCCCGGGGCATCACCTCCCAAGTGAAAATGTATGGATTGGTGGCAGTCATGGGCAAGTCTCCCCGGGGCATCACCTCCCAAGTGAAAATGTATGGATTGGTGGCAGTCATGGGCAAGTCTCCCCGGGGCATCTTCTCCCAAGGGAGAATGTATGTATTTGTGGGAGTCTTGGGCAAGTCTCCCCGGGGCATCTCCTCCCAAGTGAAAATGTATGGATTGGTGGCAGTCATAGGCAAGTATTCCAGGGGCATCTCCTCCCAAGTGAAAATGTATGGATTGGTGGCAGTCATGGGCAAGTCTCCCCGGGGCATCTCCTCCTAAGGGTGAATGTATGTATTTGTGGGAGTCTTGGGCAAGTCTCCCTGGGGCATCTTCTCCTAAGTGAGAATGTATCGACTTGTGGCAGTCTTGGGCAAGTCTCCCCGGGGCATCTCCACCCAATTCAGAATGTATGGACTTGTGGCAGTCATGGGCAAGTCTCCCCGAGGCATCTACTCCCAAGTGGAAATGTATAGATTGGTGGCAGTCATGGGCAAGTCTCCCCGGGGCATCACCTCCCAAGTGAAAATGTATGGATTGGTGGCAGTCATCGGCAAGTCTCCCCGGGGCATCTCCTCCCAAGTGATAATGTATGTACTTGTGGCAGTCTTGGGCAAGTCTCCCCGGGGCATCTCCTCCCAAGTGAGAATGTATGGACTTGTGGCAGTCTTGGGCAAGTCTCCCCGGGGCATTTCCTCCTAAGTGAAAATGTATGGATTGGTGGCAGACATGGGCAAGTCTCCCCGGGGCATCTCCTCCCAAGTGAGAATGTATGTACTTGTGGCAGTCTTAGGCAAGTCTGCCCGGAGCATCTCCTCCCAAGTGAGAATGTATGGACTTGTGTCAGTCTTGGGCAAGTCTCACCAAGGCATCTCCTTCCAAGTGGAAATGTATGGATTGGTGGCAGTCTTGGGCAAGTCTCCCCGGGGCATCTCCTCCTAAGTGAGAAGGTATGTACTTGTGGCAGTCTTGGGCAAGTCACCCCGGGGCATCTCCTCCCAAGTGAGAATGTATGGACTTGTAGCAGTCTTGGGCAAGTCTCCCCGGGGCATCTCCTCCCAAGGGAAAATGTATGTATTTGTAGCAGTCTTGGGCAAGTCTCCCCGGGGCATCTCCTCCCAAGTGAGAATGTATGTACTTGTGGCAGTCTTAGGCAAGTCTCCCCGGAGCATCTCCTCCCAAGTGAGAATATATGGACTTGTGGCAGTCTTGTGCAAGTCTCCCCGAGGCATCTCCTCCCAAGTGAAAATGTATGGATTGGTGGCAGTCATAGGCAAGTCTTCCAGAGGCATCTCCTCCCAAGTGAAAATGTATGGATTGGTGGCAGTCATGGGCAAGTCTCCCCGGGGCATCTCCTCCCAAGGGAGAATGTATGTATTTGTGGGAGTCTTGGGCAAGTCTCCCCGTGGCATTTCCTGCCAAGTGAGAATGTATGGACTTGTGGCAGTCTTGGGCAAGTCTCCCCGGGGCATCTCCTCCCAAGTGAAAATGTATGGATTGGTGGCAGTCATAGGCAAGTATTCCAGGGGCATCTCCTCCCAAGTGAAAATGTATGGATTGGTGGCAGTCATGGGCAAGTCTCCCCGGGGCATCTCCTCCCAAGGGAGAATGTATGTATTTGTGGGAGTCTTGGGCAAGTCTCCCTGGGGCATCTTCTCCCAAGTGAGAATGTATCGACTTGTGGCAGTCTTGGGCAAGTCTCCCCGGGGCATCTCCACCCAATTCAGAATGTATGGACTTGTAGCAGTCATGGGCAAGTCTCCCCGGGGCATCACCTCCCAAGTGAAAATGTATGGATTGGTGGCAGTCATGGGCAAGTCTCCCCGGGGCATCTTCTCCCAAGGGAGAATGTATGTATTTGTGGGAGTCTTGGGCAAGTCTCCCTGGGGCATCTTCTCCCAAGTGAGAATGTATCGACTTGTGGCAGTCTTGGGCAAGTCTCCCCGGGGCATCTCCACCCAATTCAGAATGTATGGACTTGTAGCAGTCATGGGCAAGTCTCCCCGGGGCATCACCTCCCAAGTGAAAATGTATGGATTGGTGGCAGTCATGGGCAAGTCTCCCCGGGGCATCTTCTCCCAAGGGAGAATGTATGTATTTGTGGGAGTCTTGGGCAAGTCTCCCCGGGGCATCTCCTCCCAAGTGAAAATGTATGGATTGGTGGCAGTCATAGGCAAGTATTCCAGGGGCATCTCCTCCCAAGTGAAAATGTATGGATTGGTGGCAGTCATGGGCAAGTCTCCCCGGGGCATCTCCTCCCAAGGGAGAATGTATGTATTTGTGGGAGTCTTGGGCAAGTCTCCCCGTGGCATTTCCTGCCAAGTGAGAATGTATGGACTTGTGGCAGTCTTGGGCAAGTCTCCCCGGGGCATCTCCTCCCAAGTGAAAATGTATGGATTGGTGGCAGTCATAGGCAAGTATTCCAGGGGCATCTCCTCCCAAGTGAAAATGTATGGATTGGTGGCAGTCATGGGCAAGTCTCCCCGGGGCATCTCCTCCCAAGGGAGAATGTATGTATTTGTGGGAGTCTTGGGCAAGTCTCCCTGGGGCATCTTCTCCCAAGTGAGAATGTATCGACTTGTGGCAGTCTTGGGCAAGTCTCCCCGGGGCATCTCCACCCAATTCAGAATGTATGGACTTGTAGCAGTCATGGGCAAGTCTCCCCGGGGCATCACCTCCCAAGTGAAAATGTATGGATTGGTGGCAGTCATGGGCAAGTCTCCCCGGGGCATCTTCTCCCAAGGGAGAATGTATGTATTTGTGGGAGTCTTGGGCAAGTCTCCCCGGGGCATCTCCTCCCAAGTGAAAATGTATGGATTGGTGGCAGTCATAGGCAAGTATTCCAGGGGCATCTCCTCCCAAGTGAAAATGTATGGATTGGTGGCAGTCATGGGCAAGTCTCCCCGGGGCATCTCCTCCTAAGGGAGAATGTATGTATTTGTGGGAGGCTTGGGCAAGTCTCCCTGGGGCATCTTCTCCTAAGTGAGAATGTATCGACTTGTGGCAGTCTTGGGCAAGTCTCCCCGGGGCATCTCCACCCAATTCAGAATGTATGGACTTGTGGCAGTCATGGGCAAGTCTCCCCGGGGCATCACCTCCCAAGTGAAAATGTATGGATTGGTGGCAGTCATGGGCAAGTCTCCCCGGGGCATCTCCTCCCAAGGGAGAATGTATGGACTTGTGGCAGTCTTGGGCAAGTCTCCCCGGGGCATCTCCTCCCAAGTGAGAATGTATGGACTTGTGGCAGTCTTGGGCAAGTCTCCCCGAGGCATCTACTCCCAAGTGGAAATGTATAGATTGGTGGCAGTCATGGGCAAGTCTCCCCGGGGCATCACCTCCCAAGTGAAAATGTATGGATTGGTGGCAGTCATCGGCAAGTCTCCCCGGGGCATCTCCTCCCAAGTGATAATGTATGTACTTGTGGCAGTCTTGGGCAAGTCTCCCCGGGGCATCTCCTCCCAAGTGAGAATGTATGGACTTGTGGCAGTCTTGGGCAAGTCTCCCCGGGGCATTTCCTCCTAAGTGAAAATGTATGGATTGGTGGCAGACATGGGCAAGTCTCCCCGGGGCATCTCCTCCCAAGTGAGAATGTATGTACTTGTGGCAGTCTTAGGCAAGTCTGCCCGGAGCATCTCCTCCCAAGTGAGAATGTATGGACTTGTGTCAGTCTTGGGCAAGTCTCACCAAGGCATCTCCTTCCAAGTGGAAATGTATGGATTGGTGGCAGTCTTGGGCAAGTCTCCCCGGGGCATCTCCTCCTAAGTGAGAAGGTATGTACTTGTGGCAGTCTTGGGCAAGTCACCCCGGGGCATCTCCTCCCAAGTGAGAATGTATGGACTTGTAGCAGTCTTGGGCAAGTCTCCCCGGGGCATCTCCTCCCAAGGGAAAATGTATGTATTTGTAGCAGTCTTGGGCAAGTCTCCCCGGGGCATCTCCTCCCAAGTGAGAATGTATGTACTTGTGGCAGTCTTAGGCAAGTCTCCCCAGAGCATCTCCTCCCAAGTGAGAATATATGGACTTGTGGCAGTCTTGTGCAAGTCTCCCCGAGGCATCTCCTCCCAAGTGAAAATGTATGGATTGGTGGCAGTCATAGGCAAGTCTTCCAGGGGCATCTCCTCCCAAGTGAAAATGTATGGATTGGTGGCAGTCATGGGCAAGTCTCCCCGGGGCATCTCCTCCCAAGGGAGAATGTATGTATTTGTGGGAGTCTTGGGCAAGTCTCCCCGTGGCATTTCCTGCCAAGTGAGAATGTATGGACTTGTGGCAGTCTTGGGCAAGTCTCCCCGGGGCATCTCCTCCCAAGTGAAAATGTATGGATTGGTGGCAGTCATAGGCAAGTATTCCAGGGGCATCTCCTCCCAAGTGAAAATGTATGGATTGGTGGCAGTCATGGGCAAGTCTCCCCGGGGCATCTCCTCCCAAGGGAGAATGTATGTATTTGTGGGAGTCTTGGGCAAGTCTCCCTGGGGCATCTTCTCCCAAGTGAGAATGTATCGACTTGTGGCAGTCTTGGGCAAGTCTCCCCGGGGCATCTCCACCCAATTCAGAATGTATGGACTTGTAGCAGTCATGGGCAAGTCTCCCCGGGGCATCACCTCCCAAGTGAAAATGTATGGATTGGTGGCAGTCATGGGCAAGTCTCCCCGGGGCATCTTCTCCCAAGGGAGAATGTATGTATTTGTGGGAGTCTTGGGCAAGTCTCCCCGTAGCATTTCCTGCCAAGTGAGAATGTATGGACTTGTGGCAGTCTTGGGCAAGTCTCCCCGGGGCATCTCCTCCCAAGTGAAAATGTATGGATTGGTGGCAGTCATAGGCAAGTATTCCAGGGGCATCTCCTCCCAAGTGAAAATGTATGGATTGGTGGCAGTCATGGGCAAGTCTCCCCGGGGCATCTCCTCCCAAGGGAGAATGTATGTATTTGTGGGAGTCTTGGGCAAGTCTCCCTGGGGCATCTTCTCCCAAGTGAGAATGTATCGACTTGTGGCAGTCTTGGGCAAGTCTCCCCGGGGCATCTCCACCCAATTCAGAATGTATGGACTTGTGGCAGTCATGGGCAAGTCTCCCCGGGGCATTACCTCCCAAGTGAAAATGTATGGATTGGTGGCAGTCATGGGCAAGTCTCCCCGGGGCATCTCCTCCCAAGGGAGAATGTATGGATTGGTGGCAGTCATAGGCAAGTATTCCAGGGGCATCTCCTCCCAAGTGAAAATGTATGGATTGGTGGCAGTCATGGGCAAGTCTCCCCGGGGCATCTCCTCCCAAGTGATAATGTATGGACTTGTGGCAGTCTTGGGCAAGTCTCCCGGGGCATATCTTCCCAAGTGATAATGTATGTACTTGAGGCCGTCTTGGGCAAGTCTCCTCGGGGCATCTCCTCCCAAGGGAGAATGTATGGACTTGTGGCAGTCTTGGGCAAGTCTCCCCGGGGCATCTCCTCCCAAGGGAGAATGTATGGATTGGTGGCAGTCATAGGCAAGTCTCCCCGAGGCAGCTACTCCCAAGTGGAAATGTATAGATTGGTGGCAGTCATGGGCAAGTCTCCCCGGGGCATCTCTTCCCAAGTGATAATGTATGGACTTGTGGCAGTCTTGGGCAAGTCTCCCGGGGCATATCTTCCCAACTGATAATGTATGTACTTGAGGCCGTCTTGGGCAAGTCTCCCCGGGGCATCTCCTCCGAAGTGAAAATGTATGGATTGGTGGCAGTCATAGGCAAGTATTCCAGGGGCATCTCCTCCCAAGTGAAAATGTATGGATTGGTGGCAGTCATGGGCAAGTCTCCCCGGGGCATCTCTTCCCAAGTGATAATGTATGGACTTGTGGCAGTCTTGGGCAAGTCTCCCGGGGCATATCTTCCCAAGTGATAATGTATGTACTTGAGGCCGTCTTGGGCAAGTCTCCCCGGGGCATCTCCTCCCAAGTGAAAATGTATGGATTGGTGGCAGTCATGCGCAAGTCTCCCCGGGGCATCTCCTCCTAAGTGAGAAAGTATGGACTTGTGGCAGTCTTAGGCAAGTCTCCCCGGGGCATCTCCTCCCAAGGGATAATGTATGGACTTGTGGCAGTCTTGGGCAAGTCTCCCCGGGGCATCTCCTCCCAAGTGAAAATGTATGGATTGGTGGCAGTCATGGGCAAGTCTCCCCGGGGCATCTCCTCCTAAGTGAGAATGTATGGACTTGTGGCAGTCTTAGGCAAGTCTCCCCGGGGCATCTCCTCCCAAGTGAAAATGTATGGATTGGTGGCAGACATGGGCAAGTCTCCCCGGGGCATCTCCTCCCAAGTGAGAAAGTATGGACTTGTGGCAGTCTTAGGCAAGTCTCCCCTGGGCATCTCCTCCCAAGGGATAATGTATGGACTTGTGGCAGTCTTGGGCAAGTCTCCCCGGGGCATCTCCTCCCAAGTGAAAATGTATGGATTGGTGGCAGTCATGGGCAAGTCTCCCCGGGGCATCTCCTCCCAAGTGAGAATGTATGGACTTGTGGCAGTCATAGGCAAGTCTCCCCGGGGCATCTCCTCCCAAGTGAAAATGTATGGATTGGTGGCAGACATGGGCAAGTCTCCCCGGGGCATCTCCTCCCAAGTGAGAAAGTATGGACTTGTGGCAGTCTTAGGCAAGTCTCCCCGGGGCATCTCCTCCCAAGGGATAATGTATGGACTTGTGGCAGTCTTGGGCAAGTCTCCCCGGGGCATCTCCTCCCAAGTGAAAATGTATGGATTGGTGGCAGTCATGGGCAAGTCTCCCCGGGGCATCTCCTCCCAAGTAATAATGTATGGACTTGTGGCAGTCTTGGGCAAGTCTCCCGGGGCATATCTTCCCAAGTGATAATGTATGTACTTGAGGCCGTCTTGGGCAAGTCTCCTCGGGGCATCTCCTCCCAAGGGAGAATGTATGGACTTGTGGCAGTCTTGGGCAAGTCTCCCCGGGGCATCTCCTCCCAAGTGATAATGTATGATCTTGTGGCAGTCTTGGGCAAGTCTCCCGGGGCGTATCTTCCCAAGTGATAATGTATGTACTTGAGGCCGTCTTGGGCAAGTCTCCCCGGGGCATCTCCTCCCAAGGGAGAATGTATGGATTGGTGGCAGTCATAGGCAAGTCTCCCCGAGGCATCTACTCCCAAGTGGAAATGTATAGATTGGTGGCAGTCATGGGCAAGTCTCCCCGGGGCATCTCTTCCCAAGTGATAATGTATGGACTTGTGGCAGTCTTGGGCAAGTCTCCCGGGGCATATCTTCCCAACTGATAATGTATGTACTTGAGGCCGTCTTGGGCAAGTCTCCCCGGGGCATCTCCTCCGAAGTGAAAATGTATGGATTGGTGGCAGTCATAGGCAAGTATTCCAGGGGCATCTCCTCCCAAGTGAAAATGTATGGATTGGTGGCAGTCATGGGCAAGTCTCCCCGGGGCATCTCTTCCCAAGTGATAATGTATGGACTTGTGGCAGTCTTGGGCAAGTCTCCCGGGGCATATCTTCCCAAGTGATAATGTATGTACTTGAGGCCGTCTTGGGCAAGTCTCCCCGGGGCATCTCCTCCCAAGTGATAATGTATGGACTTGTGGCAGTCTTGGGCAAGTCTCCCGGGGCATATCTTCCCAAGTGATAATGTATGTACTTGAGGCCGTCTTGGGCAAGTCTCCCCGGGGCATCTCCTCCCAAGGGAGAATGTATGGACTTGTGGCAGTCTTGGGCAAGTCTCCCCGGGGCATCTCATCCCAAGTGAAAATGTATGGACTTGTGGCAGTCTTAGGCAAGTCTCCCCGGGGCATCTCCTCCCAAGGGATAATGTATGGATTGGTGGCAGTCATGGGCAAGTCTCCCCGGGGCATCTCCTCCCAAGGGATAATGTATGGACTTGTGGCAGTCTTGGGCAAGTCTCCCCGGGGCATCTCCTCCCAAGTGAAAATGTATGGATTGGTGGCAGTCATGGGCAAGTCTCCCCGGGGCATCTCCTCCTAAGTGAGAATGTATGGACTTGTGGCAGTCTTAGGCAAGTCTCCCCGGGGCATCTCCTCCCAAGTGAAAATGTATGGATTGGTGGCAGACATGGGCAAGTCTCCCCGGGGCATCTCCTCCCAAGTGAGAAAGTATGGACTTGTGGCAGTCTTAGGCAAGTCTCCCCGGGGCATCTCCTCCCAAGGGATAATGTATGGATTGGTGGCAGTCATGGGCAAGTCTCCCCGGGGCATCTCCTCCCAAGTGAGAATGTATGGACTTGTGGCAGTCTTGGGCAAGTCTCCCCGGGGCATTTCCTCCTAAGTGAAAATGTATGGATTGGTGGCAGACATGGGCAAGTCTCCCCGGGGCATCTCCTCCTAAGTGAGAATGTATGGACTTGTGGCAGTCTTAGGCAAGTCTCCCCGGGGCATCTCCTCCCAAGTGAAAATGTATGGATTGGTGGCAGTCATGGGCAAGTCTCCCCGGGGCATCTCCTCCTAAGTGAGAATGTATGGACTTGTGGCAGTCTTAGGCAAGTCTCCCCGGGGCATCTCCTCCCAAGTGAAAATGTATGGATTGGTGGCAGACATGGGCAAGTCTCCCCGGGGCATCTCCTCCCAAGTGAGAAAGTATGGACTTGTGGCAGTCTTGGGCAAGTCTCCCCGGGGCATCTCCTCCCAAGTGAAAATGTATGGATTGGTGGCAGTCATGGGCAAGTCTCCCCGGGGCATCTCCTCCCAAGTGAGAATGTATGGACTTGTGGAAGTCTTGGGCAAGTCTCCCCGGGGCATTTCCTCCTAAGTGAAAATGTATGGATTGGTGGCAGACATGGGCAAGTCTCCCCGGGGCATCTCCTCCCAAGTGAGAATGTATGTACTTGTGGCAGTCTTAGGCAAGTCTGCCCGGAGCATCTCCTCCCAAGTGAGAATGTATGGACTTGTGTCAGTCTTGGGCAAGTCTCACCAAGGCATCTCCTTCCAAGTGGAAATGTATGGATTGGTGGCAGTCTTGGGCAAGTCTCCCCGGGGCATCTCCTCCTAAGTGAGAAGGTATGTACTTGTGGCAGTCTTGGGCAAGTCACCCCGGGGCATCTCCTCCCAAGTGAGAATGTATGGACTTGTAGCAGTCTTGGGCAAGTCTCCTCGGGGCATCTCCTCCCAAGGGAAAATGTATGTATTTGTAGCAGTCTTGGGCAAGTCTCCCCGGGGCATCTCCTCCCAAGTGAGAATGTATGTACTTGTGGCAGTCTTAGGCCAGTCTCCCCGGAGCATCTCCTCCCAAGTGAGAATATATGGACTTGTGGCAGTCTTGTGCAAGTCTCCCCGAGGCATCTCCTCCCAAGTGAAAATGTATGGATTGGTGGCAGTCATAGGCAAGTCTTCCAGAAGCATCTCCTCCCAAGTGAAAATGTATGGATTGGTGGCAGTCATGGGCAAGTCTCCCCGGGGCATCTCCTCCCAAGGGAGAATGTATGTATTTGTGGGAGTCTTGGGCAAGTCTCCCCGTGGCATTTCCTGCTAAGTGAGAATGTATGGACTTGTGGCAGTCTTGGGCAAGTCTCCCCGGGGCATCTCCTCCCAAGTGAAAATGTATGGATTGGTGGCAGTCATAGGCAAGTATTCCAGGGGCATCTCCTCCCAAGTGAAAATGTATGGATTGGTGGCAGTCATGGGCAAGTCTCCCCGGGGCATCTCCTCCCAAGGGAGAATGTATGTATTTGTGGGAGTCTTGGGCAAGTCTCCCTGGGGCATCTTCTCCCAAGTGAGAATGTATCGACTTGTGGCAGTCTTGGGCAAGTCTCCCCGGGGCATCTCCACCCAATTCAGAATGTATGGACTTGTAGCAGTCATGGGCAAGTCTCCCCGGGGCATCACCTCCCAAGTGAAAATGTATGGATTGGTGGCAGTCATGGGCAAGTCTCCCCGGGGCATCTTCTCCCAAGGGAGAATGTATGTATTTGTGGGAGTCTTGGGCAAGTCTCCCCGTAGCATTTCCTGCCAAGTGAGAATGTATGGACTTGTGGCAGTCTTGGGCAAGTCTCCCCGGGGCATCTCCTCCCAAGTGAAAATGTATGGATTGGTGGCAGTCATAGGCAAGTATTCCAGGGGCATCTCCTCCCAAGTGAAAATGTATGGATTGGTGGCAGTCATGGGCAAGTCTCCCCGGGGCATCTCCTCCCAAAGGAGAATGTATGTATTTGTGGGAGTCTTGGGCAAGTCTCCCTGGGGCATCTTCTCCCAAGTGAGAATGTATCGACTTGTTGCAGTCTTGGGCAAGTCTCCCCGGGGCATCTCCACCCAATTCAGAATGTATGGACTTGTGGCAGTCATGGGCAAGTCTCCCCGGGGCATTACCTCCCAAGTGAAAATGTATGGATTGGTGGCAGTCATGGGCAAGTCTCCCCGGGGCATCTCCTCCCAAGGGAGAATGTATGGACTTGTGGCAGTCTTGGGCAAGTATTCCAGGGGCATCTCCTCCCAAGTGAAAATGTATGGATTGGTGGCACTCATGGGCAAGTCTCCCCGGGGCATCTCTTCCCAAGTGATAATGTATGGACTTGTGGCAGTCTTGGGCAAGTCTCCCGGGGCATATCTTCCCAAGTGATAATGTATGTACTTGAGGCCGTCTTGGGCAAGTCTCCCCGGGGCATCTCCTCCCAAGTGAGAATGTATGGACTTGTGGCAGTCTTGGGCAAGTCTCCTCGGGGCATTTCCTCCTAAGTGAAAATGTATGGATTGGTGGCAGACATGGGCAAGTCTCCCCGGGGCATCTCCTCCCAAGTGAGAATGTATGTACTTGTGGCAGTCTTGGGCAAGTCACCCCGGGGCATCTCCTCCCAAGTGAGAATGTATGGACTTGTAGCAGTCTTGGGCAAGTCTCCCCGGGGCATCTCCTCCCAAGGGAAAATGTATGTATTTGTAGCAGTCTTGGGCAAGTCTCCCCGGGGCATCTCCTCCCAAGTGAGAATGTATGTACTTGTGGCAGTCTTAGGCAAGTCTCCCCGGAGCATCTCCTCCCAAGTGAGAATATATGGACTTGTGGCAGTCTTGTGCAAGTCTCCCCGAGGCATCTCCTCCCAAGTGAAAATGTATGGATTGGTGGCAGTCATAGGCAAGTCTTCCAGAGGCATCTCCTCCCAAGTGAAAATGTATGGATTGGTGGCAGTCATGGGCAAGTCTCCCCGGGGCATCTCCTCCCAAGGGAGAATGTATGTATTTGTGGGAGTCTTAGGCAAGTCTCCCCGTGGCATTTCCTGCCAAGTGAGAATGTATGGACTTGTGGCAGTCTTGGGCAAGTCTCCCCGGGGCATCTCCTCCCAAGTGAAAATGTATGGATTGGTGGCAGTCATAGGCAAGTATTCCAGGGGCATCTCCTCCCAAGTGAAAATGTATGGATTGGTGGCAGTCATGGGCAAGTCTCCCCGGGGCATCTCCTCCCAAGGGAGAATGTATGTATTTGTGGGAGTCTTGGGCAAGTCTCCCTGGGGCATCTTCTCCCAAGTGAGAATGTATCGACTTGTGGCAGTCTTGGGCAAGTCTCCCCGGGGCATCTCCACCCAATTCAGAATGTATGGACTTGTAGCAGTCATGGGCAAGTCTCCGCGGGGCATCACCTCCCAAGTGAAAATGTATGGATTGGTGGCAGTCATGGGCAAGTCTCCCCGGGGCATCTTCTCCCAAGGGAGAATGTATGTATTTGTGGGAGTCTTGAGCAAGTCTCCCCGTAGCATTTCCTGCCAAGTGAGAATGTATGGACTTGTGGCAGTCTTGGGCAAGTCTCCCCGGGGCATCTCCTCCCAAGTGAAAATGTATGGATTGGTGGCAGTCATAGGCAAGTATTCCAGGGGCATCTCCTCCCAAGTGAAAATGTATGGATTGGTGGCAGTCATGGGCAAGTCTCCCCGGGGCATCTCCTCCCAAGGGAGAATGTATGTATTTGTGGGAGTCTTGGGCAAGTCTCCCTGGGGCATCTTCTCCCAAGTGAGAATGTATCGACTTGTGGCAGTCTTGGGCAAGTCTCCCCGGGGCATCTCCACCCAATTCAGAATGTATGGACTTGTGGCAGTCATGGGCAAGTCTCCCCGGGGCATTACCTCCCAAGTGAAAATGTATGGATTGGTGGCAGTCATGGGCAAGTCTCCCCGGGGCATCTCCTCCCAAGGGAGAATGTATGGACTTGTGGCAGTCTTGGGCAAGTATTCCAGGGGCATCTCCTCCCAAGTGAAAATGTATGGATTGGTGGCACTCATGGGCAAGTCTCCCCGGGGCATCTCTTCCCAAGTGATAATGTATGGACTTGTGGCAGTCTTGGGCAAGTCTCCCGGGGCATATCTTCCCAAGTGATAATGTATGTACTTGAGGCCGTCTTGGGCAAGTCTCCCCGGGGCATCTCCTCCCAAGTGATAATGTATGGACTTGTGGCAGTCTTGGGCAAGTCTCCCGGGGCATATCTTCCCAAGTGATAATGTATGTACTTGAGGCCGTCTTGGGCAAGTCTCCCCGGGGCATCTCCTCCCAAGGGAGAATGTATGGACTTGTGGCAGTCTTGGGCAAGTCTCCCCGGGGCATCTCATCCCAAGTGAAAATGTATGGATTGGTGGCAGTCATGGGCAAATCTCCCCGAGGCATCTACTCCCAAGTGGAAATGTATAGATTGGTGGCAGTCATGGGCAAGTCTCCCCGGAGCATCACCTCCCAAGTGAAAATGTATGGATTGGTGGCAGTCATCGGCAAGTCTCCCCGGGGCATCTCCTCCCAAGTGATAATGTATGTACTTGTGGCAGCCTTGGGCAAGTCTCCCCGGGGCATCTCCTCCCAAGTGAGAATGTATGGACTTGTGGCAGTCTTGGGCAAGTCTCCCCGGGGCATTTCCTCCTAAGTGAAAATGTATGGATTGGTGGCAGACATGGGCAAGTCTCCCCGGGGCATCTCCTCCCAAGTGAGAATGTATGTACTTGTGGCAGTCTTAGGCAAGTCTCCCCGGAGCATCTCCTCCCAAGTGAGAATGTATGGACTTGTGTCAGTCTTGGGCAAGTCTCACCAAGGCATCTCCTTCCAAGTGGAAATGTATGGATTGGTGGCAGTCTTGGGCAAGTCTCCCCGGGGCATCTCCTCCTAAGTGAGAAGGTATGTACTTGTGGCAGTCTTGGGCAAGTCACCCCGGGGCATCTGCTCCCAAGTGAGAATGTATGGACTTGTAGCAGTCTTGGGCAAGTCTCCCCGGGGCATCTCCTCCCAAGGGAAAATGTATGTATTTGTAGCAGTCTTGGGCAAGTCTCCCCGGGGCATCTCCTCCCAAGTGAGAATGTATGTACTTGTGGCAGTCTTAGGCAAGTCTCCCCGGAGCATCTCCTCCCAAGTGAGAATATATGGACTTGTGGCAGTCTTGTGCAAGTCTCCCCGAGGCATCTCCTCCCAAGTGAAAATGTATGGATTGGTGGCAGTCATAGGCAAGTCTTCCAGAGGCATCTCCTCCCAAGTGAAAATGTATGGATTGGTGGCAGTCATGGGCAAGTCTCCCCGGGGCATCTCCTCCCAAGGGAGAATGTATGTATTTGTGGGAGTCTTGGGCAAGTCTCCCCGTGGCATTTCCTGCCAAGTGAGAATGTATGGACTTGTGGCAGTCTTGGGCAAGTCTCCCCGGGGCATCTCCTCCCAAGTGAAAATGTATGGATTGGTGGCAGTCATAGGCAAGTATTCCAGGGGCATCTCCTCCCAAGTGAAAATGTATGGATTGGTGGCAGTCATGGGCAAGTCTCCCCGGGGCATCTCCTCCCAAGGGAGAATGTATGTATTTGTGGGAGTCTTGGGCAAGTCTCCCTGAGGCATCTTCTCCCAAGTGAGAATGTATCGACTTGTGGCAGTCTTGGGCAAGTCTCCCCGGGGCATCTCCACCCAATTCAGAATGTATGGACTTGTGGCAGTCATGGGCAAGTCTCCCTGGGGCATCACCTCCCAAGTGAAAATGTATGGATTGGTGGCAGTCATGGGCAAGTCTCCCCGGGGCATCTCCTCCCAAGGGAGAATGTATGGACTTGTGGCAGTCTTGGGCAAGTCTCCCCGGGGCATCTCCTCCCAAGTGAGAATGTATGGACTTGTGGCAGTCTTGGGCAAGTCTCCCCGAGGCATCTACTCCCAAGTGGAAATGTATAGATTGGTGGCAGTCATGGGCAAGTCTCCCCGGGGCATCACCTCCCAAGTGAAAATGTATAGATTGGTGGCAGTCATCGGCAAGTCTCCCCGGGGCATCTCCTCCCAAGTGATAATGTATGTACTTGTGGCAGTCTTGGGCAAGTCTCCCCGGGGCATCTCCACCCAATTCAGAATGTATGGACTTGTGGCAGTCATGGGCAAGTCTCCCCGGGGCATTACCTCCCAAGTGAAAATGTATGGATTGGTGGCAGTCATGGGCAAGTCTCCCCGGGGCATCTCCTCCCAAGGGAGAATGTATGGACTTGTAGCAGTCTTGGGCAAGTATTCCAGGGGCATCTCCTCCCAAGTGAAAATGTATGGATTGGTGGCACTCATGGGCAAGTCTCCCCGGGGCATCTCTTCCCAAGTGATAATGTATGGACTTGTGGCAGTCTTGGGCAAGTCTCCCGGGGCATATCTTCCCAAGTGATAATGTATGTACTTGAGGCCGTCTTGGGCAAGTCTCCCCGGGGCATCTCCTCCCAAGTGATAATGTATGGACTTGTAGCAGTCTTGGGCAAGTCTCCCGGGGCATATCTTCCCAAGTGATAATGTATGTACTTGAGGCCGTCTTGGGCAAGTCTCCCCGGGGCATCTCCTCCCAAGGGAGAATGTATGGACTTGTGGCAGTCTTGGGCAAGTCTCCCCGGGGCATCTCATCCCAAGTGAAAATGTATGGATTGGTGGCAGTCATGGGCAAATCTCCCCGAGGCATCTACTCCCAAGTGGAAATGTATAGATTGGTGGCAGTCATGGGCAAGTCTCCCCGGAGCATCACCTCCCAAGTGAAAATGTATGGATTGGTGGCAGTCATCGGCAAGTCTCCCCGGGGCATCTCCTCCCAAGTGATAATGTATGTACTTGTGGCAGCCTTGGGCAAGTCTCCCCGGGGCATCTCCTCCCAAGTGAGAATGTATGGACTTGTGGCAGTCTTGGGCAAGTCTCCCCGGGGCATTTCCTCCTAAGTGAAAATGTATGGATTGGTGGCAGACATGGGCAAGTCTCCCTGGGGCATCTCCTCCCAAGTGAGAATGTATGTACTTGTGGCAGTCTTAGGCAAGTCTCCCCGGAGCATCTCCTCCCAAGTGAGAATGTATGGACTTGTGTCAGTCTTGGGCAAGTCTCACCAAGGCATCTCCTTCCAAGTGGAAATGTATGGATTGGTGGCAGTCTTGGGCAAGTCTCCCCGGGGCATCTCATCCTAAGTGAGAAGGTATGTACTTGTGGCAGTCTTGGGCAAGTCACCCCGGGGCATCTCCTCCCAAGTGAGAATGTATGGACTTGTAGCAGTCTTGGGCAAGTCTCCCCGGGGCATCTCCTCCCAAGGGAAAATGTATGTATTTGTAGCAGTCTTGGGCAAGTCTCCCCGGGGCATCTCCTCCCAAGTGAGAATGTATGTACTTGTGGCAGTCTTAGGCAAGTCTCCCCGGAGCATCTCCTCCCAAGTGAGAATATATGGACTTGTGGCAGTCTTGTGCAAGTCTCCCCGAGGCATCTCCTCCCAAGTGAAAATGTATGGATTGGTGGCAGTCATAGGCACGTCTTCCAGAGGCATCTCCTCCCAAGTGAAAATGTATGGATTGGTGGCAGTCATGGGCAAGTCTCCCCGGGGCATCTCCTCCCAAGGGAGAATGTATGTATTTGTGGGAGTCTTGGGCAAGTCTCCCCGTGGCATTTCCTGCCAAGTGAGAATGTATGGACTTGTGGCAGTCTTGGGCAAGTCTCCCCGGGGCATCTCCTCCCAAGTGAAAATGTATGGATTGGTGGCAGTCATAGGCAAGTATTCCAGGGGCATCTCCTCCCAAGTGAAAATGTATGGATTGGTGGCAGTCATGGGCAAGTCTCCCCGGGGCATCTCCTCCCAAGGGAGAATGTATGTATTTGTGGGAGTCTTGGGCAAGTCTCCCTGGGGCATCTTCTCCCAAGTGAGAATGTATCGACTTGTGGCAGTCTTGGGCAAGTCTCCCCGGGGCATCTCCACCCAATTCAGAATGTATGGACTTGTAGCAGTCATGGGCAAGTCTCCCCGGGGCATCACCTCCCAAGTGAAAATGTATGGATTGGTGGCAGTCATGGGCAAGTCTCCCCGGGGCATCTTCTCCCAAGGGAGAATGTATGTATTTGTGGGAGTCTTGGGCAAGTCTCTCCGTGGCATTTCCTGCCAAGTGAGAATGTATGGACTTGTGGCAGTCTTGGGCAAGTCTCCCCGGGGCATCTCCTCCCAAGTGAAAATGTATGGATTGGTGGCAGTCATAGGCAAGTATTCCAGGGGCATCTCCTCCCAAGTGAAAATGTATGGATTGGTGGCAGTCATGGGCAAGTCTCCCCGGGGCATCTCCTCCTAAGGGAGAATGTATGTATTTGTGGGAGTCTTGGGCAAGTCTCCCTGGGGCATCTTCTCCCAAGTGAGAATGTATCGACTTGTGGCAGTCTTGGGCAAGTCTCCCCGGGGCATCTCCACCCAATTCAGAATGTATGGACTTGTGGCAGTCATGGGCAAGTCTCCCCGGGGCATCACCTCCCAAGTGAAAATGTATGGATTGGTGGCAGTCATGGGCAAGTCTCCCCGGGGCATCTCCTCCCAAGGGAGAATGTATGGACTTGTGGCAGTCTTGGGCAAGTCTCCCCGGGGCATCTCCTCCCAAGTGAGAATGTATGGACTTGTGGCAGTCTTGGGCAAGTCTCCCCGAGGCATCTACTCCCAAGTGGAAATGTATAGATTGGTGGCAGTCATGGGCAAGTCTCCCCGGGGCATCACCTCCCAAGTGAAAATGTATAGATTGGTGGCAGTCATCGGCATGTCTCCCCGGGGCATCTCCTCCCAAGTGATAATGTATGTACTTGTGGCAGTCTTGGGCAAGTCTCCCCGGGGCATCTCCTCCCAAGTGAGAATGTATGGACTTGTGGCAGTCTTGGGCAAGTCTCCCCGGGGCATTTCCTCCTAAGTGAAAATGTATGGATTGGTGGCAGACATGGGCAAGTCTCCCCGGGGCATTTCCTCCCAAGTGAAAATGTATGGATTGGTGGCAGTCATGGGCAAGTCTCCCCGGGGCATCTCCTCCCAAGGGAGAATGTATGGACTTGTGGCAGTCTTAGGCAAGTCTCCCCGGAGCATCTCCTCCCAAGTGAGAATATATGGACTTGTGGCAGTCTTGTGCAAGTCTCCCCGAGGCATCTCCTCCCAAGTGAAAATGTATGGATTGGTGGCAGTCATGGGCAAGTCTCCCCGGGGCATCTCCTCCCAAGGGAGAATGTATGTATTTGTGGGAGTCTTGGGCAAGTCTCCCCGTGGCATTTTCTGCCAAGTGAGAATGTATGGACTTGTGGCAGTCTTGGGCAAGTATCCCCGGGGCATCTCCTCCCAAGTGAAAATGTATGGATTGGTGGCAGTCATAGGCAAGTATTCCAGAAGTATCTCCTCCCAAGTGAAAATGTATGGATTGGTGGCAGTCATGGGCAAGTCTCCCCGGGGCATCTCCTCCCAAGTGATAATGTATGGACTTGTGGCAGTCTTGGGCAAGTCTCCCGGGGCATATCTTCCCAAGTGATAATGTATGTACTTGAGGCCGTCTTGGGCAAGTCTCCTCGGGGCATCTCCTCCCAAGGGAGAATGTATGGACTTGTGGCAGTCTTGGGCAAGTCTCCCCTGGGCATCTCCTCCCAAGTGATAATGTATGATCTTGTGGCAGTCGTGGGCAAGTCTCCCGGGGCATCTCCTCCCAAGTGAAAATGTATGGATTGGTGGCAGTCATGGGCAAATCTCCCCGGGGCATCTCCTCCCAAGTGAAAATGTAAGGATTGGTGGCAGTCATAGGCAAGTCTCCCCGAGGCATCTACTCCCAAGTGGAAATGTATAGATTGGTGGCAGTCATGGGCAAGTCTCCCCGGGGCATCACCTCCCAAGTGAAAATGTATGGATTGGTGGCAGTCATCGGCAAGTCTCCCCGGGGCATCTCCTCCCAAGTGATAATGTATGTACTTGTGGCAGTCTTGGGCAAGTCTCCCCGGGGCATCTCCTCCCAAGTGAGAATGTATGGACTTGTGGCAGTCTTGGGCAAGTCTCCCCGGGGCATTTCCTCCTAAGTGAAAATGTATGGATTGGTGGCAGACATGGGCAAGTCTCCCCGGGACATCTCCTCCCAAGTGAGAATGTATGTACTTGTGGCAGTCTTAGGCAAGTCTCCCCGGAGCATCTCCTCCCAAGTGAGAATGTATGGACTTGTGTCAATCTTGGGCAAGTCTCACCAAGGCATCTCCTTCCAAGTGGAAATGTATGGATTGGTGGCAGTCTTGGGCAAGTCTCCCCGGGGCATCTCCTCCTAAGTGAGAAGGTATGTACTTGTGGCAGTCTTGGGCAAGTCACCCCGGGGCATCTCCTCCCAAGTGAGAATGTATGGACTTGTAGCAGTCTTGGGCAAGTCTCCCCGGGGCATCTCCTCCCAAGGGAAAATGTATGTATTTGTAGCAGTCTTGGGCAAGTCTCCCCGGGGCATCTCCTCCCAAGTGAAAATGTATGGATTGGTGGAAGTCATGGGCAAATCTCCCCGGGGCATCTCCTCCCAAGTGAAAATGTAAGGATTGGTGGCAGTCATAGGCAAGTCTCCCCGAGGCATCTACTCCCAAGTGGAAATGTATAGATTGGTGGCAGTCATGGGCAAGTCTCCCCGGGGCATCACCTCCCAAGTGAAAATGTATGGATTGGTGGCAGTCATCGGCAAGTCTCCCCGGGGCATCTCCTCCCAAGTGATAATGTATGTACTTGTGGCAGTCTTGGGCAAGTCTCCCCGGGGCATCTCCTCCCAAGTGAGAATGTATGGACTTGTGGCAGTCTTGGGCAAGTCTCCCCGGGGCATTTCCTCCTAAGTGAAAATGTATGGATTGGTGGCAGACATGGGCAAGTCTCCCCGGGACATCTCCTCCCAAGTGAGAATGTATGTACTTGTGGCAGTCATAGGCAAGTCTCCCCGAGGCATCTACTCCCAAGTGGAAATGTATAGATTGGTGGCAGTCATGGGCAAGTCTCCCCGGGGCATCACCTCCCAAGTGAAAATGTATGGATTGGTGGCAGTCATCGGCAAGTCTCCCCGGGGCATCTCCTCCCAAGTGATAATGTATGTACTTGTGGCAGTCTTGGGCAAGTCTCCCCGGGGCATCTCCTCCCAAGTGAGAATGTATGGACTTGTGGCAGTCTTAGGCAAGTCTCCCCGGAGCATCTCCTCCCAAGTGAGAATGTATGGACTTGTGTCAATCTTGGGCAAGTCTCACCAAGGCATCTCCTTCCAAGTGGAAATGTATGGATTGGTGGCAGTCTTGGGCAAGTCTCCCCGGGGCATCTCCTCCCAAGTGAGAATGTATGGACTTGTGGCAGTCTTGGGCAAGTCTCCCCGGGGCATTTCCTCCTAAGTGAAAATGTATGGATTGGTGGCAGACATGGGCAAGTCTCCCCGGGACATCTCCTCCCAAGTGAGAATGTATGTACTTGTGGCAGTCTTAGGCAAGTCTCCCCGGAGCATCTCCTCCCAAGTGAGAATGTATGGACTTGTGTCAATCTTGGGCAAGTCTCACCAAGGCATCTCCTTCCAAGTGGAAATGTATGGATTGGTGGCAGTCTTGGGCAAGTCTCCCCGGGGCATCTCCTCCTAAGTGAGAAGGTATGTACTTGTGGCAGTCTTGGGCAAGTCACCCCGGGGCATCTCCTCCCAAGTGAGAATGTATGGACTTGTAGCAGTCTTGGGCAAGTCTCCCCGGGGCATCTCCTCCCAAGGGAAAATGTATGTATTTGTAGCAGTCTTGGGCAAGTCTCCCCGGGCCATCTCCTCCCAAGTGAGAATGTATGTACTTGTGGCAGTCTTAGGCAAGTCTCCCCGGAGCATCTCCTCCCAAGTGAGAATATATGGACTTGTGGCAGTCTTGTGAGTCTCCCCGAGGCATCTCCTCCCAAGTGAAAATGTATGGATTGGTGGCAGTCATAGGCAAGTCTTCTAGAGGCATCTCCTCCCAAGTGAAAATGTATGGATTGGTGGCAGTCATGGGCAAGTCTCCCCGGGGCATCTCCTCCCAAGGGAGAATGTATGTATTTGTGGGAGTCTTGGGCAAGTCTCCCCGTGGCATTTCCTGCCAAGTGAGAATGTATGGACTTGTGGCAGTCTTGGGCAAGTCTCCCCGGGGCATCTCCTCCCAAGTGAAAATGTATGGATTGGTGGCAGTCATAGGCAAGTATTCCAGGGGCATCTCCTCCCAAGTGAAAATGTATGGACTTGTGGCAGTCTTGGGCAAGTCTCCCCGAGGCATCTACTCCCAAGTGGAAATGTATAGATTGGTGGCAGTCATGGGCAAGTCTCCCCGGGGCATCACCTCCCAAGTGAAAATGTATGGATTGGTGGCAGTCATCGGCAAGTCTCCCCGGGGCATCTCCTCCCAAGGGAGAATGTATGGACTTGTGGCAGTCTTGGGCAAGTCTCCCCGGGGCATCTCCTCCCAAGTGAGAATGTATGGACTTGTGGCAGTCTTGGGCAAGTCTCCCCGAGGCATCTACTCCCAAGTGGAAATGTATAGATTGGTGGCAGTCATGGGCAAGTCTCCCCGGGGCATCACCTCCCAAGTGAAAATGTATGGATTGGTGGCAGTCATCGGCAAGTCTCCCCGGGGCATCTCCTCCCAAGGGAGAATGTATGGACTTGTGGCAGTCTTGGGCAAGTCTCCCCGGGGCATCTCCACCCAATTCAGAATGTATGGACTTGTGGCAGTCATGGGCAAGTCTCCCTGGGGCATCACCTCCCAAGTGAAAATGTATGGATTGGTGGCAGTCATGGGCAAGTCTCCCCGGGGCATCTCCTCCCAAGGGAGAATGTATGGACTTGTGGCAGTCTTGGGCAAGTCTCCCCGGGGCATCTCCTCCCAAGTGAGAATGTATGGACTTGTGGCAGTCTTGGGCAAGTCTCCCCGAGGCATCTACTCCCAAGTGGAAATGTATAGATTGGTGGCAGTCATGGGCAAGTCTCCCCGGGGCATCACCTCCCAAGTGAAAATGTATGGATTGGTGGCAGTCATCGGCAAGTCTCCCCGGGGCATCTCCTCCCAAGTGATAATGTATGTACTTGTGGCAGTCTTGGGCAAGTCTCCCCGGGGCATCTCCTCCCAAGTGAGAATGTATGGACTTGTGGCAGTCTTGGGCAAGTCTCCCCGGGGCATTTCCTCCTAAGTGAAAATGTATGGATTGGTGGCAGACATGGGCAAGTCTCCCCGGGGCATCTCCTCCTAAGTGAGAATGTATGTACTTGTGGCAGTCTTAGGCAAGTCTCCCCGGAGCATCTCCTCCCAAGTGAGAATGTATGGACTTGTGTCAGTCTTGGGCAAGTCTCACCAAGGCATCTCCTTCCAAGTGGAAATGTATGGATTGGTGGCAGTCTTGGGCAAGTCTCCCCGGGGCATCTCCTCCTAAGTGAGAAGGTATGTACTTGTGGCAGTCTTGGGCAAGTCACCCCGGGGCATCTCCTCCCAAGTGAGAATGTATGGACTTGTAGCAGTCTTGGGCAAGTCTCCCCGGGGCATCTCCTCCCAAGGGAAAATGTATGTATTTGTAGCAGTCTTGGGCAAGTCTCCCCGGGGCATCTCCTCCCAAGTGAGAATGTATGTACTTGTGGCAGTCTTAGGCAAGTCTCCCCGGAGCATCTCCTCCCAAGTGAGAATATATGGACTTGTGGCAGTCTTGTGCAAGTCTCCCCGAGGCATCTCCTCCCAAGTGAAAATGTATGGATTGGTGGCAGTCATAGGCAAGTCTTCCAGAGGCATCTCCTCCCAAGTGAAAATGTATGGATTGGTGGCAGTCATGGGCAAGTCTCCCCGGGGCATCTCCTCCCAAGGGAGAATGTATGTATTTGTGGGAGTCTTGGGCAAGTCTCCCCGTGGCATTTCCTGCCAAGTGAGAATGTATGGACTTGTGGCAGTCTTGGGCAAGTCTCCCCGGGGCATCTCCTCCCAAGTGAAAATGTATGGATTGGTGGCAGTCATAGGCAAGTATTCCAGGGGCATCTCCTCCCAAGTGAAAATGTATGGATTGGTGGCAGTCATGGGCAAGTCTCCCCGGGGCATCTCCTCCCAAGGGAGAATGTATGTATTTGTGGGAGTCTTGGGCAAGTCTCCCTGGGGCATCTTCTCCCAAGTGAGAATGTATCGACTTGTGGCAGTCTTGGGCAAGTCTCCCCGGGGCATCTCCACCCAATTCAGAATGTATGGACTTGTAGCAGTCATGGGCAAGTCTCCCCGGGGCATCACCTCCCAAGTGAAAATGTATGGATTGGTGGCAGTCATGGGCAAGTCCCCCGGGGCATCTTCTCCCAAGGGAGAATGTATGTATTTGTGGGAGTCTTGGGCAAGTCTCTCCGTGGCATTTCCTGCCAAGTGAGAATGTATGGACTTGTGGCAGTCTTGGGCAAGTCTCCCCGGGGCATCTCCTCCCAAGTGAAAATGTATGGATTGGTGGCAGTCATAGGCAAGTATTCCAGGGGCATCTCCTCCCAAGTGAAAATGTATGGATTGGTGGCAGTCATGGGCAAGTCTCCCCGGGGCATCTCCTCCTAAGGGAGAATGTATGTATTTGTGGGAGTCTTGGGCAAGTCTCCCTGGGGCATCTTCTCCCAAGTGAGAATGTATCGACTTGTGGCAGTCTTGGGCAAGTCTCCCCGGGGCATCTCCACCCAATTCAGAATGTATGGACTTGTGGCAGTCATGGGCAAGTCTCCCCGGGGCATCACCTCCCAAGTGAAAATGTATGGATTGGTGGCAGTCATGGGCAAGTCTCCCCGGGGCATCTCCTCCCAAGGGAGAATGTATGGACTTGTGGCAGTCTTGGGCAAGTCTCCCCGGGGCATCTCCTCCCAAGTGAGAATGTATGGACTTGTGGCAGTCTTGGGCAAGTCTCCCCGAGGCATCTACTCCCAAGTGGAAATGTATAGATTGGTGGCAGTCATGGGCAAGTCTCCCCGGGGCATCACCTCCCAAGTGAAAATGTATGGATTGGTGGCAGTCATCGGCAAGTCTCCCCGGGGCATCTCCTCCCAAGTGATAATGTATGTACTTGTGGCAGTCTTGGGCAAGTCTCCCCGGGGCATCTCCTCCCAAGTGAGAATGTATGGACTTGTGGCAGTCTTGGGCAAGTCTCCCCGGGGCATTTCCTCCTAAGTGAAAATGTATGGATTGGTGGCAGACATGGGCAAGTCTCCCCGGGGCATCTCCTCCCAAGTGAGAATGTATGTACTTGTGGCAGTCTTAGGCAAGTCTCCCCGGAGCATCTCCTCCCAAGTGAGAATGTATGGACTTGTGTCAGTCTTGGGCAAGTCTCACCAAGGCATCTCCTTCCAAGTGGAAATGTATGGATTGGTGGCAGTCTTGGGCAAGTCTCCCCGGGGCATCTCCTCCTAAGTGAGAAGGTATGTACTTGTGGCAGTCTTGGGCAAGTCACCCCGGGGCATCTCCTCCCAAGTGAGAATGTATGGACTTGTAGCAGTCTTGGGCAAGTCTCCCCGGGGCATCTCCTCCCAAGGGAAAATGTATGTATTTGTAGCAGTCTTGGGCAAGTCTCCCCGGGGCATCTCCTCCCAAGTGAGAATGTATGTACTTGTGGCAGTCTTAGGCAAGTCTCCCCGGAGCATCTCCTCCCAAGTGAGAATATATGGACTTGTGGCAGTCTTGTGCAAGTCTCCCCGAGGCATCTCCTCCCAAGTGAAAATGTATGGATTGGTGGCAGTCATAGGCAAGTCTTCCAGAGGCATCTCCTCCCAAGTGAAAATGTATGGATTGGTGGCAGTCATGGGCAAGTCTCCCCGGGGCATCTCCTCCCAAGGGAGAATGTATGTATTTGTGGGAGTCTTGGGCAAGTCTCCCCGTGGCATTTCCTGCCAAGTGAGAATGTATGGACTTGTGGCAGTCTTGGGCAAGTCTCCCCGGGGCATCTCCTCCCAAGTGAAAATGTATGGATTGGTGGCAGTCATAGGCAAGTATTCCAGGGGCATCTCCTCCCAAGTGAAAATGTATGGATTGGTGGCAGTCATAGGCAAGTCTTCCAGAGGCATCTCCTCCCAAGGGAAAATGTATGTATTTGTAGCAGTCTTGGGCAAGTCTCCCCGGGGCATCTCCTCCCAAGTGAGAATGTATGTACTTGTGGCAGTCTTAGGCAAGTCTCCCCGGAGCATCTCCTCCCAAGTGAGAATATATGGACTTGTGGCAGTCTTGTGCAAGTCTCCCCGAGGCATCTCCTCCCAAGTGAAAATGTATGGATTGGTGGCAGTCATAGGCAAGTCTTCCAGAGGCATCTCCTCCCAAGTGAAAATGTATGGATTGGTGGCAGTCATGGGCAAGTCTCCCCGGGGCATCTCCTCCCAAGGGAGAATGTATGTATTTGTGGGAGTCTTGGGCAAGTCTCCCCGTGGCATTTCCTGCCAAGTGAGAATGTATGGACTTGTGGCAGTCTTGGGCAAGTCTCCCCGGGGCATCTCCTCCCAAGTGAAAATGTATGGATTGGTGGCAGTCATAGGCAAGTATTCCAGGGGCATCTCCTCCCAAGTGAAAATGTATGGATTGGTGGCAGTCATGGGCAAGTCTCCCCGGGGCATCTCCTCCCAAGGGAGAATGTATGTATTTGTGGGAGTCTTGGGCAAGTCTCCCTGGGGCATCTTCTCCCAAGTGAGAATGTATCGACTTGTGGCAGTCTTGGGCAAGTCTCCCCGGGGCATCTCCACCCAATTCAGAATGTATGGACTTGTAGCAGTCATGGGCAAGTCTCCCCGGGGCATCACCTCCCAAGTGAAAATGTATGGATTGGTGGCAGTCATGGGCAAGTCTCCCCGGGGCATCTTCTCCCAAGGGAGAATGTATGTATTTGTGGGAGTCTTGGGCAAGTCTCCCCGTAGCATTTCCTGCCAAGTGAGAATGTATGGACTTGTGGCAGTCTTGGGCAAGTCTCCCCGGGGCATCTCCTCCCAAGTGAAAATGTATGGATTGGTGGCAGTCATAGGCAAGTATTCCAGGGGCATCTCCTCCCAAGTGAAAATGTATGGATTGGTGGCAGTCATGGGCAAGTCTCCCCGGGGCATCTCCTCCCAAGGGAGAATGTATGTATTTGTGGGAGTCTTGGGCAAGTCTCCCTGGGGCATCTTCTCCCAAGTGAGAATGTATCGACTTGTGGCAGTCTTGGGCAAGTCTCCCCGGGGCATCTCCACCCAATTCAGAATGTATGGACTTGTGGCAGTCATGGGCAAGTCTCCCCGGGGCATTACCTCCCAAGTGAAAATGTATGGATTGGTGGCAGTCATGGGCAAGTCTCCCCGGGGCATCTCCTCCCAAGGGAGAATGTATGGACTTGTGGCAGTCTTGGGCAAGTATTCCAGGGGCATCTCCTCCCAAGTGAAAATGTATGGATTGGTGGCACTCATGGGCAAGTCTCCCCGGGGCATCTCTTCCCAAGTGATAATGTATGGACTTGTGGCAGTCTTAGGCAAGTCTCCCCGGGGCATCTCCTCCCAAGGGATAATGTATGGACTTGTGGCAGTCTTGGGCAAGTCTCCCCGGGGCATCTCCTCCCAAGTGAAAATGTATGGATTGGTGGCAGTCATGGGCAAGTCTCCCCGGGGCATCTCCTCCTAAGTGAGAATGTATGGACTTGTGGCAGTCTTAGGCAAGTCTCCCCGGGGCATCTCCTCCCAAGTGAAAATGTATAGATTGGTGGCAGTCATGGGCAAATCTCCCCGGGGCATCTCCTCCCAAGTGAAAATGTAAGGATTGGTGGCAGTCATAGGCAAGTCTCCCCGAGGCATCTACTCCCAAGTGGAAATGTATAGATTGGTGGCAGTCATGGGCAAGTCTCCCCGGGGCATCACCTCCCAAGTGAAAATGTATGGATTGGTGGCAGTCATCGGCAAGTCTCCCCGGGGCATCTCCTCCCAAGTGATAATGTATGTACTTGTGGCAGTCTTGGGCAAGTCTCCCCGGGGCATCTCCTCCCAAGTGAGAATGTATGGACTTGTGGCAGTCTTGGGCAAGTCTCCCCGGGGCATTTCCTCCTAAGTGAAAATGTATGGATTGGTGGCAGACATGGGCAAGTCTCCCCGGGGCATCTCCTCCCAAGTGAGAATGTATGTACTTGTGGCAGTCTTAGGCAAGTCTCCCCGGAGCATCTCCTCCCAAGTGAGAATGTATGGACTTGTGTCAGTCTTGGGCAAGTCTCACCAAGGTATCTCCTTCCAAGTGGAAATGTATGGATTGGTGGCAGTCTTGGGCAAGTCTCCCCGGGGCATCTCCTCCTAAGTGAGAAGGTATGTATTTGTGGCAGTCTTGGGCAAGTCACCCCGGGGCATCTCCTCCCAAGTGAGAATGTATGGACTTGTAGCAGTCTTGGGCAAGTCTCCCCGGGGCATCTCCTCCCAAGGGAAAATGTATGTATTTGTAGCAGTCTTGGGCAAGTCTCCCCGGGGCATCTCCTCCCAAGTGAGAATGTATGTACTTGTGGCAGTCTTAGGCAAGTCTCCCCGGAGCATCTCCTCCCAAGTGAGAATATATGGACTTGTGGCAGTCTTGTGCAAGTCTCCCCGAGGCATCTCCTCCCAAGTGAAAATGTATGGATTGGTGGCAGTCATAGGCAAGTCTTCCAGAGGCATCTCCTTCCAAGTGAAAATGTATGGATTGGTGGCAGTCATGGGCAAGTCTCCCCGGGGCATCTCCTCCCAAGGGAGAATGTATGTATTTGTGGGAGTCTTGGGCAAGTCTCCCCGTGGCATTTCCTGCCAAGTGAGAATGTATGGACTTGTGGCAGTCTTGGGCAAGTCTCCCCGGGGCATCTCCTCCCAAGTGAAAATGTATGGATTGGTGGCAGTCATAGGCAAGTATTCCAGGGGCATCTCCTCCCAAGTGAAAATGTATGGATTGGTGGCAGTCATGGGCAAGTCTCCCCGGGGCATCTCCTCCCAAGGGAGAATGTATGTATTTGTGGGAGTCTTGGGCAAGTCTCCCTGGGGCATCTTCTCCCAAGTGAGAATGTATCGACTTGTGGCAGTCTTGGGCAAGTCTCCCCGGGGTATCTCCACCCAATTCAGAATGTATGGACTTGTAGCAGTCATGGGCAAGTCTCCCCGGGGCATCACCTCCCAAGTGAAAATGTATGGATTGGTGGCAGTCATGGGCAAGTCTCCCCGGGGCATCTTCTCCCAAGGGAGAATGTATGTATTTGTGGGAGTCTTGGGCAAGTCTCCCCGTAGCATTTCCTGCCAAGTGAGAATGTATGGACTTGTGGCAGTCTTGGGCAAGTCTCCCCGGAGCATCTCCTCCCAAGTGAAAATGTATGGATTGGTGGCAGTCATAGGCAAGTATTCCAGGGGCATCTCCTCCCAAGTGAAAATGTATGGATTGGTGGCAGTCATGGGCAAGTCTCCCCGGGGCATCTCCTCCCAAGGGAGAATGTATGTATTTGTGGGAGTCTTGGGCAAGTCTCCCTGGGGCATCTTCTCCCAAGTGAGAATGTATCGACTTGTGGCAGTCTTGGGCAAGTCTCCCCGGGGCATCTCCACCCAATGCAGAATGTATGGACTTGTGGCAGTCATGGGCAAGTCTCCCCGGGGCATCACCTCCCAAGTGAAAATGTATGGATTGGTGGCAGTCATGGGCAAGTCTCCCCGGGGCATCTCCTCCCAAGGGAGAATGTATGGACTTGTGGCAGTCTTGGGCAAGTCTCCCCGGGGCATCTCCTCCCAAGTGAGAATGTATGGACTTGTGGCAGTCTTGGGCAAGTCTCCCCGAGGCATCTACTCCCAAGTGGAAATGTATAGATTGGTGGCAGTCATGGGCAAGTCTCCCCGGGGCATCACCTCCCAAGTGAAAATGTATGGATTGGTGGCAGTCATCGGCAAGTCTCCCCGGGGCATCTCCTCCCAAGTGATAATGTATGTACTTGTGGCAGTCTTGGGCAAGTCTCCCCGGGGCATCTCCTCCCAAGTGAGAATGTATGGACTTGTGGCAGTCTTGGGCAAGTCTCACCAAGGCATCTCCTTCCAAGTGGAAATGTATGGATTGGTGGCAGTCTTGGGCAAGTCTCCCCGGGGCATCTCCTCCTAAGTGAGAAGGTATGTACTTGTGGCAGTCTTGGGCAAGTCATCCCGGGGCATCTCCTCCCAAGTGAGAATGTATGGACTTGTAGCAGTCTTGGGCAAGTCTCCCCGGGGCATCTCCTCCCAAGGGAAAATGTATGTATTTGTAGCAGTCTTGGGCAAGTCTCCCCGGGGCATCTCCTCCCAAGTGAGAATGTATGTACTTGTGGCAGTCTTAGGCAAGTCTCCCCGGAGCATCTCCTCCCAAGTGAGAATATATGGACTTGTGGCAGTCTTGTGCAAGTCTCCCCGAGGCATCTCCTCCCAAGTGAAAATGTATGGATTGGTGGCAGTCATAGGCAAGTCTTCCAGAGGCATCTCCTCCCAAGTGAAAATGTATGGATTGGTGGCAGTCATGGGCAAGTCTCCCCGGGGCATCTCCTCCCAAGGGAGAATGTATGTATTTGTGGGAGTCTTGGGCAAGTCTCCCCGTGGCATTTCCTGCCAAGTGAGAATGTATGGACTTGTGGCAGTCTTGGGCAAGTCTCCCCGGGGCATCTCCTCCCAAGTGAAAATGTATGGATTGGTGGCAGTCATAGGCAAGTATTCCAGGGGCATCTCCTCCCAAGTAAAAATGTATGTATTTGTGGGAGTCTTGGGCAAGTCTCCCTGGGGCATCTTCTCCCAAGTGAGAATGTATCGACTTGTGGCAGTCTTGGGCAAGTCTCCCCGGGGCATCTCCACCCAATTCAGAATGTATGGACTTGTAGCAGTCATGGGCAAGTCTCTCCGGGGCATCACCTCCCAAGTGAAAATGTATGGATTGGTGGCAGTCATGGGCAAGTCTCCCCGGGGCATCTTCTCCCAAGGGAGAATGTATGTATTTGTGGGAGTCTTGGGCAAGTCTCCCCGTAGCATTTCCTGCCAAGTGAGAATGTATGGACTTGTGGCAGTCTTGGGCAAGTCTCCCCGGGGCATCTCCTCCCAAGTGAAAATGTATGGATTGGTGGCAGTCATAGGCAAGTATTCCAGGGGCATCTCCTCCCAAGTGAAAATGTATGGATTGGTGGCAGTCATGGGCAAGTCTCCCCGGGGCATCTCCTCCCAAGGGAGAATGTATGTATTTGTGGGAGTCTTGGGCAAGTCTCCCTGGGGCATCTTCTCCCAAGTGAGAATGTATCGACTTGTGGCAGTCTTGGGCAAGTCTCCCCGGGGCATCTCCACCCAATTCAGAATGTATGGACTTGTGGCAGTCATGGGCAAGTCTCCCCGGGGCATTACCTCCCAAGTGAAAATGTATGGATTGGTGGCAGTCATGGGCAAGTCTCCCCGGGGCATCTCCTCCCAAGGGAGAATGTATGGACTTGTGGCAGTCTTGGGCAAGTCTCCCCGGGGCATTTCCTCCCAAGTGAAAATGTATGGATTGGTGGCAGTCATGGGCAAGTCTCCCCGGGGCATCTCCTCCCAAGGGAGAATGTATGTATTTGTGGGAGTCTTGGGCAAGTCTCCCCGGGGCATCTCCTCCTATGTGAGAATGTATGGACTTGTGTCAGTCTTAGGCAAGTCTCCCCGGGGCATCTCCTCCCAAGGGAGAATGTATGTATTTGTGGGAGTCTTGGGCAAGTCTCCCTGGGGCATCACCTCCCAAGTGAAAATGTATGGATTGGTGGCAGTCATGGGCAAGTCTCCCCGGGCATTTCCTTTTAAGGGAGAATGTATGGACTTGTGGCAGTCTTGGGCAAGTCTCCCCGGGGCATCTCCTCCCAAGTGAAAATGTATGGATTGGTGGCAGTCATGGGCAAGTCTCCCCGGGGCATCTCCTCCTAAGTGAGAATGTATGGACTTGTGGCAGTCTTAGGCAAGTCTCCCCGGGGCATCTCCTCGAAAGTGAAAATGTATGGATTGGTGGCAGTCATAGGCAAGTCTCCCCGAGGCATCTACTCCCAAGTGGAAATGTATAGATTGGTGGCAGTCATGGGCAAGTCTCCCCGGGCCATCACCTCCCAAGTGAAAATGTATGGATTGGTGGCAGTCATCGGCAAGTCTCCCCGGGGCATCTCCTCCCAAGTGATAATGTATGTACTTGTGGCAGTCTTGGGCAAGTCTCCCGGGGCATCTCCTCCCAAGTGAGAATGTATGGACTTGTGGCAGTCTTGGGCAAGTCTCCCCGGGGCATTTCCTCTTAAGTAAAAATGTATGAATTGGTGGCAGACATGGGCAAGTCTCCCCGGGGCATCTCCTCCCAAGTGAGAATGTATGTACTTGTGGCAGTCTTAGGCAAGTCTTCCCGGAGCATCTCCTCCCAAGTGAGAATGTATGGACTTGTGTCAGTCTTGGGCAAGTCTCACCAAGGCATCTCCTTCCAAGTGGAAATGTATGGATTGGTGGCAGTCTTGGGCAAGTCTCCCCGGGGCATCTCCTCCTAAGTGAGAAGGTATGTACTTGTGGCAGTCTTGGGCAAGTCACCCCGGGGCATCTCCTCCCAAGTGAGAATGTATGGACTTGTAGCAGTCTTGGGCAAGTCTCCCCGGGGCATCTCCTCCCAAGGGAAAATGTATGTATTTGTAGCAGTCTTGGGCAAGTCTCCCCGGGGCATCTCCTCCCAAGTGAGAATGTATGTACTTGTGGCAGTCTTAGGCAAGTCTCCCCGGGGCATCTCCTTCCAAGGGAGAATGTATGGACTTGTGGCAGTCTTGGGCAAGTCTCCCCGGGGCATCTCCTTCCAAGTGAAAATGTATGGATTGGTGGCAATCATGGGCAAATCTCCCCGGGGCATCTCCTCCCAAGTGAAAATGTATGGATTGGTGGCAGTCATAGGCAAGTCTCCCCGAGGCATCTACTCCCAAGTGGAAATGTATAGATTGGTGGCAGTCATGGGCAAGTCTCCCCGGGGCATCACCTCCCAAGTGAAAATGTATGGATTGGTGGCAGTCATGCGCAAGTCTCCCCGGGGCATCTCCTCCTAAGTGAGAATGTATGGACTTGTGGCAGTCTTAGGCAAGTCTCCCCGGGGCATCTTCTCCCAAGGGAGAATGTATGTATTTGTGGGAGTCTTGGGCAAGTCTCCCTGGGGCATCTTCTCCCAAGGGAGAATGTATGTATTTGTGGGAGTCTTGGGCAAGTCTCCCTGGGGCATCACCTCCCAAGTGAAAATGTATGGATTGGTGGCAGTCATGGGCAAGTCTCCCCGGGGCATCTCCTCCCAAGGGAGAATGTATGGACTTGTGGCAGTCTTGGGCAAGTCTCCCCGGGGCATCTCCACCCAATTCAGAATGTATGGACTTGTAGCAGTCATGGGCAAGTCTCTCCGGGGCATCACCTCCCAAGTGAAAATGTATGGATTGGTGGCAGTCATGGGCAAGTCTCCCCGGGGCATCTTCTCCCAAGGGAGAATGTATGTATTTGTGGGAGTCTTGGGCAAGTCTCCCCGTAGCATTTCCTGCCAAGTGAGAATGTATGGACTTGTGGCAGTCTTGGGCAAGTCTCCCCGGGGCATCTCCTCCCAAGTGAAAATGTATGGATTGGTGGCAGTCATAGGCAAGTATTCCAGGGGCATCTCCTCCCAAGTGAAAATGTATGGATTGGTGGCAGTCATGGGCAAGTCTCCCCGGGGCATCTCCTCCCAAGGGAGAATGTATGTATTTGTGGGAGTCTTGGGCAAGTCTCCCTGGGGCATCTTCTCCCAAGTGAGAATGTATCGACTTGTGGCAGTCTTGGGCAAGTCTCCCCGGGGCATCTCCACCCAATTCAGAATGTATGAACTTGTGGCAGTCATGGGCAAGTCTCCCCGGGGCATTACCTCCCAAGTGAAAATGTATGGATTGGTGGCAGTCATGGGCAAGTCTCCCCGGGGCATCTCCTCCCAAGGGAGAATGTATGGACTTGTGGCAGTCTTGGGCAAGTCTCCCCGGGGCATTTCCTCCCAAGTGAAAATGTATGGATTGGTGGCAGTCATGGGCAAGTCTCCCCGGGGCATCTCCTCCCAAGGGAGAATGTATGTATTTGTGGGAGTCTTGGGCAAGTCTCCCCGGGGCATCTCCTCCTATGTGAGAATGTATGGACTTGTGTCAGTCTTAGGCAAGTCTCCCCGGGGCATCTCCTCCCAAGGGAGAATGTATGTATTTGTGGGAGTCTTGGGCAAGTCTCCCTGGGGCATCACCTCCCAAGTGAAAATGTATGGATTGGTGGCAGTCATGGGCAAGTCTCCCCGGGGCATTTCCTTTTAAGGGAGAATGTATGGACTTGTGGCAGTCTTGGGCAAGTCTCCCCGGGGCATCTCCTCCCAAGTGAAAATGTATGGATTGGTGGCAGTCATGGGCAAGTCTCCCCGAGGCATCTACTCCCAAGTGGAAATGTATAGATTGGTGGCAGTCATGGGCAAGTCTCCCCGGGGCATCACCTCCCAAGTGAAAATGTATGGATTGGTGGCAGTCATCGGCAAGTCTCCCCGGGGCATCTCCTCCCAAGTGATAATGTATGTACTTGTGGCAGTCTTGGGCAAGTCTCCCCGGGGCATCTCCTCCCAAGTGAGAATGTATGGACTTGTGGCAGTCTTGGGCAAGTCTCCCCGGGGCATTTCCTCTTAAGTGAAAATGTATGGATTGGTGGCAGACATGGGCAAGTCTCCCCGGGGCATCTCCTCCCAAGTGAGAATGTATGTACTTGTGGCAGTCTTAGGCAAGTCTTCCCGGAGCATCTCCTCCCAAGTGAGAATGTATGGACTTGTGTCAGTCTTGGGCAAGTCTCACCAAGGCATCTCCTTCCAAGTGGAAATGTATGGATTGGTGGCAGTCTTGGGCAAGTCTCCCCGGGGCATTTCCTCCTAAGTGAGAAGGTATGTACTTGTGGCAGTCTTGGGCAAGTCACCCCGGGGCATCTCCTCCCAAGTGAGAATGTATGGACTTGTAGCAGTCTTGGGCAAGTCTCCCCGGGGCATCTCCTCCCAAGGGAAAATGTATGTATTTGTAGCAGTCTTGGGCAAGTCTCCCCGGGGCATCTCCTCCCAAGTGAGAATGTATGTACTTGTGGCAGTCTTAGGCAAGTCTCCCCGGGGCATCTCCTTCCAAGGGAGAATGTATGGACTTGTGGCAGTCTTGGGCAAGTCTCCCCGGGGCATCTCCTTCCAAGTGAAAATGTATGGATTGGTGGCAATCATGGGCAAATCTCCCCGGGGCATCTCCTCCCAAGTGAAAATGTATGGATTGGTGGCAGTCATAGGCAAGTCTCCCCGAGGCATCTACTCCCAAGTGGAAATGTATAGATTGGTGGCAGTCATGGGCAAGTCTCCCCGGGGCATCACCTCCCAAGTGAAAATGTATGGATTGGTGGCAGTCATGCGCAAGTCTCCCCGGGGCATCTCCTCCTAAGTGAGAATGTATGGACTTGTGGCAGTCTTAGGCAAGTCTCCCCGGGGCATCTTCTCCCAAGGGAGAATGTATGTATTTGTGGGAGTCTTGGGCAAGTCTCCCTGGGGCATCACCTCCCAAGTGAAAATGTATGGATTGGTGGCAGTCATGGGCAAGTCTCCCCGGGGCATCTCCTTCCAAGGGAGAATGTATGGACTTGTGGCAGTCTTGGGCAAGTCTCCCCGGGGCATCTCCTCCCAAGTGAAAATGTATGGATTGGTGGCAGTCATGCGCAAGTCTCCCCGGGGCATCTCCTCCTAAGTGAGAATGTATGGACTTGTGGCAGTCTTAGGCAAGTCTCCCCGGGGCATCTTCTCCCAAGGGAGAATGTATGTATTTGTGGGAGTCTTGGGCAAGTCTCCCTGGGGCATCACCTCCCAAGTGAAAATGTATGGATTGGTGGCAGTCATGGGCAAGTCTCCCCGGGGCATCTCCTTCCAAGGGAGAATGTATGGACTTGTGGCAGTCTTGGGCAAGTCTCCCCGGGGCATCTCCTCCCAAGTGAAAATGTATGGATTGGTGGCAGTCATGGGCAAGTCTCCCCGGGGCATCTCCTCCTAAGTGAGAATGTATGGACTTGTGGCAGTCTTAGGCAAGTCTCCCCAGGGCATCTACTCCCAAGTGGAAATGTATGGATTGGTGGCAGTCATGGGCAAGTCTCCCCGGGGCATCTCCTCCCAAGTGAGAATATATGGACTTGTGGCAGTCTTGTGCAAGTCTCCCCGAGGCATCTCCTCCCAAGTGAAAATGTATGGATTGGTGGCAGTCATAGGCAAGTCTTCCAGAGGCATCTCCTCCCAAGTGAAAATGTATGGATTGGTGGCAGTCATGGGCAAGTCTCCCCGGGGCATCTCCTCCCAAGGGAGAATGTATGTATTTGTGGGAGTCTTGGGCAAGTCTCCCCGTGGCATTTCCTGCCAAGTGAGAATGTATGGACTTGTGGCAGTCTTGGGCAAGTCTCCCCGGGGCATCTCCTCCCAAGTGAAAATGTATGGATTGGTGGCAGTCATAGGCAAGTATTCCAGGGGCATCTCCTCCCAAGTGAAAATGTATGGATTGGTGGCAGTCATGGGCAAGTCTCCCCGGGGCATCTCCTCCCAAGGGAGAATGTATGTATTTGTGGGAGTCTTGGGCAAGTCTCCCTGGGGCATCTTCTCCCAAGTGAGAATGTATCGACTTGTGGCAGTCTTGGGCAAGTCTCCCCGGGGCATCTCCACCCAATTCAGAATGTATGGACTTGTAGCAGTCATGGGCAAGTCTCTCCGGGGCATCACCTCCCAAGTGAAAATGTATGGATTGGTGGCAGTCATGGGCAAGTCTCCCCGGGGCATCTTCTCCCAAGGGAGAATGTATGTATTTGTGGGAGTCTTGGGCAAGTCTCCCCGTAGCATTTCCTGCCAAGTGAGAATGTATGGACTTGTGGCAGTCTTGGGCAAGTCTCCCCGGGGCATCTCCTCCCAAGTGAAAATGTATGGATTGGTGGCAGTCATAGGCAAGTATTCCAGGGGCATCTCCTCCCAAGTGAAAATGTATGGATTGGTGGCAGTCATGGGCAAGTCTCCCCGGGGCATCTCCTCCCAAGGGAGAATGTATGTATTTGTGGGAGTCTTGGGCAAGTCTCCCTGGGGCATCTTCTCCCAAGTGAGAATGTATCGACTTGTGGCAGTCTTGGGCAAGTCTCCCCGGGGCATCTCCACCCAATTCAGAATGTATGGACTTGTGGCAGTCATGGGCAAGTCTCCCCGGGGCATTACCTCCCAAGTGAAAATGTATGGATTGGTGGCAGTCATGGGCAAGTCTCCCCGGGGCATCTCCTCCCAAGGGAGAATGTATGGACTTGTGGCAGTCTTGGGCAATTCTCCCCGGGGCATTTCCTCCCAAGTGAAAATGTATGGATTGGTGGCAGTCATGGGCAAGTCTCCCCGGGGCATCTCCTCCCAAGGGAGAATGTATGTATTTGTGGGAGTCTTGGGCAAGTCTCCCCGGGGCATCTCCTCCTATGTGAGAATGTATGGACTTGTGTCAGTCTTAGGCAAGTCTCCCCGGGGCATCTCCTCCCAAGGGAGAATGTATGTATTTGTGGGAGTCTTGGGCAAGTCTCCCTGGGGCATCACCTCCCAAGTGAAAATGTATGGATTGGTGGCAGTCTTGGGCAAGTCTCCCCGGGGCATCTCCTCCCAAGTGAAAATGTATGGATTGGTGGCAGTCATGGGCAAGTCTCCCCGGGGCATCTCCTCCTAAGTGAGAATGTATGGACTTGTGGCAGTCTTAGGCAAGTCTCCCCGGGGCATCTCCTCGAAAGTGAAAATGTATGGATTGGTGGCAGTCATAGGCAAGTCTCCCCGAGGCATCTACTCCCAAGTGGAAATGTATAGATTGGTGGCAGTCATGGGCAAGTCTCCCCGGGCCATCACCTCCCAAGTGAAAATGTATGGATTGGTGGCAGTCATCGGCAAGTCTCCCCGGGGCATCTCCTCCCAAGTGATAATGTATGTACTTGTGGCAGTCTTGGGCAAGTCTCCCCGGGGCATCTCCTCCCAAGTGAGAATGTATGGACTTGTGGCAGTCTTGGGCAAGTCTCCCCGGGGCATTTCCTCTTAAGTAAAAATGTATGAATTGGTGGCAGACATGGGCAAGTCTCCCCGGGGCATCTCCTCCCAAGTGAGAATGTATGTACTTGTGGCAGTCTTAGGCAAGTCTTCCCGGAGCATCTCCTCCCAAGTGAGAATGTATGGACTTGTGTCAGTCTTGGGCAAGTCTCACCAAGGCATCTCCTTCCAAGTGGAAATGTATGGATTGGTGGCAGTCTTGGGCAAGTCTCCCCGGGGCATCTCCTCCTAAGTGAGAATGTATGGACTTGTGGCAGTCTTAGGCAAGTCTCCCCGGGGCATCTTCTCCCAAGGGAGAATGTATGTATTTGTGGGAGTCTTGGGCAAGTCTCCCTGGGGCATCACCTCCCAAGTGAAAATGTATGGATTGGTGGCAGTCATGGGCAAGTCTCCCCGGGGCATCTCCTTCCAAGGGAGAATGTATGGACTTGTGGCAGTCTTGGGCAAGTCTCCCCGGGGCATCTCCTCCCAAGTGAAAATGTATGGATTGGTGGCAGTCATGGGCAAGTCTCCCCGGGGCATCTCCTCCTAAGTGAGAATGTATGGACTTGTGGCAGTCTTAGGCAAGTCTCCCCAGGGCATCTACTCCCAAGTGGAAATGTATGGATTGGTGGCAGTCATGGGCAAGTCTCCCCGGGGCATCTCCTCCCAAGTGAGAATATATGGACTTGTGGCAGTCTTGTGCAAGTCTCCCCGAGGCATCTCCTCCCAAGTGAAAATGTATGGATTGGTGGCAGTCATAGGCAAGTCTTCCAGAGGCATCTCCTCCCAAGTGAAAATGTATGGATTGGTGGCAGTCTTGGGCAAGTCTCCCCGGGGCATCTCCTCCCAAGTGAAAATGTATGGATTGGTGGCAGTCTTGGGCAAGTCTCCCCGGGGCATCTCCTCCTAAGTGAGAATGTATGGACTTGTGGCAGTCTTAGGCAAGTCTCCCCGGGGCATCTTCTCCCAAGGGAGAATGTATGTATTTGTGGGAGTCTTGGGCAAGTCTCCCTGGGGCATCACCTCCCAAGTGAAAATGTATGGATTGGTGGCAGTCATGGGCAAGTCTCCCCGGGGCATCTCCTTCCAAGGGAGAATGTATGGACTTGTGGCAGTCTTGGGCAAGTCTCCCCGGGGCATCTCCTCCCAAGTGAAAATGTATGGATTGGTGGCAGTCATGGGCAAGTCTCCCCGGGGCATCTCCTCCTAAGTGAGAATGTATGGACTTGTGGCAGTCTTAGGCAAGTCTCCCCAGGGCATCTACTCCCAAGTGGAAATGTATGGATTGGTGGCAGTCATGGGCAAGTCTCCCCGGGGCATCTCCTCCCAAGTGAGAATATATGGACTTGTGGCAGTCTTGTGCAAGTCTCCCCGAGGCATCTCCTCCCAAGTGAAAATGTATGGATTGGTGGCAGTCATAGGCAAGTCTTCCAGAGGCATCTCCTCCCAAGTGAAAATGTATGGATTGGTGGCAGTCATGGGCAAGTCTCCCCGGGGCATCTCCTCCCAAGGGAGAATGTATGTATTTGTGGGAGTCTTGGGCAAGTCTCCCCGTGGCATTTCCTGCCAAGTGAGAATGTATGGACTTGTGGCAGTCTTGGGCAAGTCTCCCCGGGGCATCTCCTCCCAAGTGAAAATGTATGGATTGGTGGCAGTCATAGGCAAGTATTCCAGGGGCATCTCCTCCCAAGTGAAAATGTATGGATTGGTGGCAGTCATGGGCAAGTCTCCCCGGGGCATCTCCTCCCAAGGGAGAATGTATGTATTTGTGGGAGTCTTGGGCAAGTCTCCCTGGGGCATCTTCTCCCAAGTGAGAATGTATCGACTTGTGGCAGTCTTGGGCAAGTCTCCCCGGGGCATCTCCACCCAATTCAGAATGTATGGACTTGTAGCAGTCATGGGCAAGTCTCTCCGGGGCATCACCTCCCAAGTGAAAATGTATGGATTGGTGGCAGTCATGGGCAAGTCTCCCCGGGGCATCTTCTCCCAAGGGAGAATGTATGTATTTGTGGGAGTCTTGGGCAAGTCTCCCCGTAGCATTTCCTGCCAAGTGAGAATGTATGGACTTGTGGCAGTCTTGGGCAAGTCTCCCCGGGGCATCTCCTCCCAAGTGAAAATGTATGGATTGGTGGCAGTCATAGGCAAGTATTCCAGGGGCATCTCCTCCCAAGTGAAAATGTATGGATTGGTGGCAGTCATGGGCAAGTCTCCCCGGGGCATCTCCTCCCAAGGGAGAATGTATGTATTTGTGGGAGTCTTGGGCAAGTCTCCCTGGGGCATCTTCTCCCAAGTGAGAATGTATCGACTTGTGGCAGTCTTGGGCAAGTCTCCCCGGGGCATCTCCACCCAATTCAGAATGTATGGACTTGTGGCAGTCATGGGCAAGTCTCCCCGGGGCATTACCTCCCAAGTGAAAATGTATGGATTGGTGGCAGTCATGGGCAAGTCTCCCCGGGGCATCTCCTCCCAAGGGAGAATGTATGGACTTGTGGCAGTCTTGGGCAATTCTCCCCGGGGCATTTCCTCCCAAGTGAAAATGTATGGATTGGTGGCAGTCATGGGCAAGTCTCCCCGGGGCATCTCCTCCCAAGGGAGAATGTATGTATTTGTGGGAGTCTTGGGCAAGTCTCCCCGGGGCATCTCCTCCTATGTGAGAATGTATGGACTTGTGTCAGTCTTAGGCAAGTCTCCCCGGGGCATCTCCTCCCAAGGGAGAATGTATGTATTTGTGGGAGTCTTGGGCAAGTCTCCCTGGGGCATCACCTCCCAAGTGAAAATGTATGGATTGGTGGCAGTCATGGGCAAGTCTCCCCGGGGCATTTCCTTTTAAGGGAGAATGTATGGACTTGTGGCAGTCTTGGGCAAGTCTCCCCGGGGCATCTCCTCCCAAGTGAAAATGTATGGATTGGTGGCAGTCATGGGCAAGTCTCCCCGGGGCATCTCCTCCTAAGTGAGAATGTATGGACTTGTGGCAGTCTTAGGCAAGTCTCCCCGGGGCATCTCCTCGAAAGTGAAAATGTATGGATTGGTGGCAGTCATAGGCAAGTCTCCCCGAGGCATCTACTCCCAAGTGGAAATGTATAGATTGGTGGCAGTCATGGGCAAGTCTCCCCGGGCCATCACCTCCCAAGTGAAAATGTATGGATTGGTGGCAGTCATCGGCAAGTCTCCCCGGGGCATCTCCTCCCAAGTGATAATGTATGTACTTGTGGCAGTCTTGGGCAAGTCTCCCCGGGGCATCTCCTCCCAAGTGAGAATGTATCGACTTGTGGCAGTCTTGGGCAAGTCTCCCCGGGGCATCTCCACCCAATTCAGAATGTATGGACTTGTGGCAGTCATGGGCAAGTCTCCCCGGGGCATTACCTCCCAAGTGAGAATGTATGTACTTGTGGCAGTCTTAGGCAAGTCTTCCCGGAGCATCTCCTCCCAAGTGAGAATGTATGGACTTGTGTCAGTCTTGGGCAAGTCTCACCAAGGCATCTCCTTCCAAGTGGAAATGTATGGATTGGTGGCAGTCTTGGGCAAGTCTCCCCGGGGCATCTCCTCCTAAGTGAGAAGGTATGTACTTGTGGCAGTCTTGGGCAAGTCACCCCGGGGCATCTCCTCCCAAGTGAGAATGTATGGACTTGTAGCAGTCTTGGGCAAGTCTCCCCGGGGCATCTCCTCCCAAGGGAAAATGTATGTATTTGTAGCAGTCTTGGGCAAGTCTCCCCGGGGCATCTCCTCCCAAGTGAGAATGTATGTACTTGTGGCAGTCTTAGGCAAGTCTCCCCGGGGCATCTCCTTCCAAGGGAGAATGTATGGACTTGTGGCAGTCTTGGGCAAGTCTCCCCGGGGCATCTCCTTCCAAGTGAAAATGTATGGATTGGTGGCAATCATGGGCAAATCTCCCCGGGGCATCTCCTCCCAAGTGAAAATGTATGGATTGGTGGCAGTCATAGGCAAGTCTCCCCGAGGCATCTACTCCCAAGTGCAAATGTATAGATTGGTGGCAGTCATGGGCAAGTCTCCCCGGGGCATCACCTCCCAAGTAAAAATGTATGGATTGGTGGCAGTCATGCGCAAGTCTCCCCGGGGCATCTCCTCCTAAGTGAGAATGTATGGACTTGTGGCAGTCTTAGGCAAGTCTCCCCGGGGCATCTTCTCCCAAGGGAGAATGTATGTATTTGTGGGAGTCTTGGGCAAGTCTCCCTGGGGCATCACCTCCCAAGTGAAAATGTATGGATTGGTGGCAGTCATGGGCAAGTCTCCCCGGGGCATCTCCTTCCAAGGGAGAATGTATGGACTTGTGGCAGTCTTGGGCAAGTCTCCCCGGGGCATCTCCTCCCAAGTGAAAATGTATGGATTGGTGGCAGTCATGCGCAAGTCTCCCCGGGGCATCTCCTCCTAAGTGAGAATGTATGGACTTGTGGCAGTCTTAGGCAAGTCTCCCCGGGGCATCTTCTCCCAAGGGAGAATGTATGTATTTGTGGGAGTCTTGGGCAAGTCTCCCTGGGGCATCACCTCCCAAGTGAAAATGTATGGATTGGTGGCAGTCATGGGCAAGTCTCCCCGGGGCATCTCCTCCCAAGGGAGAATGTATGGACTTGTGGCAGTCTTGGGCAAGTCTCCCCGGGGCATCTCCACCCAATTCAGAATGTATGGACTTGTAGCAGTCATGGGCAAGTCTCTCCGGGGCATCACCTCCCAAGTGAAAATGTATGGATTGGTGGCAGTCATGGGCAAGTCTCCCCGGGGCATCTTCTCCCAAGGGAGAATGTATGTATTTGTGGGAGTCTTGGGCAAGTCTCCCCGTAGCATTTCCTGCCAAGTGAGAATGTATGGACTTGTGGCAGTCTTGGGCAAGTCTCCCCGGGGCATCTCCTCCCAAGTGAAAATGTATGGATTGGTGGCAGTCATAGGCAAGTATTCCAGGGGCATCTCCTCCCAAGTGAAAATGTATGGATTGGTGGCAGTCATGGGCAAGTCTCCCCGGGGCATCTCCTCCCAAGGGAGAATGTATGTATTTGTGGGAGTCTTGGGCAAGTCTCCCTGGGGCATCTTCTCCCAAGTGAGAATGTATCGACTTGTGGCAGTCTTGGGCAAGTCTCCCCGGGGCATCTCCACCCAATTCAGAATGTATGGACTTGTGGCAGTCATGGGCAAGTCTCCCCGGGGCATTACCTCCCAAGTGAAAATGTATGGATTGGTGGCAGTCATGGGCAAGTCTCCCCGGGGCATCTCCTCCCAAGGGAGAATGTATGGACTTGTGGCAGTCTTGGGCAAGTCTCCCCGGGGCATTTCCTCCCAAGTGAAAATGTATGGATTGGTGGCAGTCATGGGCAAGTCTCCCCGGGGCATCTCCTCCCAAGGGAGAATGTATGTATTTGTGGGAGTCTTGGGCAAGTCTCCCCGGGGCATCTCCTCCTATGTGAGAATGTATGGACTTGTGTCAGTCTTAGGCAAGTCTCCCCGGGGCATCTCCTCCCAAGGGAGAATGTATGTATTTGTGGGAGTCTTGGGCAAGTCTCCCTGGGGCATCACCTCCCAAGTGAAAATGTATGGATTGGTGGCAGTCATGGGCAAGTCTCCCCGGGGCATTTCCTTTTAAGGGAGAATGTATGGACTTGTGGCAGTCTTGGGCAAGTCTCCCCGGGGCATCTCCTCCCAAGTGAAAATGTATGGATTGGTGGCAGTCATGGGCAAGTCTCCCCGAGGCATCTACTCCCAAGTGGAAATGTATAGATTGGTGGCAGTCATGGGCAAGTCTCCCCGGGGCATCACCTCCCAAGTGAAAATGTATGGATTGGTGGCAGTCATCGGCAAGTCTCCCCGGGGCATCTCCTCCCAAGTGATAATGTATGTACTTGTGGCAGTCTTGGGCAAGTCTCCCCGGGGCATCTCCTCCCAAGTGAGAATGTATGGACTTGTGGCAGTCTTGGGCAAGTCTCCCCGGGGCATTTCCTCTTAAGTGAAAATGTATGGATTGGTGGCAGACATGGGCAAGTCTCCCCGGGGCATCTCCTCCCAAGTGAGAATGTATGTACTTGTAGCAGTCTTAGGCAAGTCTTCCCGGAGCATCTCCTCCCAAGTGAGAATGTATGGACTTGTGTCAGTCTTGGGCAAGTCTCACCAAGGCATCTCCTTCCAAGTGGAAATGTATGGATTGGTGGCAGTCTTGGGCAAGTCTCCCCGGGGCATTTCCTCCTAAGTGAGAAGGTATGTACTTGTGGCAGTCTTGGGCAAGTCACCCCGGGGCATCTCCTCCCAAGTGAGAATGTATGGACTTGTAGCAGTCTTGGGCAAGTCTCCCCGGGGCATCTCCTCCCAAGGGAAAATGTATGTATTTGTAGCAGTCTTGGGCAAGTCTCCCCGGGGCATCTCCTCCCAAGTGAGAATGTATGTACTTGTAGCAGTCTTAGGCAAGTCTCCCCGGGGCATCTCCTTCCAAGGGAGAATGTATGGACTTGTGGCAGTCTTGGGCAAGTCTCCCCGGGGCATCTCCTTCCAAGTGAAAATGTATGGATTGGTGGCAATCATGGGCAAATCTCCCCGGGGCATCTCCTCCCAAGTGAAAATGTATGGATTGGTGGCAGTCATAGGCAAGTCTCCCCGAGGCATCTACTCCCAAGTGGAAATGTATAGATTGGTGGCAGTCATGGGCAAGTCTCCCCGGGGCATCACCTCCCAAGTGAAAATGTATGGATTGGTGGCAGTCATGCGCAAGTCTCCCCGGGGCATCTCCTCCTAAGTGAGAATGTATGGACTTGTGGCAGTCTTAGGCAAGTCTCCCCGGGGCATCTTCTCTTAAGGGAGAATGTATGTATTTGTGGGAGTCTTGGGCAAGTCTCCCTGGGGCATCACCTCCCAAGTGAAAATGTATGGATTGGTGGCAGTCATGGGCAAGTCTCCCCGGGGCATCTCCTTCCAAGGGAGAATGTATGGACTTGTGGCAGTCTTGGGCAAGTCTCCCCGGGGCATCTCCTCCCAAGTGAAAATGTATGGATTGGTGGCAGTCATGGGCAAGTCTCCCCGGGGCATTTCCTTTTAAGGGAGAATGTATGGACTTGTGGCAGTCTTGGGCAAGTCTCCCCGGGGCATCTCCTCCAAGTGAAAATGTATGGATTGGTGGCAGTCATGGGCAAGTCTCCCCGGGGCATCTCCTCCTAAGTGAGAATGTATGGACTTGTGGCAGTCTTAGGCAAGTCTCCCCGGGGCATCTCCTCGAAAGTGAAAATGTATGGATTGGTGGCAGTCATAGGCAAGTCTCCCCGAGGCATCTACTCCCAAGTGGAAATGTATAGATTGGTGGCAGTCATGGGCAAGTCTCCCCGGGCCATCACCTCCCAAGTGAAAATGTATGGATTGGTGGCAGTCATCGGCAAGTCTCCCCGGGGCATCTCCTCCCAAGTGATAATGTATGTACTTGTGGCAGTCTTGGGCAAGTCTCCCCGGGGCATCTCCTCCCAAGTGAGAATGTATGGACTTGTGGCAGTCTTGGGCAAGTCTCCCCGGGGCATTTCCTCTTAAGTAAAAATGTATGAATTGGTGGCAGACATGGGCAAGTCTCCCCGGGGCATCTCCTCCCAAGTGAGAATGTATGTACTTGTGGCAGTCTTAGGCAAGTCTTCCCGGAGCATCTCCTCCCAAGTGAGAATGTATGGACTTGTGTCAGTCTTGGGCAAGTCTCACCAAGGCATCTCCTTCCAAGTGGAAATGTATGGATTGGTGGCAGTCTTGGGCAAGTCTCCCCGGGGCATCTCCTCCTAAGTGAGAAGGTATGTACTTGTGGCAGTCTTGGGCAAGTCACCCCGGGGCATCTCCTCCCAAGTGAGAATGTATGGACTTGTAGCAGTCTTGGGCAAGTCTCCCCGGGGCATCTCCTCCCAAGGGAAAATGTATGTATTTGTAGCAGTCTTGGGCAAGTCTCCCCGGGGCATCTCCTCCCAAGTGAGAATGTATGTACTTGTGGCAGTCTTAGGCAAGTCTCCCCGGGGCATCTCCTTCCAAGGGAGAATGTATGGACTTGTGGCAGTCTTGGGCAAGTCTCCCCGGGGCATCTCCTTCCAAGTGAAAATGTATGGATTGGTGGCAATCATGGGCAAATCTCCCCGGGGCATCTCCTCCCAAGTGAAAATGTATGGATTGGTGGCAGTCATAGGCAAGTCTCCCCGAGGCATCTACTCCCAAGTGCAAATGTATAGATTGGTGGCAGTCATGGGCAAGTCTCCCCGGGGCATCACCTCCCAAGTGAAAATGTATGGATTGGTGGCAGTCATGCGCAAGTCTCCCCGGGGCATCTCCTCCTAAGTGAGAATGTATGGACTTGTGGCAGTCTTAGGCAAGTCTCCCCGGGGCATCTTCTCCCAAGGGAGAATGTATGTATTTGTGGGAGTCTTGGGCAAGTCTCCCTGGGGCATCACCTCCCAAGTGAAAATGTATGGATTGGTGGCAGTCATGGGCAAGTCTCCCCGGGGCATCTCCTTCCAAGGGAGAATGTATGGACTTGTGGCAGTCTTGGGCAAGTCTCCCCGGGGCATCTCCTCCCAAGTGAAAATGTATGGATTGGTGGCAGTCATGCGCAAGTCTCCCCGGGGCATCTCCTCCTAAGTGAGAATGTATGGACTTGTGGCAGTCTTAGGCAAGTCTCCCCGGGGCATCTTCTCCCAAGGGAGAATGTATGTATTTGTGGGAGTCTTGGGCAAGTCTCCCTGGGGCATCACCTCCCAAGTGAAAATGTATGGATTGGTGGCAGTCATGGGCAAGTCTCCCCGGGGCATCTCCTCCCAAGGGAGAATGTATGGACTTGTGGCAGTCTTGGGCAAGTCTCCCCGGGGCATCTCCACCCAATTCAGAATGTATGGACTTGTAGCAGTCATGGGCAAGTCTCTCCGGGGCATCACCTCCCAAGTGAAAATGTATGGATTGGTGGCAGTCATGGGCAAGTCTCCCCGGGGCATCTTCTCCCAAGGGAGAATGTATGTATTTGTGGGAGTCTTGGGCAAGTCTCCCCGTAGCATTTCCTGCCAAGTGAGAATGTATGGACTTGTGGCAGTCTTGGGCAAGTCTCCCCGGGGCATCTCCTCCCAAGTGAAAATGTATGGATTGGTGGCAGTCATAGGCAAGTATTCCAGGGGCATCTCCTCCCAAGTGAAAATGTATGGATTGGTGGCAGTCATGGGCAAGTCTCCCCGGGGCATCTCCTCCCAAGGGAGAATGTATGTATTTGTGGGAGTCTTGGGCAAGTCTCCCTGGGGCATCTTCTCCCAAGTGAGAATGTATCGACTTGTGGCAGTCTTGGGCAAGTCTCCCCGGGGCATCTCCACCCAATTCAGAATGTATGGACTTGTGGCAGTCATGGGCAAGTCTCCCCGGGGCATTACCTACCAAGTGAAAATGTATGGATTGGTGGCAGTCATGGGCAAGTCTCCCCGGGGCATCTCCTCCCAAGGGAGAATGTATGGACTTGTGGCAGTCTTGGGCAAGTCTCCCCGGGGCATTTCCTCCCAAGTGAAAATGTATGGATTGGTGGCAGTCATGGGCAAGTCTCCCCGGGGCATCTCCTCCCAAGGGAGAATGTATGTATTTGTGGGAGTCTTGGGCAAGTCTCCCCGGGGCATCTCCTCCTATGTGAGAATGTATGGACTTGTGTCAGTCTTAGGCAAGTCTCCCCGGGGCATCTCCTCCCAAGGGAGAATGTATGTATTTGTGGGAGTCTTGGGCAAGTCTCCCTGGGGCATCACCTCCCAAGTGAAAATGTATGGATTGGTGGCAGTCATGGGCAAGTCTCCCCGGGGCATTTCCTTTTAAGGGAGAATGTATGGACTTGTGGCAGTCTTGGGCAAGTCTCCCCGGGGCATCTCCTCCCAAGTGAAAATGTATGGATTGGTGGCAGTCATGGGCAAGTCTCCCCGAGGCATCTACTCCCAAGTGGAAATGTATAGATTGGTGGCAGTCATGGGCAAGTCTCCCCGGGGCATCACCTCCCAAGTGAAAATGTATGGATTGGTGGCAGTCATCGGCAAGTCTCCCCGGGGCATCTCCTCCCAAGTGATAATGTATGTACTTGTGGCAGTCTTGGGCAAGTCTCCCCGGGGCATCTCCTCCCAAGTGAGAATGTATGGACTTGTGGCAGTCTTGGGCAAGTCTCCCCGGGGCATTTCCTCTTAAGTGAAAATGTATGGATTGGTGGCAGACATGGGCAAGTCTCCCCGGGGCATCTCCTCCCAAGTGAGAATGTATGTACTTGTGGCAGTCTTAGGCAAGTCTTCCCGGAGCATCTCCTCCCAAGTGAGAATGTATGGACTTGTGTCAGTCTTGGGCAAGTCTCACCAAGGCATCTCCTTCCAAGTGGAAATGTATGGATTGGTGGCAGTCTTGGGCAAGTCTCCCCGGGGCATTTCCTCCTAAGTGAGAAGGTATGTACTTGTGGCAGTCTTGGGCAAGTCACCCCGGGGCATCTCCTCCCAAGTGAGAATGTATGGACTTGTAGCAGTCTTGGGCAAGTCTCCCCGGGGCATCTCCTCCCAAGGGAAAATGTATGTATTTGTAGCAGTCTTGGGCAAGTCTCCCCGGGGCATCTCCTCCCAAGTGAGAATGTATGTACTTGTGGCAGTCTTAGGCAAGTCTCCCCGGGGCATCTCCTTCCAAGGGAGAATGTATGGACTTGTGGCAGTCTTGGGCAAGTCTCCCCGGGGCATCTCCTTCCAAGTGAAAATGTATGGATTGGTGGCAATCATGGGCAAATCTCCCCGGGGCATCTCCTCCCAAGTGAAAATGTATGGATTGGTGGCAGTCATAGGCAAGTCTCCCCGAGGCATCTACTCCCAAGTGGAAATGTATAGATTGGTGGCAGTCATGGGCAAGTCTCCCCGGGGCATCACCTCCCAAGTGAAAATGTATGGATTGGTGGCAGTCATGCGCAAGTCTCCCCGGGGCATCTCCTCCTAAGTGAGAATGTATGGACTTGTGGCAGTCTTAGGCAAGTCTCCCCGGGGCATCTTCTCTTAAGGGAGAATGTATGTATTTGTGGGAGTCTTGGGCAAGTCTCCCTGGAGCATCACCTCCCAAGTGAAAATGTATGGATTGGTGGCAGTCATGGGCAAGTCTCCCCGGGGCATCTCCTTCCAAGGGAGAATGTATGGACTTGTGGCAGTCTTGGGCAAGTCTCCCCGGGGCATCTCCTCCCAAGTGAAAATGTATGGATTGGTGGCAGTCATGCGCAAGTCTCCCCGGGGCATCTCCTCCTAAGTGAGAATGTATGGACTTGTGGCAGTCTTAGGCAAGTCTCCCCGGGGCATCTTCTCCCAAGGGAGAATGTATGTATTTGTGGGAGTCTTGGGCAAGTCTCCCTGGGGCATCACCTCCCAAGTGAAAATGTATGGATTGGTGGCAGTCATGGGCAAGTCTCCCCGGGGCATCTCCTTCCAAGGGAGAATGTATGGACTTGTGGCAGTCTTGGGCAAGTCTCCCCGGGGCATCTCCTCCCAAGTGAAAATGTATGGATTGGTGGCAGTCATGGGCAAGTCTCCCCGGGGCATCTCCTCCTAAGTGAGAATGTATGGACTTGTGGCAGTCTTAGGCAAGTCTCCCCAGGGCATCTACTCCCAAGTGGAAATGTATGGATTGGTGGCAGTCATGGGCAAGTCTCCCCGGGGCATCACCTCCCAAGTGAAAATGTATGGATTGGTGGCAGTCATGGGCAAGTCTCCCCGGGGCATCTCCTCCCAAGTGATAATGTATGTACTTGTGGCAGTCTTGGGCAAGTCTCCCCGGGGCATCTCCTCCCAAGTGAAAATGTATGGATTGGTGGCAGTCATGGGCAAGTCTCCCCGGGGCATCTCCTCCCAAGGGAGAATGTATGTATTTGTGGGAGTCTTGGGCAAGTCTCCCCGGGGCATTTCCTCCCAAGTGAAAATGTATGGATTGGTGGCAGTCATAGGCAAGTCTCCCCGGGGCATCTCCTCCCAAGGGAGAATGTATGTATTTGTGGGAGTCTTGGGCAAGTCTCCCCGGGGCATCTCCTCCTAAGTGAGAATGTATGGACTTGTGGCAGTCTTAGGCAAGTCTCCCCGGGGCATCTCCTCCCAAGGGAGAATGTATGTATTTGTGGGAGTCTTGGGCAAGTCTCCCCGGGGCATCTCCTCCTAAGTGAGAATGTATGGACTTGTGGCAGTCTTAGGCAAGTCTCCCCGGGGCATCTCCTCCCAAGGGAGAATGTATGTATTTGTGGGAGTCTTGGGCAAGTCTCCCTGGGGCATCACCTCCCAAGTGAAAATGTATGGATTGGTGGCAGTCATGGGCAAGTCTCCCCGGGGCATCTCCTTCCAAGGGAGAATGTATGGACTTGTGGCAGTCTTGGGCAAGTCTCCCCGGGGCATCTCCTCCCAAGTGAAAATGTATGGATTGGTGGCAATCATGGGCAAATCTCCCCGGGGCATCTCCTCCCAAGTGAAAATGTATGGATTGGTGGCAGTCATAGGCAAGTCTCCCCGAGGCATCTACTCCCAAGTGGAAATGTATAGATTGGTGGCAGTCATGGGCAAGTCTCCCCGGGGCATCACCTTCCAAGTGAAAATGTATGGATTGGTGGCAGTCATGCGCAAGTCTCCCCGGGGCATCTCCTCCTAAGTGAGAATGTATGGACTTGTGGCAGTCTTAGGCAAGTCTCCCCGGGGCATCTTCTCCCAAGGGAGAATGTATGTATTTGTGGGAGTCTTGGGCAAGTCTCCCTGGGGCATCACCTCCCAAGTGAAAATGTATGGATTGGTGGCAGTCATGGGCAAGTCTCCCCGGGGCATCTCCTCCCAAGGGAGAATGTATGGACTTGTGGCAGTCTTGGGCAAGTCTCCCCGGGGCATTTCCTCCCAAGTGAAAATGTATGGATTGGTGGCAGTCATGGGCAAGTCTCCCCGGGGCATCTCCTCCCAAGGGAGAATGTATGTATTTGTGGGAGTCTTGGGCAAGTCTCCCCGGGGCATCTCCTCCTATGTGAGAATGTATGGACTTGTGGCAGTCTTAGGCAAGTCTCCCCGGGGCATCTCCTCCCAAGGGAGAATGTATGTATTTGTGGGAGTCTTGGGCAAGTCTCCCTGGGGCATCACCTCCCAAGTGAAAATGTATGGATTGGTGTCAGTCATGGGCAAGTCTCCCCGGGGCATCTCCTTCCAAGGGAGAATGTATGGACTTGTGGCAGTCTTGGGCAAGTCTCCCCGGGGCATCTCATCTTAAGTGAAAATGTATGGATTGGTGGCAGTCATGGGCAAATCTCCCCGGGGCATCTCCTCCCAAGTGAAAATGTATGGATTGGTGGCAGTCATAGGCAAGTCTCCCCGAGGCATCTACTCCCAAGTGGAAATGTATGGATTGGTGGCAGTCATGGGCAAATCTCCCCGGGGCATCTCCTCCCAAGTGAAAATGTATGGATTGGTGGCAGTCATAGGCAAGTCTCCCCAGGGCATCTCCTCCCAAGGGAGAATGTATGTATTTGTAGCAATCTTGGGCAAGTCTCCCCAGGGCATCTACTCCCAAGTGGAAATGTATGGATTGGTGGCAGTCATGGGCAAGTCTCCCCGGGGCATCTCCTCCCAAGTGAGAATGTATGGACTTGTGGCAGTCTTGGGCATGTCTCCCCGGGGTATCTCTTCCCAAGTGAGAATGTATGTACTTGTAGCAGTCTTGGGCAAGTCTCCCCGGAGCATCTCCTCCCAAGTGAGAATGTATGGACTTGTGGCAGTCTTGGGCAAGTCTCCCCGGGGCATCTCCTCCCAAGGGAGAATGTATGTATTTGTGGGAGTCTTGGGCAAGTCTCCCTGGGGCATCTCCTTTCAAGTGAGAATGTATCGACTTGTGGCAGTCTTGGGCAAGTCTCCCCGGGGCATCTCCTCCCAAGTGAGAATGTATGGACTTGTGGCAGTCTTGGGCAAGTCTCCCCGGGGTATCTCTTCCCAAGTGAGAATGTATGTACTTGTAGCAGTCTTGGGCAAGTCTCCTCGGAGCATCTCCTCCCAAGTGAGAATGTTTGGACTTGTGGCAGTCTTGGGCAAGTCTCCCCGGGGCATCTCCTCCCAAGGGAGAATGTATGGACTTGTGGCAGTCTTGGGCAAGTCTCCCCGGGGCATCTCCTCCCAAGTGATAATGTATGTACTTGTGGCAGTCATGGGCAAGTCTCGCCGGGGCATCTCCTTTTAAGGGAGAATGTATGGATTGGTGGCAGTCTTGGGCAAGTCTCTCCGGGGCATCTCCTCCCAAGTGAGAATGTATGGACTTGTGGGAGTCTTGGGCAAGTCTCCCCGTGGCATCTCCTCCCAAGTGATAATGTATGTACTTGTAGCAGTCATGGGCAAGTCTCCCCGGGGCATCTCCACCCAAGTGAAAATGTATGGATTGGTGGCAGTCATGGGCAAGTCTCCCCGGGGCATCTCCTCCCAAGGGAGAATGTATGTATTTGTAGCAATCTTGGGCAAGTCTCCCCGGAGCATCTCCTCCCAAGTGAGAATGTATGGACTTGTGGCAGTCTTGGGCAAGTCTCCCCGGGGCATCTCCTCCCAAGTGAGAATGTATGGACTTGTGGCAGTCTTGGGCATGTCTCCCCGGGGTATCTCTTCCCAAGTGAGAATGTATGTACTTGTAGCAGTCTTGGGCAAGTCTCCCCGGAGCATCTCCTCCCAAGTGAGAATGTATGGACTTGTGGCAGTCTTGGGCAAGTCTCCCCGGGGCATCTCCTCCCAAGGGAGAATGTATGTATTTGTGGGAGTCTTGGGCAAGTCTCCCTGGGGCATCTCCTCCCAAGTGATAATGTATGTACTTGTGGCAGTCATGGGCAAGTCTCGCCGGGGCATCTCCTTTTAAGGGAGAATGTATGGATTGGTGGCAGTCTTGGGCAAGTCTCTCCGGGGCATCTCCTCCCAAGTGAAAATGTATGGACTTGTGGGAGTCTTGGGCAAGTCTCCCCGTGGCATCTCCTCCCAAGTGATAATGTATGTACTTGTAGCAGTCATGGGCAAGTCTCCCCGGGGCATCTCCACCCAAGTGAAAATGTATGGACTTGTGGCAGTCTTGGGCATGTCTCCCCGGGGTATCTCTTCCCAAGTGAGAATGTATGTACTTGTAGCAGTCTTGGGCAAGTCTCCCCGGGGTATCTCTTCCCAAGTGAGAATGTATGTACTTGTAGCAGTCTTGGGCAAGTCTCCTCGGAGCATCTCCTCCCAAGTGAGAATGTTTGGACTTGTGGCAGTCTTGGGCAAGTCTCCCCGGGGCATCTCCTCCCAAGGGAGAATGTATGGACTTGTGGCAGTCTTGGGCAAGTCTCCCCGGGGCATCTCCTCCCAAGTGATAATGTATGTACTTGTGGCAGTCATGGGCAAGTCTCGCCGGGGCATCTCCTTTTAAGGGAGAATGTATGGATTGGTGGCAGTCTTGGGCAAGTCTCTCCGCGGCATCTCCTCCCAAGTGAGAATGTATGGACTTGTGGGAGTCTTGGGCAAGTCTCCCCGTGGCATCTCCTCCCAAGTGATAATGTATGTACTTGTAGCAGTCATGGGCAAGTCTCCCCGGGGCATCTCCACCCAAGTGAAAATGTATGGACTTGTGGCAGTCTTGGGCATGTCTCCCCGGGGTATCTCTTCCCAAGTGAGAATGTATGTACTTGTAGCAGTCTTGGGCAAGTCTCCCCGGAGCATCTCCTCCCAAGTGAGAATGTATGGACTTGTGGCAGTCTTGGGCAAGTCTCCCCGGGGCATCTCCTCCCAAGTTAAAATGTATGGATTGGTGGCAGTCATGGGCATGTCTCCCCGGGGCATCTCCTTCTAAGTGGAAATGTATGGATTGGTGGCAGCCTTGGGCAAGTCTCCCCGGGGCATCTCCACCCAAGGGAGAATGTATGTATTTGTAGCAATCTTGGGCAAGTCTCCCCAGGGCATATACTCCTAAGTGGAAATGTATGGATTGGTGGCAGTCATGGGCAAGTCTCCCCGGGGCATCACCTCCCAAGTGAAAATGTATGGATTGGTGGCAGTCATAGGCAAGTCTCCCCAGGGCATCTCCTCCCAAGGGAGAATGTATGGACTTGTGGCAGTCTTTGGCAAGTCTCCCCGGGGCATCTCCTCCCAAGTTGGAATGTATGGACTTGTGGCAGTCTTGGGCAAGTCTCCCAGGGCATCTCCTCCCAAGTGATAATGTATGTACTTGTGGCAGTCTCGGGCAAGTCTCCCCGGGGCATCTCCTCCCAAGTGAGAATGTATGGACTTGTGGCAGTCTTGGGCAAGTCTCCCCGGGGCATCTCCTCCCAAGTTAAAATGTATGGATTGGTGGAAGTCATGGGCAAGTCTCCCCGGGGCATCACCTCCCATGTGAAAATGTATGGATTGGTGGCAGTCATGGGCAAGTCTCCCCGGGGCATCTCCTTCCAAGGGAGAATGTATGGACTTGTGGCAGTCTTGGGCAAGTCTCCCCGGGGCATCTTCTCCCAAGTGAAAATGTATGGATTAGTGGCAGTCATGGGCAAGTCTCCCCGGGGCATCTCCTCCTAAGTGAGAATGTATGGACTTGTGGCAGTCTTAGGCAAGTCTCCCCGTGGCATCTCCTCCCAAGTGATAATGTATGTACTTGTAGCAGTCATGGGCAAGTCTCCCCGGGGCATATCCACCCAAGTAAAAATGTATGGATTGGTGGCAGTCATGGGCAAGTCTCCCCGGGGCATCTCCTCCCAAGGGAGAATGTATGTATTTGTAGCAATCTTGGGCAAGTCTCCCCAGGGCATCTACTCCCAAGTAGAAATGTATGGATTGGTGGCAGTCATGGGCAAGTCTCCCCGGGGCATCTCCTCCCAAGGGAGAATGTATGTATTTGTAGCAATCTTGGGCAAGTCTCCCCGGAGCATCTCCTCCCAAGTGAGAATGTATGGACTTGTGGCAGTCTTGGGCAAGTCTCCCCGGGGCATCTCCTCCCAAGTGAGAATGTATGGACTTGTGGCAGTCTTGGGCATGTCTCCCCGGGGTATCTCTTCCCAAGTGAGAATGTATGTACTTGTAGCAGTCTTGGGCAAGTCTCCCCGGAGCATCTCCTCCCAAGTGAGAATGTATGGACTTGTGGCAGTCTTGGGCAAGTCTCCCCGGGGCATCTCCTCCCAAGGGAGAATGTATGTATTTGTAGGAGTCTTGGGCAAGTCTCCCTGGGGCATCTCCTCCCAAGTGATAATGTATGTACTTGTGGCAGTCATGGGCAAGTCTCGCCGGGGCATCTCCTTTTAAGGGAGAATGTATGGATTGGTGGCAGTCTTGGGCAAGTCTCTCCGGGGCATCTCCTCCCAAGTGAGAATGTATGGACTTGTGGGAGTCTTGGGCAAGTCTCCCCGTGGCATCTCCTCCCAAGTGATAATGTATGTACTTGTAGCAGTCATGGGCAAGTCTCCCCGGGGCATCTCCACCCAAGTGAAAATGTATGGACTTGTGGCAGTCTTGGGCATGTCTCCCCGGGGTATCTCTTCCCAAGTGAGAATGTATGTACTTGTAGCAGTCTTGGGCAAGTCTCCCCGGGGTATCTCTTCCCAAGTGAGAATGTATGTACTTGTAGCAGTCTTGGGCAAGTCTCCTCGGAGCATCTCCTCCCAAGTGAGAATGTTTGGACTTGTGGCAGTCTTGGGCAAGTCTCCCCGGGGCATCTCCTCCCAAGGGAGAATGTATGGACTTGTGGCAGTCTTGGGCAAGTCTCCCCGGGGCATCTCCTCCCAAGTGATAATGTATGTACTTGTGGCAGTCATGGGCAAGTCTCGCCGGGGCATCTCCTTTTAAGGGAGAATGTATGGATTGGTGGCAGTCTTGGGCAAGTCTCTCCGCGGCATCTCCTCCCAAGTGAGAATGTATGGACTTGTGGGAGTCTTGGGCAAGTCTCCCCGTGGCATCTCCTCCCAAGTGATAATGTATGTATTTGTAGCAGTCATGGGCAAGTCTCCCCGGGGCATCTCCACCCAAGTGAAAATGTATGGACTTGTGGCAGTCTTGGGCATGTCTCCCCGGGGTATCTCTTCCCAAGTGAGAATGTATGTACTTGTAGCAGTCTTGGGCAAGTCTCCCCGGAGCATCTCCTCCCAAGTGAGAATGTATGGACTTGTGGCAGTCTTGGGCAAGTCTCCCCGGGGCATCTCCTCCCAAGTTAAAATGTATGGATTGGTGGCAGTCATGGGCATGTCTCCCCGGGGCATCTCCTTCCAAGTGGAAATGTATGGATTGGTGGCAGCCTTGGGCAAGTCTCACCGGGGCATCTCCACCCAAGGGAGAATGTATGTATTTGTAGCAATCTTGGGCAAGTCTCCCCAGGGCATCTACTCCTAAGTGGAAATGTATGGATTGGTGGCAGTCATGGGCAAGTCTCCCCGGGGCATCACCTCCCAAGTGAAAATGTATGGATTGGTGGCAGTCATAGGCAAGTCTCCCCAGGGCATCTCCTCCCAAGGGAGAATGTATGGACTTGTGGCAGTCTTTGGCAAGTCTCCCCGGGGCATCTCCTCCCAAGTTGGAATGTATGGACTTGTGGCAGTCTTGGGCAAGTCTCCCAGGGCATCTCCTCCCAAGTGATAATGTATGTATTTGTAGCAATCTTGGGCAAGTCTCCCCAGGGCATCTACTCCCAAGTAGAAATGTATGGATTGGTGGCAGTCATGGTCAAGTCTCCCCGGGGCATCACCTCCCAAGTGAAAATGTATGGATTGGTGGCAGTCATGGGCAAGTCTCCCCGGGGCATCTCCTTCCAAGGGAGAATGTATGGACTTGTGGCAGTCTTGGGCAAGTCTCCCCAAGGCATCTCCTCCCAAGTGAAAATGTATGGATTGGTGGCAGTCATGGGCAAGTCTCCCCGGGGCATCTCCTCCTAAGTGAGAATGTATGGACTTGTGGCAGTCTTAGGCAAGTCTCCCCGGGGCATCTCCTCCCAAGTGAAAATGTATGGATTGGTGGCAGTCATGGGCAAGTATCCCCGGGGCATCTCCTCCCAAGTGAAAATGTATGGATTGGTGGCAGTCATAGGCAAGTCTCCCCGAGGCATCTACTCCCAAGTGGAAATGTATAGATTGGTGGCAGTCATGGGCAAGTCTCCCCGGGGCATCACCTCCCAAGTGAAAATGTATGGATTGGTGGCAGTCAAGGGCAAGTCTCCCCGGGGCATCTCCTCCCAAGTGATAATGTATGTACTTGTGGCAGTCTTGGGCAAGTCTCCCCGGGGCATCTCCTCCCAAGTGAGAATGTATCGACTTGTGGCAGTCTTGGGCAAGTCTCCCCGGGGCATCTCCACCCAATTGAGAATGAATGGACTTGTGGCAGTCTTTGGCAAGTCTCCCCGGGGCATCTTCTCCCAAGTTGGAATGTATGGACTTGTAGCAGTCTTGGGCAAGTCTCCCAGGGCATCTCCTCCCAAGTGATAATGTATGTACTTGTGGCAGTCTCGGGCAAGTCTCCCCGGGGCATCTCTTCCCAAGTAAGAATGTATGGACTTGTGGCAGTCTTGGGCAAGTCTCCCAGGGAATCTCCTCCCAAGTGATAATGTATGTACTTGTGGCAGTCTTGGGCAAGTCTCCCCAGGGCATCTCCTCCCAAGTGAGAATGTATAGACTTGTGGCAGTCTTGGGCAAGTCTCCCCGGGGCATCTCCTCCCAAGTTAAAATGTATGGATTGGTGGCAATCATGGGCAAGTCTCCCCGGGGTATCACTTCCCAAGTGAGAATGTATGTACTTGTAGCAGTCTTGGGCAAGTCTCCCCGGAGCATCTCCTCCCAAGTGAGAATGTATGGACTTGTGGCAGTCTTGGGCAAGTCTCCCCGGGGCATCTCCTCCCAAGTTAAAATGTATGGATTGGTGGCAGTCATGGTCATGTCTCCCCGGGGCATCTCCTTCCAAGTGGAAATGTATGGATTGGTGGCAGCCTTGGGCAAGTCTCCCCGGGGCATCTCCACCCAAGGGAGAATGTATGTATTTGTAGCAATCTTGGGCAAGTCTCCCCAGGGCATCTACTCCTAAGTGGAAATGTATGGATTGGTGGCAGTCATGGGCAAGTCTCCCCGGGGCATCACCTCCCAAGTGAAAATGCATGGATTGGTGGCAGTCATAGGCAAGTCTCCCCAGGGCATCTCCTCCCAAGGGAGAATGTATGGACTTGTGGCAGTCTTGGGCAAGTCTCCCCGGGGCATCTCCTCCCAAGTGAAAATGTATGGATTGGTGTCAGTCATGGGCAAGTCTCCCCGGGGCATCTCCTCCTAAGTGAGAATGTATAGACTTGTGGCAGTCTTAGGCAAGTCTCCCCGGGGCATCTCCTCCCAAGTGAAAATGTATGGATTGGTGGCAGTCATGGGCAAGTCTCCCCGGGGCATCTCCTCCCAAGTGAAAATGTATGGATTGGTGGCAGTCATAGGCAAGTCTCCCCGAGGCATCTACTTCCAAGTGAAAATGTATAGATTGGTGGCAGTCATGGGCAAGACTCCCCGGGGCATCACCTCCCAAGTGAAAATGTATGGATTGGTGGCAGTCATGGGCAAGTCTCCCCGGGGCATCTCCTCCCAAGTGATAATGTATGTACTTGTGGCAGTCTTGGGCAAGTCTCCCCGGGGCATCTCCTCCCAAGTGAGAATGTATGGACTTGTAGCAGTCTTGGGCAAGTCTCCCCGGGGAATTTCCTCCCAAGTGAAAATGTATGGATTGGTGGCAGACATGGGCAAGTCTCCCCGGGGCATCTCCTCCCAAGTGAGAATGTATGTACTTGTGGCAGTCTTAGGCAAGTCTCCCCGGAGCATCTCCTCCCAAGTAAGAATGTATGGACTTGTGGCAGTCTTGGGCAAGTCTCCCCAGGGCATCTCCTTCCAAGTGGAAATGTATGGATTAGTGGCAGTCATAGGCAAGTATTCCAGGGGCATCTCTTCCCAAGTGAAAATGTATGGATTGGTGGCAGTCATGGGCAAGTCTCCCCGGGGTATCTCCTCCCAAGGGAGAATGTATGTATTTGTGGAAGTCTTGGGCAAGTCTCCCTTGGGCATCTCCTCCCAAGTAAGAATGTATGGACTTGTGGCAGTCTTGGGCAAGTCTCCCCGGAGCATCTCCTCCTAAGTGAGAATGTATGGACTTGTGGCAGTCTTAGGCAAGTCTCCCCGGGGCATCTCCTCCCAAGTGAAAATGTATGGATTGGTGGCAGTCATGGGCAAGTATCCCCGGGGCATCTCCTCCCAAGTGAAAATGTATGGATTGGTGGCAGTCATAGGCAAGTCTCCCCGAGGCATCTACTCCCAAGTGGAAATGTATAGATTGGTGGCAGTCATGGGCAAGTCTCCCCGGGGCATCACCTCCCAAGTGAAAATGTATGGATTGGTGGCAGTCAAGGGCAAGTCTCCCCGGGGCATCTCCTCCCAAGTGATAATGTATGTACTTGTGGCAGTCTTGGGCAAGTCTCCCCGGGGCATCTCCTCCCAAGTGAGAATGTATCGACTTGTGGCAGTCTTGGGCAAGTCTCCCCGGGGCATCTCCACCCAATTGAGAATGAATGGACTTGTGGCAGTCTTTGGCAAGTCTCCCCGGGGCATCTTCTCCCAAGTTGGAATGTATGGACTTGTAGCAGTCTTGGGCAAGTCTCCCAGGGCATCTCCTCCCAAGTGATAATGTATGTACTTGTGGCAGTCTCGGGCAAGTCTCCCCGGGGCATCTCTTCCCAAGTAAGAATGTATGGACTTGTGGCAGTCTTGGGCAAGTCTCCCAGGGAATCTCCTCCCAAGTGATAATGTATGTACTTGTGGCAGTCTTGGGCAAGTCTCCCCAGGGCATCTCCTCCCAAGTGAGAATGTATAGACTTGTGGCAGTCTTGGGCAAGTCTCCCCGGGGCATCTCCTCCCAAGTTAAAATGTATGGATTGGTGGCAATCATGGGCAAGTCTCCCCGGGGTATCTCTTCCCAAGTGAGAATGTATGTACTTGTAGCAGTCTTGGGCAAGTCTCCCCGGAGCATCTCCTCCCAAGTGAGAATGTATGGACTTGTGGCAGTCTTGGGCAAGTCTCCCCGGGGCATCTCCTCCCAAGTTAAAATGTATGGATTGGTGGCAGTCATGGTCATGTCTCCCCGGGGCATCTCCTTCCAAGTGGAAATGTATGGATTGGTGGCAGCCTTGGGCAAGTCTCCCCGGGGCATCTCCACCCAAGGGAGAATGTATGTATTTGTAGCAATCTTGGGCAAGTCTCCCCAGGGCATCTACTCCTAAGTGGAAATGTATGGATTGGTGGCAGTCATGGGCAAGTCTCCCCGGGGCATCACCTCCCAAGTGAAAATGCATGGATTGGTGGCAGTCATAGGCAAGTCTCCCCAGGGCATCTCCTCCCAAGGGAGAATGTATGGACTTGTGGCAGTCTTGGGCAAGTCTCCCCGGGGCATCTCCTCCCAAGTGAAAATGTATGGATTGGTGTCAGTCATGGGCAAGTCTCCCCGGGGCATCTCCTCCTAAGTGAGAATGTATAGACTTGTGGCAGTCTTAGGCAAGTCTCCCCGGGGCATCTCCTCCCAAGTGAAAATGTATGGATTGGTGGCAGTCATGGGCAAGTCTCCCCGGGGCATCTCCTCCCAAGTGAAAATGTATGGATTGGTGGCAGTCATAGGCAAGTCCCCCGAGGCATCTACTCCCAAGTGAAAATGTATAGATTGGTGGCAGTCATGGGCAAGACTCCCCGGGGCATCACCTCCCAAGTGAAAATGTATGGATTGGTGGCAGTCATGGGCAAGTCTCCCCGGGGCATCTCCTCCCAAGTGATAATGTATGTACTTGTGGCAGTCTTGGGCAAGTCTCCCCGGGGCATCTCCTCCCAAGTGAGAATGTATGGACTTGTAGCAGTCTTGGGCAAGTCTCCCCGGGGAATTTCCTCCCAAGTGAAAATGTATGGATTGGTGGCAGACATGGGCAAGTCTCCCCGGGGCATCTCCTCCCAAGTGAGAATGTATGTACTTGTGGCAGTCTTAGGCAAGTCTCCCCGGAGCATCTCCTCCCAAGTAAGAATGTATGGACTTGTGGCAGTCTTGGGCAAGTCTCCCCAGGGCATCTCCTTCCAAGTGGAAATGTATGGATTGGTGGCAGTCATAGGCAAGTATTCCAGGGGCATCTCTTCCCAAGTGAAAATGTATGGATTGGTGGCAGTCATGGGCAAGTCTCCCGGGGGTATCTCCTCCCAAGGGAGAATGTATGTATTTGTGGAAGTCTTGGGCAAGTCTCCCTTGGGCATCTCCTCCCAAGTAAGAATGTATGGACTTGTGGCAGTCTTGGGCAAGTCTCCCCGGAGCATCTCCTCCCAAGTGAGAATGTATGGACTTGTGGCAGTCTTGGGCAAGTCTCCCCGGGGCATCTCCTCCCAAGTGAAAATGTATGGATTGGTGGCAGTCATAGGCAAGTATTCCAGGGGCATCTCCTCCCAAGTGAGAATGTATGGATTGGTGGCAGTCATGGGCAAGTCTCCCCGGGGCATCTCCTCCCAAGGGAGAATGTATGTATTTGTGGGAGTCTTGGGCAAGTCTCCCTGGGGCATCTCCTCCCAAGTGAGAATGTATCGACTTGTGGCAGTCTTGGGCAAGTCTCCCCGGGGCATCTCCACCCAATTGAGAATGTATGGACTTGTGGCAGTCTTTGGCAAGTCTCCCCGGGGCATCTCCTCCCAAGTTGGAATGTATGGACTTGTGGCAGTCTTGGGCAAGTCTCCCAGGGCATCTCCTCCCAAGTGATAATGTATGTACTTGTGGCAGTCTCGGGCAAGTCTCCCCGGGGCATCTCCTCCCAAGTGAGAATGTATGGACTTGTGGCAGTCTTGGGCAAGTCTCCCCGGGGCATCTCCTCCCAAGTTAAAATGTATGGATTGGTGGCAGTCATGGGCATGTCTCCCCGGGGTATCTCTTCCCAAGTGAGAATGTATGTACTTGTAGCAGTCTTGGGCAAGTCTCCCCGGAGCATCTCCTCCCAAGTGAGAATGTATGGACTTGTGGCAGTCTTGGGCAAGTCTCCCCGGGGCATCTCCTCCCAAGGGAGAATGTATGGACTTGTGGCAGTCTTGGGCAACTCTCCCCGGGGCATCTCCTCCCAAGTGATAATGTATGTACTTGTGGCAGTCATGGCAAGTCTCGCCGGGGCATCTCCTTTTAAGGGAGAATGTATGGATTGGTGGCAGTCTTGGGCAAGTCTCTCCGGGGCAATCTCCTCCCAAGTGAGAATGTATGGACTTGTGGGAGTCTTGGGCAAGTCTCCCCGTGGCATCTCCTCCCAAGTGATAATGTATGTACTTGTAGCAGTCATGGCAAGTCTCCCCGGGGCATCTCCACCCAGTGAAAATGTATGGATTGGTGGCAGTCATGGGCAAGTCTCCCCGGGGCATCTCCTCCAAGGGAGAATGTATGTATTTGTAGCAATCTTGGGCAAGTCTCCCAGGGCATCTACTCCAAGTGGAAATGTATGGATTGGTGGCAGTCATGGGCAAGTCTCCCCGGGGCATCTCCTCCCAAGTGAGGATGTATGGACTTGTGGCAGTCTTGGGCAAGTCTCCCCGGGGCATCTCCTCCCAAGTGAGAATGTATGGACTTGTGGCAGTCTTGGGCATGTCTCCCCGGGGTATCTCTTCCCAAGTGAGAATGTATGTACTTGTAGCAGTCTTGGGCAAGTCTCCCCGGAGCATCTCCTCCCAAGTGAGAATGTATGGACTTGTGGCAGTCTTGGGCAAGTCTCCCCGGGGCATCTCCTCCCAAGTTAAAATGTATGGATTGGTGGCAGTCATGGTCATGTCTCCCCGGGGCATCTCCTTCCAAGTGGAAATGTATGGATTGGTGGCAGCCTTGGGCAAGTCTCCCCGGGGCATCTCCACCCAAGGGAGAATGTATGTATTTGTAGCAATCTTGGGCAAGTCTCCCCAGGGCATCTACTCCTAAGTGGAAATGTATGGATTGGTGGCAGTCATGGGCAAGTCTCCCCGGGGCATCACCTCCCAAGTGAAAATGCATGGATTGGTGGCAGTCATAGGCAAGTCTCCCCAGGGCATCTCCTCCCAAGGGAGAATGTATGGACTTGTGGCAGTCTTGGGCAAGTCTCCCCGGGGCATCTCCTCCCAAGTGAAAATGTATGGATTGGTGTCAGTCATGGGCAAGTCTCCCCGGGGCATCTCCTCCTAAGTGAGAATGTATAGACTTGTGGCAGTCTTAGGCAAGTCTCCCCGGGGCATCTCCTCCCAAGTGAAAATGTATGGATTGGTGGCAGTCATGGGCAAGTCTCCCGGGGCATCTCCTCCCAAGTGAAAATGTATGGATTGGTGGCAGTCATAGGCAAGTCTCCCCGAGGCATCTACTCCCAAGTGAAAATGTATAGATTGGTGGCAGTCATGGCAAGACTCCCCGGGGCATCACCTCCCAAGTGAAAATGTATGGATTGGTGGCAGTCATGGGCAAGTTTCCCCGGGGCATCTCCTCCCAAGTGATAATGTATGTACTTGTGGCAGTCTTGGGCAAGTCTCCCCGGGGCATCTCCTCCCAAGTGAGAATGTATGGACTTGTAGCAGTCTTGGGCAAGTCTCCCCGGGGAATTTCCTCCCAAGTGAAAATGTATGGATTGGTGGCAGACATGGGCAAGTCTCCCCGGGGCATCTCCTCCCAAGTGAGAATGTATGTACTTGTGGCAGTCTTAGGCAAGTCTCCCCGGAGCATCTCCTCCCAAGTAAGAATGTATGGACTTGTGGCAGTCTTGGGCAAGTCTCCCCAGGGCATCTCCTTCCAAGTGGAAATGTATGGATTGGTGGCAGTCATAGGCAAGTATTCCAGGGGCATCTCTTCCCTAGTGAAAATGTATGGATTGGTGGCAGTCATGGGCAAGTCTCCGGGGTATCTCCTCCCAAGGGAGAATGTATGTATTTGTGGAAGTCTTGGGCAAGTCTCCCTTGGGCATCTCCTCCAAGTAAGAATGTATGGACTTGTGGCAGTCTTGGGCAAGTCTCCCCGGAGCATCTCCTCCCAAGTGAGAATGTATGGACTTGTGGCAGTCTTGGGCAAGTCTCCCGGGGCATCTCCTCCCAAGTGAAAATGTATGGATTGGTGGCAGTCATAGGCAAGTATTCCAGGGGCATCTCCTCCCAAGTGAGAATGTATGGATTGGTGGCAGTCATGGGCAAGTCTCCCCGGGGCATCTCCTCCCAAGGGAGAATGTATGTATTTGTGGAGTCTGGGCAAGTCTCCCTGGGGCATCTCCTCCCAAGTGAGAATGTATCGACTTGTGGCAGTCTTGGGCAAGTCTCCCCGGGGCATCTCCACCCAATTGAGAATGTATGGACTTGTGGCAGTCTTTGGCAAGTCTCCCCGGGGCATCTCCTCCCAAGTTGGAATGTATGGACTTGTGGCAGTCTTGGGCAAGTCTCCCAGGGCATCTCCTCCCAAGTGATAATGTATGTACTTGTGGCAGTCTCGGGCAAGTCTCCCCGGGGCATCTCCTCCCAAGTGAGAATGTATGGACTTGTGCAGTCTTGGCAAGTCTCCCCGGGGCATCTCCTCCAAGTTAAAATGTATGGATTGGTGGCAGTCATGGGCATGTCTCCCCGGGGTATCTCTTCCCAAGTGAGAATGTATGTACTTGTAGCAGTCTTGGGCAAGTCTCCCCGGAGCATCTCCTCCCAAGTGAGAATGTATGGACTTGTGGCAGTCTTGGGCAAGTCTCCCCGGGGCATCTCCTCCCAAGGGAGAATGTATGGACTTGTGGCAGTCTTGGGCAACTCTCCCCGGGGCATCTCCTCCCAAGTGATAATGTATGTACTTGTGGCAGTCATGGGCAAGTCTCGCCGGGGCATCTCCTTTTAAGGGAGAATGTATGGATTGGTGGCAGTCTTGGGCAAGTCTCTCCGGGGCATCTCCTCCCAAGTGAGAATGTATGGACTTGTGGGAGTCTTGGGCAAGTCTCCCCGTGGCATCTCCTCCCAAGTGATAATGTATGTACTTGTAGCAGTCATGGGCAAGTCTCCCCGGGGCATCTCCACCAAGTGAAAATGTATGGATTGGTGGCAGTCATGGGCAAGTCTCCCCGGGGCATCTCCTCCAAGGGAGAATGTATGTATTTGTAGCAATCTTGGGCAAGTCTCCCCAGGGCATCTACTCCAAGTGGAAATGTATGGATTGGTGGCAGTCATGGGCAAGTCTCCCCGGGGCATCTCCTCCCAAGTGAGGATGTATGGACTTGTGCAGTCTTGGGCAAGTCTCCCCGGGGCATCTCCTCCCAAGTGAGAATGTATGGACTTGTGGCAGTCTTGGGCATGTCTCCCCGGGGTATCTCTTCCCAAGTGAGAATGTATGTACTTGTAGCAGTCTTGGGCAAGTCTCCCCGGAGCATCTCCTCCCAAGTGAGAATGTATGGACTTGTGGCAGTCTTGGGCAAGTCTCCCCGGGGCATCTCCTCCAAGTGAGAATGTATGGACTTGTGGCAGTCTTGGGCAAGTCTCCCCGGGGCATCTCCTCCCAAGTGAGAATGTATGGATTTGTGGCAGTCTTGGGCAAGGTCTCCCCGGGGCATCTCCTCCCAAGTTAAAGTGTATGGATTGGTGGCAGCCTTGGGCAAGTCTCCCCTGGGCATCT